>CM066205.1:36287678-36290178 GCA_033675395.1 Rhodiola chrysanthemifolia
ATAAAAAAATTGAACACCGGCTAATCCCAGAGAAGCATCATGTTATGTTCTCCGCATTATATGACTGGTGCGATCATACCAGCACTAATGCAACGGATCCCATCAGATCTCCGCACTTTAGCGTGCTTGGGCGAGAGTAGTACTAGGATGGGTGACCTCCTGGGAAGTCCTCGTGTAGCACCCTTTTTTGCTCCATTTCTTTTCGATCAAGCCCCGATAAACACGAGTTTTTTGTGACCACTTATTATTTAGCCTTTTTTTACATCGTTTCGAGGCGAAAGAGAAACGTCCAAGGTTCTATTTTATCTTTTTGTTATTCTTAGACTTTTCTAATTATCGATCGTTTATAAAAAAAATTGAACAGCGACTAATCCCAGAGAAGAATCATGTTATGTTCTCCGCATTATATGACGGGTGCGATCATACCAGCACTAATGCAACGGATCCCATCAGAACTCCGCAGTTAAGCGTGCTTGGGCGAGAGTAGTACTAGGATGGGTGACCTCCTGGGAAGTCCTCGTGTTGCACCCCTTTTTGCTCAATTTCTTTTCGATCAAGCCCCGATAAACACGAGTTTTTTGTGACCACTTATTGTTTAGCCTTTTTTTACTTCGTTTCGAGGCGAAAGAGAAACGTCCAAGGTTCCATTTTATCTTTTTGTTATTCTTAGACTTTTCTAATTATCGATCGTTTATAAAAAAAATTGAAAAGCGACTAATCCCGGTGAAGCATCATGTTATGTTCTCCGCATTATATGACGGGTGCGATCATACCAGCACTAATGCACCGGATCCCATCAGAACTCCGCAGTTAAGCGTGCTTGGGCGAGAGTAGTACTAGGATGGGTGACCTCCGGGGAAGTCCTCGTGTTGCACCCCTTTTTGCTCCATTTGTTTTCGATCAAGCCCCGATAAACACGAGTTTTTTTAACCACTTATTGTTTAGAATTTTTTTTACTTCGTTTCGAGGCGAAAGAAAAACGTCCAAGGTTCTATTTTATCTTTTTGTTATTCTTAGACTTTTCTAATCATCGATAGTTTATAAAAAAATTGAACACCGACCAATCCCAAAGAAGCATCATGTTATGTTATCCGCATTATAAGACGGGTGCGATCATACCAGCACTAATGCACCGGATCCCATCAGAACTCCGCAGTTAAGCGTGCTTGGGCGAGAGTAGTACTAGGATGGGTGTCCTCCGGGGAAGTCCTCGTGTTGCACCCCTTTGTGCTCCATTTGTTTTCGATCAAGCCCCGATAAACACGAGTTTTTTTAACCACTTATTGTTTAGCCTTTTTTTTACTTCGTTTCGAGGCGAAAGAGAAACGTCCAAGGTTCTATTTTATCTTTTTGTTATTCTTAGACTTTTCTAATTATCGATAGCTTATAAAAAAATTGAACACCGGCTAATCCCAGAGAAGCATCATGTTATGTTCTCCGCATTATATGACTGGTGCGATCATACCAGCACTAATGCAACGGATCCCATCAGATCTCCGCACTTTAGCGTGCTTGGGCGAGAGTAGTACTAGGATGGGTGACCTCCTGGGAAGTCCTCGTGTAGCACCCTTTTTTGCTCCATTTCTTTTCGATCAAGCCCCGATAAACACGAGTTTTTTGTGACCACTTATTATTTAGCCTTTTTTTACATCGTTTCGAGGCGAAAGAGAAACGTCCAAGGTTCTATTTTATCTTTTTGTTATTCTTAGACTTTTCTAATTATCGATCGTTTATAAAAAAAATTGAACAGCGACTAATCCCAGAGAAGAATCATGTTATGTTCTCCGCATTATATGACGGGTGCGATCATACCAGCACTAATGCAACGGATCCCATCAGAACTCCGCAGTTAAGCGTGCTTGGGCGAGAGTAGTACTAGGATGGGTGACCTCCTGGGAAGTCCTCGTGTTGCACCCCTTTTTGCTCAATTTCTTTTCGATCAAGCCCCGATAAACACGAGTTTTTTGTGACCACTTATTGTTTAGCCTTTTTTTACTTCGTTTCGAGGCGAAAGAGAAACGTCCAAGGTTCCATTTTATCTTTTTGTTATTCTTAGACTTTTCTAATTATCGATCGTTTATAAAAAAAATTGAAAAGCGACTAATCCCGGTGAAGCATCATGTTATGTTCTCCGCATTATATGACGGGTGCGATCATACCAGCACTAATGCACCGGATCCCATCAGAACTCCGCAGTTAAGCGTGCTTGGGCGAGAGTAGTACTAGGATGGGTGACCTCCGGGGAAGTCCTCGTGTTGCACCCCTTTTTGCTCCATTTGTTTTCGATCAAGCCCCGATAAACACGAGTTTTTTTAACCACTTATTGTTTAGAATTTTTTTTACTTCGTTTCGAGGCGAAAGAAAAACGTCCAAGGTTCTATTTTATCTTTTTGTTATTCTTAGACTTTTCTAATCATCGATAGTTTATAAAAAAATTGAACACCGACCAATCCCAAAGAAGCATCATGTTATGTTATCCGCATTATAAGACGGGTGCGAT
>CM066205.1:36989777-37044777 GCA_033675395.1 Rhodiola chrysanthemifolia
TCTTCATGCAACTCTAGCGAGTTAGGGTCTTGATTATCGCTAGCGCGAGATTGAGTACTAGAACTAGAACGGGGAGTACAACCTAGCGGGGAGCTCTAAGTTGTAAAACAATAGAAATCAATACGGATTTGTCAATGATTTAGTCTTGCATCACAGTGGAAAGTTCTAGCTTGCACTTCTCTTTGATATTACATACTCGAATTCGTGTGACTATTTCTCTATTGATAATTGATCGTGTTTTGATACTTGCGTTTTTATTTGACTTGTTCGGAATTTACCCCCCATTGTTACTTTTTCACTTAGTGAAACAGATTCTCACACCCATCTCTGTGGATACGACCCGACTTACCACTTGCTAGTCGGATTACAAATTATTATTTTTGACGGGTACAACGACAGCCCGCCAAAATGGCACCGTTGCCGGGGATTGGTAACGAAGAATCTCGCTAAGTATTTCTTCTTTTTAGTTTTATTTTACTGTCTTTTATTTTGTCACTTGATCATCTTCTGTTGAAGTTACAATGTCGCAGCGAAGTGTTGATCATGATAGTGATGCGCGAGGGAGTGTGCTTGGAGACAATATGCAAGATCAGAGGCAAGGATTGCCTCCCGTGAATCAAAGAAGAGCACTACCCCCTATCAATCAACAACATGTGAACAGAGATGCTAGGAACCGCGCAGCTAGACGCGACGAGTATGAGGATGAGCTGGATAGGGAATATCTCGATGTAGAGGATCAGTATAGACAGCCAGCTAGGCGTCGGGATATGGGACGCACTATGAGAGGAGTTTCTGCGCCTTATATTGATGAGGCACCTTGGTGCATAAGGTTAGATGAAGACGCAGAAGATATCGAGATAAAGAGTGGGGTGATACACCACTTACCCAAGTTTGGAGGAATGCCCGATGAGAACCCTCTAAGGCACTTGAAGGAATTTCATGGAGTTTGCATGTCCATGAAATCAGCATCGGTTCCGGAAGAAATCTTTAAATTAAAGACATTTCCTTTTTCTTTAGTAAGTCAAGCTAAATCTTGGTTGATGTCTTTGCCTTCAGGTTCTATTATTTCTTGGGAACAAATGCAAAGGAAATTCATGGACAAGTACTACTCCCATTCGAAGGCGGCTCAAACAAGAAAGGAGCTATCTATGCTTAGACAAGGACGTGGAGAGACGTTGTTCGAGTATTTGGAGAGGTTTAGGCTATTGGAAGAGAATTGCCCGAATCATGGAGTCCCACAAAGGATGTTGCTTGAATACTTTATGGATGGGATGATTCTCATGGAAAGAAGAATGCTAGATGCCTCAGCCCAAGGGTCGATCCTTGACATGTATCCCGAGGAGATATTGATCGAGAAAGTTGCGGAGGGCACAAGGTATTTAGAAGAAACCTATAAACCTGCACCTGTCTCTAACGTAAATGTACATTCTGAATTGCAGGAACTGAAGGATATGGTGGCTAAATTAGTGACGCAACAACCACAAAGGAATCAACAAGTGGAGTGCAAGGTAAACAAATCCACTTATAATTCGATGAATAATGATAATGCTGTTTTTCAGGAAAGAACAGAAGACGTGAATATTGTGGGATACATAAACAAGGGAGATTTGCCACCAAGAAGGACTGATGGATACCAAGGCATCAACAAATGGCAGCCGAGACAAAATGAGGGTGGTTGGCAAAGGAGCAACAATTACGATGCGGGGCAATCCTCGTATCCACAAAAGCAGCCGTACAAACCACCACAATTCAGACAAGGGGATGATGAAGCTTCAATGTCTAAGGATATCAAGGAAATTAAAGAAGCAATGAAAGGGCTAGTGCAAAAGGTTAATCAACATGATGGAGCGATCAGTGAGATGTCCAAGCAAATGACTCAGATTGCCAGCGCCGTTTTCGAAAATCGAGAAGACAAAGGGAAGCTGCCGTCGCAAACGATCCCCAATCCCAGGCAAAATGTGAGTGTGATTGTGGTAAGGGATGAAGAGGAGATGAAGGCTGAAGGAAAGGAAAAGGAGCTGAATGAAGATTCTACCTGGCTCAGGCGGACGTCTCAGCAATTATGCCACGGACGTCTGATGCATTAATGCAAATTACGGAGACGTACGCGGAGGAAATGCAAGAGACGTACGCGGGCTTTTCAAACTCATGTAAGGAAATTTCAAATTCTAACCCTTTTGCGCCATCGTCATTTCCCATGCAGGTTATTGAGCGTCACGAAGCTATACACAATGAGACTCAACTGACTGGGTATGAGGACACGAGAATCAACGCAGAAATGCAAGAAGTGGGGCAAGAACAACAAGGAGCGCTGACCAATCGAACTAGAGACCCAGGTGCCTTCACGGTGACCTGTGGTATTGGTAACACGCTTATTCCTCACTGTTTGATTGATTTGGGAGCGTCAATTAATGTTATGCCTTATGACCTATATTGTTCATTGAACCTTGGACCGGTGAAACCGGCCAAGTTAACTATTGAGTTAGGCAACAAGTCATGTGTTCATCCCTACGGTTTGCTTGAGAATTTAACTTTGAATGTTGGAGCCGTTGTTGTGCCTGCAGATTTTTATGTCTTGCAGATGGAGGACACCCGGACTAAGGAGTCGCCAACACTCATTCTAGGACGACCTACCTTGTTTGCGATGAAGGCGAAGATTGATGTCGCTGAGGGTATTATAATGCTCGAATATGGTGGCAAGATGGCTGAGTTTCGTGTCTTTGAGGATGACCACCAGCCTTGTGCGGGGAAACCACCTGAGATAGCTGGTAAGACTTGTTTTAATAATATAACTGCTGAATCGTTGCGTTTGATTCAGGGTGTCAGTAAGCAGCTGAAGGTAAGAAGGAAAACACGCCCACCAGATAAGAAGCGAGTAAAGAAACAAAAGTGTGGGGTGGGTGCGCAAAAGTTGCGGACACATACCGAAAAGAACTGGAGATCGAAGCCACCTGATGGCGGGCGGAGCATTGAGAAGCTATTAACTTGTGGAAGTGCTGAGGAGAGGAGCGCGCTGAGCGGTAAGTTTGACTTGGAGCAGCCTTGGGATCCTAACTTGTGATCCCGTAGAGGTAATGTCCAGCCAAGGACGTAAAACAAAGGCGCTTACCGGGAGGCAACCCGGTGTGTTTTTATTTTACACATGTTTTAGTAGATTAGTTAGTGGAATTGGTACCATGATGAGGCGCCCCGAGCGCATTTGTTTTTGGTGGATTCAGGTGAATGAATGAAGAATTGGAACGCAACTCAGTCGCGCAGGCGCACGTCTGAACATTTAAATGCGCGGACGTCTAAAGCATTAAGATAAATACTCAGACGTCCGCGGCAAGGAAATCCAGGAGACGTCCGCGCCTTTGTAAAACTTAAGGCAAACTCGTGTTTCAGATCTGGAGTTCGAGCGAGAAAAGAAAAACAGAATTGGGACGAAGGCTGGGGCGATTTTCGCATTTCCCGTGGCGATTCGGTGCTAGAGGAGTGCTCCATTGAAGATTTGGCGAGGTTTGAAGTGTGGAATTGCGGCGTTTGAAGAAGGTTGAGTCGGGTAAGCAATCTGAGTCGACTGAGTTTCAGATCTGGGCATTTGTTTTTATTCCGCGGACGTCTCAGTAATTAGCGGGCGCGGACGTCTGAAGAATTACACTAATTGTCAAGACCTCCGCGGTGCAGTAAATCAAGAGGGGTACGCGGAATTGTCAGGAAATCTCAGATTTTTGGATTTCAACTCAGAATGTCGCGCTCATTGAATCGTGCTAGTTCCTCCCGCTCTCGAAGAGCCCCGTCTCCGCCTGTTGATGATGAAGCACTAGTTCCGGATGTTGTCGAGGAGGGGCCGAGTACATTTGAGAGATTCATGACGGTTGTTCATAGGCAACCCATGTGGGTTGAGCAGTTCTTTCTGCAACATTGCGGACTTTTGGAGAGGTTCAGAGAGCTGATGGACAGGTGTGGTTGGCCTGGGTTGCTTACGCTCCGCAGCGATGCTGATATGGATGATACTTGTGAGTTCCTCACCGGTTATCACTACGTTGGACCCAGGGAATTTGAGGGATTCAGATACACCTTCAGAGGCGCAGAGCACTATTACACGATGACGCAGTTGCGTCAAGTCTTTGGGTGGCCAGAGGTGGCAGATGGGATGTTTTGCGATTACAGCAATACGATGGATATTAGCGACACCTACATGAGTCTTACAGGGACGAGACGCTACAGGCCGAGCGACGCTACAGCCTCAGCATTCACAGATCCTTTCTGGTACATGGTACATTTTATTTTCACGAGGACTTTGACTGCGAGGGCGAACGGTAATGATAAGCCGTCTCTCCAAGATCTGACGCTTCTGGGCTCTTTGGTGAGAGGGGTAGTCCCACACTGGGGACATTTTTTCTGTGAGCACTTGAAGCAGATTCGGCCTCGAGGGCCGCTTTGTGTGGGTGGCATGGTGACTTATCTGCTACGCAGTCTTCATCCGGACGTGGATGCACTTCCAGGCCACAGTATTCTGGCTTATGGACTGGCTGACAGTGAGAGAGTTGGTTCTGGGAGGACATTCAGACTCAGCAGCGAGGGTGCAGTGCGTTGGACATATTTTGCTGATCCAGCTCTTAGGCCGCCACCTAGCCCACCGCGACGGAGAGGGCGACCGCCAGGGCGTGGAGGACCCGCAGGGGAAGGAGATGTCAGAGGGACGGGGTAGAGGTCCCGCTGAACGTAGTACCACCAGAGGAGCAGGCGCAGAGACAGCTCGGACAGTATTCACAGGCGCAGATTGACCATCTTTTTAATGTGAACAGGGCTATGATGATGGCGATGGGTAGCGGCTTCTATCCAGTTTCAGCTCCCCCAGGATGGCGCCCAGGAGATGCCATTCCACCCGAGTACACACAGCCACCACCAGACTATTAGGGGAGTACCAGTTCCCTCTTTTATTTTTATTTTTATTTTGAGTCTGTTGAGTCTGTTTTGTTTATACATCTCATCTCTTGAATTGTACCGTGAGGACACGGGTCCGTCTAAGTGTGGGGTGGGATGTTGTTGAGTCAGTTGTGAGTCGTGTCTGTTTTTTTCAATTTTTATGTCGCATGTCATGTGTCTTGATGAACTGATGATGTACTGCTATGCTTTCCTTTTATGTCAAAAAATCTCATTTCCAGTTTTGTATGATTATTGTGCTCATTTGACTAAAAATGCAAAATTTCAAAATTTTCGATGCTTTGTTCTTGTGAGTTGTGATATGCAGGGATGTGGAGTGGACAGAAATGTCCTAGAAAGGTACGGCAAGTTGCAGGAAATTCTGAGTTTTGGGTTCTGATGATTGAGAAAAGCGGTGGAGGTTGACGCTTCACTAGCCTAATCCTGAGAGTCTGCTCCGCCACTGCAGTGCTTATGCGGTTAGGTGGGACGGGAGAACATCACACCGTCCAATCTCTAGTCCGAGTAGCCGGGAAAACAGACGAGCGACCCTCGGCTTGACTCGCGTGAAAAGGACGAGGATGAGAAAGAGCAGAAGTCGCAAATGATTATGTGGACAAGAAACAAATTCAAAAGCCGATGGCAATCCATCAAGTGAGAAGAAAATCAGAAATCTGATTGATTCAAACAAAGATGTGTCATTTATCAAAGTCCAACTCAATGGTATGAAAGCAGTGAATTAATCGCATGTCGGAGAAAGCCACTGACTCAATCTAAAGACCGAAACTCAGAAAAGAATGCAATGTCCGTGGTACCTATAGGGGACTATCTCCCTAACATCCAAGGTCGTTTGAATTGCAACTCGCGAGGTAACAAGTATCGAAAAGTCTATCTTTACTCGCATTGTTAGAATTTTAAGCATGATAAGATTAGTTGCTGGATTTGGGATTGAGATGTAAGGATTAGCATGACTAGTGCATTGTAATTCATTCTATGGCTTTGTTCTTGTTCGGGACGAACAAGTTCAAGTGTGGGGTAGTTTGATAAGTCGTAGTTGTATGACTATTTTATATGTTTAAACCCCGTCTCTTAGTGTTATCTGTATATTATTTCACTACCTGTGTGTAGTTTTCATTCTCAGGTACACTCGGAAACCATGGAAGGAATACCGGCTAAAGAGAGCCTATTAGAAGATGTTTTGCGCGGAAAGAAATGAAGACCGAAAAGATTGAAGATTGAAGTCGGTGCAGTCCGCGGAGGCCTTGAGGAATTACGGCGCGCACGTATGAATATTTATGGTAATTGTTGAGACGTCCGCGGAGACTAAATGAAGAAGACGTCCGCGGATGACAGCTGGCAGTCGAAATTCAATATTTCTCGTTTGCAATCTCGAAATGAGAAAAACAGAGAACTCGAGGGGACAGAGAACCAGGCGGCTGGATCTGGAGAAAGGAGAGAAAATCAGATCTAGGGTTAGGGAGTTCGAAGTTTTCGGTTTGGAGAGAAGACTACTTGGAGTAGGATTTCGATTAAGGACTCGTTGCTGGGTTTGAGCGTTGGAGTAGAGCTGCAGATTGGTGGAGGATTCGTCAACAGTATTTTCGTTTCATTCTTACTCAATACTTGACGATGTATTCCATTACGATGAGTAGCTAAACTCATTTGTGTAGGCTAGAACTCCAAATTGTGATGTATTGACTTGAGACTTCTATCGATTTCTATGTTTTGCGTCATATTACTGTATAATATTCATGGAATTGATGTGCTAGCATGAGTGGAACCCTAGCGGGGGAGCTTTTGTTTGTTTGTTGATTTCAATTGTCAAAGTTTGCTAACAACCTAGCAGGGATAGTGAACTAGGACACGAGTAATAGACCACTAGGATTAAACACCCTAGGACAACTTGTTCAATTCTTCATGCAACTCTAGCGAGTTAGGGTCTTGATTATCGCTAGCGCGAGATTGAGTACTAGAACTAGAACGGGTAGTACAACCTAGCGGGGAGCTCTAAGTTGTAAAACAATAGAAATCAATACGGATTTGTCAATGATTTAGTCTTGCATCACAGTGGAAAGTTCTAGCTTGCACTTCTCTTTGATATTACATACTCGAATTCGTGTGACTATTTCTCTATTGATAATTGATCGTGTTTTGATACTTGCGTTTTTATTTGACTTGTTCGGAATTTACCCCCCATTGTTACTTTTATACTTAGTGAAACAGATTCTCACACCGATCTCTGTGGATACGACCCGACTTACCACTTGCTAGTCGGATTACAAATTATTATTTTTGACGGGTACAACGACATCCCGCCACATTACTTTGTGATGGACCATAATTGTATGAATCATAAACACAGTTAAACCTACCAAATTAGACTGTTTGTCTATTTAACTTTTGCTTGTTAGTTCCGATATTTATCTACAGGGTATTTTGGAGTCTAGAGAGAATACAGGCTAAGGAGGAGTTTTAAAGCTGAAAATGAATTACGAGTCAGGACACGACCAGATTCCGACTGTACAACTTTCATGGAACCGACTTGGAATCATTCAAATATGCTAGAACAGTCGGCGTTTGGACAAGAACGCAATGCAAAGGCACCAAGCCCGGTAAAAGCCAAACATGGGCAATTTCAGCCGATTTGGGATTTCGACCATGTTCCAAGCAGAATTTGGCTTAGGTTCCTTCTTGAGATCATCTTAGAATGACATTTTCATTCAGAATACACTCTTCAAAATCCAAGAAGCTCCGGCCAAAGCTCCGGTCAGATTCCGGTCAAACCGATGGCTTTTGAGAAACAAATATCTTCCGATGGCTTTTGGAGTGGTGACTCACCCCGATGGCTTTTGCTCTCCTTATGCCATGTGTTGAGATCTCAAGCAACAAGCCTCTCCTCCCTTGACAAGTGTATGGCTCTCCTTGCCTCCCTTAGCCTATAAATAGACATCTTCTCTTCACTTGTAAAATCATCCAAAAGTGTGGAGAGCTCATCTCTCTACACATCCCACAATCCATACAACACTTATCTCTCTAGATTTTGGCACTTTTGTAAGCTTGGTTTGAAATCTATAATACTCCTGTTGGTTCTTGAGTATTCTAGTAGTTCTTGAGTACTCTTGTCGGTTCTTGAAGTACTCAAGCTTGTCTTACTTTTCACTGTTCTTGAGTACTCTTGTCGGTTCTTGAAGTACTCACCCCTTTCCTTTACTGTCTTTTACTTTCGAAACCTTTACTTTCCTGTCTTTCAAAACTGCAACTTTACTTTCCTTGTCTTTACTTTCAAAACCTTTACTTTTTAAAGTACTTAGCTATGATGTCCTCTTCCATGGATAATCGTAGCTAAACCCATATTCGGTTGAGGGTTCTCACCCTTGTGCCCACATCTTGAGACTCTTGCACCTTATGTCATTTTACACTTCTCTAGTCTTTGAGATCTAGTTTGAGTAACACCTTTGTCTGGTTGTTCAAACTAGCGAAAGACTAGAAGCCTAAAGCTTTGTCAAGCTTGTTGTGGAATACCACCTTTGTCGGAGTATTTGGGTTGTCACCTTTGTCGGGAAACCACATAACAACTTGACAGGTTAAGGGTGTGGAGTACCACCTTTGTCGGGGTATTTGGGTTGTCACCTTTGTCGGGACAACCACACTTAGAAGTGTTGAAGAAATCATTTGGAGTCAATGATAGATGTGTCACAAGAAGAGTCCCTAAACCGAATCTTTCCTTAGATTAAAACACTACCTGCACTTACTTCCTTAGTATAAACTGCCCTTTCAACTGCTGACGTTCCGCAAGACTTGCCGATCACGCAACAACCGCTGTAAGTCTCTTTTTACTTTCAGTATTTACTTTTATGTCATTTACTTTTCCGCACTAAAAACCAAAACCAACCAACCAATCACTTAGCTGTTAGTAGTAAAACCTCAATCAACCAAAAAACACGCTCCCCCGCTGTACGATCCCTCAAAGAACAACGTATCCCCCTAATTCCCTTGGGTTCGACCCCTACTTACCACTGGCTACCCAGTAGTGAAGTCGCGAGTAGCGGACTTATAAATTTATTTGTACATTTGCTCTGACGACAAGCATCTGTCAAATTGGCACCGTTGCCTGGGAATTAGTTAATTAATCGAATAAGTTCTTTGAATCAACACGCGCTTCGAAACAACCATGTCTCGCGAAGAAAGCCACCATGACTACCAGGATGACGACGAGATAAACCTGTACGATCAAAATGATGAGGTGCCACTTCCATTTATCGACGATCCGGAACAACTCATCAGAAACAGAAGAGCTCGTGATAGGGAGGCCATCAGAAGAAACCAAGAACCGCCCGAGGATCGAAATGCAGCTGGTCCTTAGAAAGCCATCAGAAGAAACCAAGAAAGCCACCATGTCTTTGACCGTCCCAAGTTGGTCTCGTTAGTCTCATTCTAAGGTTTGTTTAAGTTCGTCCTTAGAAAGAGACTAACTTGGGACGAACAAAGACAAACTTTAGTCTCATTCTAAGGTTTGTCTAAGTTCGTCCCAAGTTCGTCTAAGTTAGTCCCAAGTTAGTCTCTTTCAAAGGACGAACTTAGACAAACCTTAGAATGAGACTAACGAGCCTAACTTGGGATGAACAAAGACAAACCTTAGTCTCATTCTAAGGTTTGTCTAAGTTCGTCCCAAGTTAGTCTCTTTCTAAGGACGAACTTAAACAAACCTTAGAATGAGACTAACGAGACCAACTTGGGACGGTCAAAGACAAACTTTAGTGTCATTCTAAGGTTTGTCTTAGTTCGTCCCAAGTTAGTCCAACTTCGTCCCAAGTTAGTCTATTTCTAAGGACAAACTTAGACAAACCTTAGAATGGGACTAACGAGACTAACTTGGGACGAACAAAGACAAACGTTAGTCTCATTCTAAGGTTTGTCTAAGTTCGTCCCAAGTAAGTCTATTTCTAAGGACGAACTTACACAAACCTTAGAATGAGACTAACGAAACTAACTTGGGACAAACAAAGACAAACTTCAGTCTCATTCTAAGGTTTGTCTATGTTCGTCCCAAGTTAGTCTCTTTCTAAGAACGAACTTAGACAAACCATAGAATGAGACTAACGAGACAAAATTGGGACGAACAAAGACAAACTTTAGTCTCATTCTAAGGTTTGTCTATGTTCGTCCCAACTTCGTGTCTTTCGAAGGACGAATTTAGACAAACCTTCGAATGAGACTAACGAGCCTAACTTGGGATGAACAAAGACAAACCTTAGTCTCATTCTAAGGTTTGTCTAAGTTCGTCCCAAGTTAGTCTCTTTCTAAGGACGAACTTAAACAAACCTTAGAATGAGACTAACGAGACCAACTTGGGACGGTCAAAGACAAACGTTAGTCTCATTCTAAGGTTTGTCTGAGTTCGTCCCAAGTTAGTCCAAGTTCGTCCCAAGTTAGTCAATTTCTAAGGACAAACTTAGACAAACCTTAGAATGAGACGACCAGACTAACTTGGGACGAACAAAGACAAACATTAGTCTCATTCTAAGGTTTGTCTAAGTTCCTCCCAAGTTAGTCTCTTTCTAAGGACGAGCTTAGACAAACCTTAGAATGAGACTAACGAGACTAACTTGGGATGAACAAAGACAAACGTTAGTCTCAATCTAAGGTTTGTCTAAGTTCGTCCCAAGTTAGACTAAGTTCATCCAAAGTTAGTGTCTTTCTAAGGACGAACTTAGACAAACCTTAGAAGAGACAAACGAGACTAACTTGGGACGAAAAAAGACAAACATTAGTCTCATTCTAAGGTTTGTCTAAGTTCGTCCCAAGTTAGTCAATTTCTACGGACGAACTTAGTTAAACCTTAGAATGAGACTAACGAGACTAACTTGGGATGAACAAAGACAAACTTTAGTCTCATTCTAAGGTTTGTCTAAGTTCGTTCCAAGTTAGTCTAAGTTCATCCAAAGTTAGTCTCTTTCTAAGGACGAACTTAGACAAACCTTAGAAGAGACAAACGAGACAAACATGGGATGAACAAAGACAAACGTTAGTCTCATTCTAAGGTTTGTCTAAGTTCGTCCCAAGTCAGTCTATTTATAAAGACGAACTTAGACATACCTTAGAATGAGACTAAGGAGACTAACTTGGGATGAACAAAGACAAACTTTAGTCTCATTCTAAGGTTTGTCTAAGTTCGTTCCAAGTTAGTCTAAGTTCATCCAAAGTTAGTCTCTTTCTAAGGACGAACTTAGACAAACCGTAGAATGAGACTAAAGAGACTGACTTGGGACGAACAAAGACAAACGTTAGTCTCATTCTAAGGTTTTTCTAAGTTCGTCCCAAGTTAGTCTCTTTTTAGGGGCGAACTTAGACAAACCTTAGAATGAGACTAACGAGACTAACTTGGGACGAACAAAGACAAACACGTTAGTCTCATTCTAAGGTTTGTCTAATTTCGTCCCAAGTTAGTCTCTTTCAAAGGATGAACTTATACAAACATTAGATTGAGACTAACGACACTAACTTGTGACGAACAAAGACAAACTTTAGTCTCATTCTAAGGGTTGTCTAAGTTCGTCCCAAGTTCGTCTAAGTTAGTCCCAAGTTAGTCTCTTTCTAAGGACGAACTTGGACAAACCTTAGAATGAGACTAACGAGCCTAACTTGGGATGAACAAAGACAAACCTTTGTCTCATTCTAAGGTTTGTCTAAGTTCATCCCAAGTTAGTCTCTTCCTAAGGACGAACTTAAACAAACCTTAGAATCAGACTAACGAGACCAACTTGGGACGGTCAAAGACAAACGTTAGTGTCAATCTAAGGTTTGTCTTAGTTCGTCCCAAGTTAGTCCAAGTTCGTCCCAAGTTTGTCTATTTCTAAGGACAAACTTAGACAAACCTTAGAATGAGACTAACGAGACTAACTTGGGACGAACAAAGACAAACTTTTGTCTCATTCTTAGGTTTGTCTAAGTTCGTCCCAAGTTAGTCTAAGTTAGTCCCAAGTTAGTCTCTTTCTAAGGACGAACTTAGACAAACCATAGAATGACACTAACTTGGGACGAACAAAGACAAACGTTAGTCTTATTCTAAGGTTTGTCTAAGTTCGTCCCAAGTTAGTCTCTTTCTAAGGACGAACTTAGACAAACCTTAGAATGAGACTAACGAGACTAACTTGGGACGAACAAAGACAAACGTTAGTCTCACTCTGAGGTTTGTCTAAGTTCGTCCCAAGTTAGTCTCTTTCAAAGGACGAACTTAAACAAACCTTAGAATGACACTAACGAGACCAACTTGGGACGGTCAAAGACAAACGTTAGTCTCATTCTAAGGTTTGTCTAAGTTCGTCCCAAGTTAGTCCAAGTTCGTCCAAAGTTAGTCAATTTCTAAGGACAAACTTAGACAAACCTTAGAATGAGACGACCAGACTAACTTGGGACGAAAAAAGACACACTTTAGTCTCATTCTTAGGTTTGTCTAAGTTCGTCCCAAGTTAGTCTAAGTTAGTCCCAAGTTAGTCTCTTTCTAAGGACGAACTTAGACATACCTTAGAAAGAGACTACCGAGACTAACTTGGGACGAACAAAGAGAAACGTTAGTCTCATTCTAAGGTTTGTCTAAGTTCCTCCCAAGTTAGTCTCTTTCTAAGGACGAGCTTAGACAAACCTTAGAATGAGACTAACGAGACTAACTTGGGACAAACAAAGACAAAAGTCAGTCTCATTCTAAGGTTTGTCTAAGTTCGTCCCAAGTTAGTCTCTTTCTAAGAACGAACTTAGACAAACCTTAGAATGAGACTAACGAGACTAACTTGGGACGAACAAAGACAAACTTTAGTCTCATTCTAAGGTTTGGCTAAGTTCGTCCCAACTTCGTGTCTTTCGAAGGATGAATTTAGACAAACCTTAGAATGAGACTAACGAGACTAACTTGGGACGAACAAAGACAAACATTAGTCTCATTCTAAGGTTTGTCTAAGTTCGTCCCAAGTTAGTCAATTTCTACGGACGAACTTTGTAATTATATCCCCTGTTCAAGCAAGTGTTGTAGGTCGTGTTTAGACAGACCTTGAACTCTCTACACAACAGTTCAACACAACAGAACAAACAAAGACAGGAGCACGCACGGAATGATAACCCAGTTCGGCCAGGCCTACTCTGGGGGGTTTCCCACACCCGGAAAAGGGACAACAAATCTTTATTACGAGTTTAGGGCACAGGAGGTCTTACACTTACACAACACCTTTGCTTGTAATGGCCTCACCACTAACACTCCGTCTCTCAGATTTGTAACCGAGGTTCGTCGCAACTCTCCTCGATCCCCTTCGTCCAGATCTACTATCCGAACGTTCTCGAACTTTACTTGAAGCTCGGATGCTTTCTCTTGAAAGCAAGTTGTTCCCCTTTGTTGTGTGCGCAGTATGATCACTTCCAGGCAGTCTGAGATGCACTTGCTAAGACTGCACTTACACCGATGAGTTTCTGGTAGAGAGAACTCAAACGGCTGTCGCTTCTTCTCCAATCAGTAGAGTTTTCCTCGTGTTTATTTTCTCAGCAGAAGCGACAGGAATTAGGGTTGCCCTTGCATTGTATTTATGCTTGGACGAAACCCTAATTCACACAAGATAAACTCCATTAAATATTTCGGGAATATTCCCAAATATTCTGAAGCGTATCTCACAAAGCGGAAGAAGGAATATATGAGTAACCTTCTTCATCGAGTCAGCCACGTCCTCTTCATGCAAATATTTGACGCTCGAAAAACTTGCTGACCAATCTCCAAATATTCGAATCTAAAGATCCTCGATTTTTCAGAATCTTCCACGAGACAAGACAAACCCACCTTGCCAAGTCAGACACCGGTTTAGAGTTAATATCCATTCGAATATCTGGAGATCGAATGCATCGCTGGCCGTCTTCAAATCGAAAAGATATTGGATCCAGAACCTTCCGGAGAATATCTTCTGCGTCTGCTCTACGCTGTACAGAAGAGTCAGAATGTGTTCGTACTCTTCCTGAACATTTCCTCGAACAGTTCTAAAGCCGTTTTGCCAAACAGTATGCCATTCATGGGAACATCAATCTCCCCCTTGGCATTTTTGGCAAAACCAAATCTGCGATCTGTCTAGGCTTTAGACACACTAGCCAGAGCCATCCAAACTTCTCCCCCTTTTTGCCACAAACTGGCAAGGGTCAAATCCTCCAATCTGATCTTCTCGATAATAGGAATCTGATCTGCTCCCCCTCAACCAAGGCCTGATTATCTCTTCGAACAACTGATGATCTGTACCTTTAGTCAAAACTCCTTTTTGGAGCAGTTCCAATCCGTGTAGTCAGTGCACCAAAATCTATCACTCAGTCAACCACTTTCGTGTGGTATCCTTGAGAGCAAACTATACACCTTTCTGAAAAGTGACGACTGAGGGATCCTCAACAGATATAGCAGGGACCTTATGATTGCTTTTCTTGTCGCGGACGACTCCCCCTGGAGACTTGCTCTCCCCCTCAGAGTCAACGAGGAAGGCGACTTCAATCTCAATATCAGAAGGATCTAAGTGTAGCCTTTATACGGTCTTCATGGAAACCCTCTTGAACAACATCTGGTGAATCAACCGAGATATCACCAACAATTCCAACTGTTCCCTCTTCAACCGCTACGATCTGGGACAATCAACTCTTGACTTAGCAGGAGCAAAAGGCATCCTCCTATTGTAGGTCCTCAACGACAATTATCAGTGTCTTTGTATAGATCTTCCATCCCATCATCTTCCTTATCTGAACCTGATTTTATACTCATAGTACCAGTTCGCTGCTCGTCAGGGCCCCAATCATAGCACAACTGGCTTCACCTGGATACTTTCCGCCTTCCACCATCCAGAGTAAACAGGACACTTCCTATGTTGGAGACAATTTCTTCCATTGAAGATCCATAGCCAGAGAATCTATCCTAATCATCCCAGTAGATTTTCGAAGAGAAACAGGATATATTTCAAAAACTCATACTGATTGTCCCAGCCCCTTGCATGAGTGATCAGTCCAACTGTTTAGCTGGAGTTTCGCATCTGACTGACCACTGGCTGGAACACTTAGTTCTCGACAACACACAGACCCAAAGAGGATTTGAGTGTTTCAAACTGGGCAGCATCAAGCGGTTTGGTAAAGATATCAGCTAATTGCTTGTCCGTTGTGACATGCTGCAGAGTGACAACCTTCTGTTCAACCAGTTCTCTGATGAAGTGATGCCTGATGTCGATGTGCTTCGTCATGGAGTGCTGAACCGGGTTTTTGGAAATACTGATCGCGCTCATATTGTCACAGTACAATGTCATCTCTTTCTGCTCAACTCCGTATTCAGATAGCATCTGTTTCATCCATAGGAGCTGAGTGCAGTAACTTCCTGCAGCGATGTATTCTGCTTCAGCCGTAGAGAGCGAGATGCTGTTTTGTTTCTTGCTAAACCATGAAACCAAATTGTTTCCCAATAAGAAACATCCTCCAGACGTGCTCTTCCGATCTTCAGCGTTTCCTGCCCAATCAGCGTCACAGAAGCCAACCAGGTGTGGATTGGTGTCTTTGGTGTACCAGATCCCAAATTCAACAGTCCCGCACACATATTTTATAATTCTTTTAACTTGCAGAAGGTGACTTTCCTTTGGTTCTGACTGGTACCTTGCACAGACTCCGACTGCATATGATATATCCGGTCTGCTGGCGGTTAAGTACAGGAGACTTCCAATCATGCTTCTATATAGAGTCTGATCAACTTTGACTCCAGCCTCGTCTTTAGAGATCTTTAAATGAGTTGCAGCAGGTGTTCGTTTGTGACTTGCCTTTGCAAGATCAAATTTCTTAATCAGGGTCTTGGCATACTTACTTTGTGAGATGAATATCCCATCCTCTTTCTGTGTCACCTGCAATCCCAGAAAGTAGCTCATCTCTCCTACCATGCTCATCTTGAACTCTTTCTGCATCTGATCCACGAACTGATCTACCAGTGTCTGAGTGTTCGAACCGAACACAATATCATCAACATAGATTTGTGCGATAATAAAATCTGACCTTGTGTGTTTGACGAACAAGGTCTTGTCCACTCCCCCTCGCACATATCCATGGTTGATGAGAAACACTGTGAGTCGCTCATACCAGGCTCTGGGCGCCTGCTTGAGACCGTACAGGGCCTTCTTGAGGCGATACACATGAGCAGGGTGATGCGGATCCTCAAATCCTTTTGGCTGAGACACAAAAACCTCTTCATTTAGAAGTCCATTTAGGAACGCACTTTTAACATCCATCTGAAACAGACGATACTTCAGATGACACGCAAGGGCAAGTAGCAGGCGAATGGCTTCAAGTCGTGCGACAGGGGCGAAGGTTTCATCAAAATCAATCCCCTCTATCTGAGAAAACCCCTGAGCCACAAGCCGAGCTTTATTTCTAGTGATATTTCCTGATGTATCTGATTTGTTCTTAAAGATCCATTTTGTGCCGATGAAGTTTACACCATCAGGTATTGGAACTAAGTCCCATACGTCATTGCGGGCAAATTCCTCCAGTTCTTCCTGCATGGCGAGAACCCAATACTCATCAACTAGTGCTTCCTTTACGTTCTTGGGCTCAATTGAAGACAGAAAGCATGAGCAGGCAGCGAGTCTTCTGTAATTTCCACGAGTTTGAATTCCATCACTAGGTGCACCAATGATCTCAGAGATTGGGTGGTCTCTGGAGATTCGACGAGAGGGTTGTAGTGCAGCACGTTCCTCTTGAGTACCAACCTCTTCACCCACAACAGAGGAAGAGTCCCCAATGGCATTATCAGCAATACGAGTATCTTCTGACGAGTCAGTCACAGTCGGAATGGGCAGTGTCACTGCTTCAGGTGCTGTTCCAACTGGTTCAATAGCTGTCGTGACACCCCCTGTTGAGTCAGTCTCAGTAGAATGAGAGGGTGGAACAGTGCCAGATGCTGTTCCGGCTGCTTCGTCAGCATCATCTGGGGCAGTAAGATCAACAACGTCATCCTTGATCTTGACATTGATAGACTCCATAACTGTTCCTGTGCGTTTGTTGAACACCCTGTATGCTCGACTGTTCGAGGAATATCCAAGGAAGAATCCCTCATCACTCTTAGGATCAAGCTTCTGTCGGTACTCACGGTCATTCAAAATGTAACACTCACTCCCAAAGATGTGAAAGTACTTGACTGTGGGCTTCTTCCCTTTCCAGAGTTCATAGCAGGTCATCTCCGTACCTGTGCGTATTGTCACCCGATTTATAATGTGGCATGCCGTGTTCATTGCTTCTGACCAGAACTTCAGGGGAATCTTCTTGGCATGGATCATTACGCGAGCCATTTCTTGAATTGTGCGATTTTTCCTTTCAACAACGCCATTTTGCTGAGGAGTGATTGCAGAAGAAAACTGATGGGCAATCCCGTGTTTGACACAGTAAGAGGTTATAGTGGCATTCTTGAATTCTGTGCCGTTATCACTCCTGACACAGGCGTTCTCCGCTGGCTTCTCTTTCTCTCTGGAGAAGGGTAGCAAGTTCAATGAACTGAGGTGCAGCTGCAGACTTGTCTCGAAGGAATCGGGTCCATGAAAACCTGGTGAAGTCGTCCACACATACCAGGACATACTTGTTGCCACCGTTGCTCTCAACCTGCATCGGCCCCATAAGATCCATATGGATTAGTTCGAGCGGTCTGCTGGTACTGATCTGGGTGGTGTTCGAATGCGATGCTTTAGTCTGTTTACCGATCTGGCATTCTCCACATAAGACATCTATGTCTCCTTTAACCTTGGGCATTCCTCGGATGAGACCAGACGTGCTGAGCTTCTTCAGAGTTTTGAGATTCAGATGACCCAGTCTCATGTGCCAGAGTGACATCTCATCTGCTTGACTAGAAAGACACGTAGCTGTTCTGGCAGAACCTATAAGATAACAGTCGTTGTCTGCTCTACAACCCTTCATCAGCGTCCCTCCTTCCTTGTTCAGAACATGGCAGGAGTCATGAGTGAAATGAACGTGAAATCCTCCATCAGAAAGTTGGCTGATACTAATGAGATTCACTTTCAGTCCTTCAACTAGAAGGATATCATTGAGTATAGGAAGATCCGGAACCTTCAATGTCCCACAGCCGATCACCTGACCCTTTCCTCCATCACCGAATGTAACGAACTGCCTCTTCGTGACAGGTCGAATATGAGTGAGAAACTTGGAGTTACCTGTCATATGTGCAGAGCATCCGCTGTCGAAGTACCAGCGATCTTTTTCCATGTGACTTGAAGAGCTGAAGGCAACAGTGCAGACGATGTTATTTCTGCAGACCTTTGCGTCTGACTCCCAGTTATGAAGCATGCTTGATTGGGGAATGTCTTGCTCAGATCTGCGTTTATTGAGTTTTCGGACCATTCTGCCAAACCTCCGAGTCAGCGTATTTAGTTGAAGAGGAGTGCTGTCAGTCTCTGACACCACCTCAGACACCTCTGCTTTCCATGAAAATTCTTTGTCACCTTCGGTTGTGTTTTGACCTCCCTTTGGAGTCATCTTGAACAGTTCTAGGATCCCACTCAGTGTGTCGAGTGTTTGCTCTGATAACATTTGTAATTATATCCCCTGTTCAAGCAAGTGTTCTAGGTCGTGTTTGGACAGACCTTGAACTCTCTACACAACAGTTCAACACAACAGAACAAACAAAGACAGGAGCACGCACGGAATGATAACCCAGTTCGGCCAGGCCTACTCTGGGGGATTTCCCACACCCGGAAAAGGGACAACAAATCTTTATTACGAGTTTAGGGCACAAGAGGTCTTACACTTACACAACACCTTTGCTTGTAATGGCCTCACCACTAACACTCCGTCTCTCAGATTTGTAACCGAGGTTCGTCGCAACTCTCCTCGATCCCCTTCGTCCAGATCTACTATCCGAACGTTCTCGAACTTTACTTGAAGCTCGGATGCTTTCTCTTGAAAGCAAGTTGTTCCCCTTTGTTGTGTGCGCAGTATGATCACTTCCAGGCAGTCTGAGATGCACTTGCTAAGACTGCACTTACACCGATGAGTTTCTGGTAGAGAGAACTCAAACGGCTGTCGCTTCTTCTCCAATCAGTAGAGTTTTCCTCGTGTTTATTTTCTCAGCAGAAGCGACAGGAATTAGGGTTGCCCTTGCATTGCATTTATGCTTGGACGAAACCCTAATTCACACAAGATAAACTCCATCAAATATTTCGGGAATATTCCCAAATATTCTGAAGCGTATCTCACAAAGCGGAAGAAGGAATATATGAGTAACCTTCTTCATCGAGTCAGCCACGTCCTCTTCATGCAAATATTTGACGCTCGAAAAACTTGCTGACCAATCTCCAAATATTCGAATCTAAAGATCCTCGATCTTTCAGAATCTTCCACGAGACAAGACAAACCCACCTTGCCAAGTCAGACACCGGTTTAGAGTAAATATCCATTCGAATATCTGGAGATCGAATGCATCGCTGGCCGTCTTCAAATCGAAAAGATATTGGATCCAGAACCTTCAGGAGAATATCTTCTGCGTCTGCTCTACGCTGTACAGAAGAGTCAGAATGTGTTCGTACTCTTCCTGAACATTTCCTCGAACAGTTCTAAAGCCGTTTTGCCAAACAATATGCCATTCATGGGAACATCAAACTTAGTTAAACCTTAGAATGAGACTAACGAGACTAACTTGGGATGAACAAAGACAAACTTTAGTCTCATTCTAAGGTTTGTCTAAGTTCGTTCCAAGTTAGTCTAAGTTCATCCAAAGTTAGTCTCTTTCTAAGGACGAACTTAGACAAACCTTAGAAGAGACAAACGAGACAAACATGGGATGAACAAAGACAAACGTTAGTCTCATTCTAAGGTTTGTCTAAGTTCGTCCCAAGTCAGTCTATTTATAAGGATGAACTTAGGCATACCTTAGAATGAGACTAAGGAGACTAACATGGGACGAACAAAGACTAACGTTAGTCTCATTCTAAGGTTTGTCTAAGTTCGTCCCAAGTTTGTCTATTTCTAAAGACGAAATTAGACAAACCGTAGAATGAGACTAAAGAGACTAACTTGGGACGAACAAAGACAAACGTTAGTCTCATCCTAAGGTTTTTCTAAGTTCGTCCCAAGTTAGTCTCTTTTTAGGGGCGAACTTAGACAAACCTTAGAATGAGACTAACGAGACTAACTTGGGACGAACAAAGACAAACACGTTAGTCTCATTCTAAGGTTTGTCTAATTTCGTCCCAAGTTAGTCTCTTTCAAAGGATGAACTTATACAAACATTAGATTGAGACTAACGAGACTAACTTGTGACGAACAAAGACAAACTTTAGTCTCATTCTAAGGTTTGTCTAAGTTCGTCCCAAGTTCGTCTAAGTTAGTCCCAAGTTAGTCTCTTTCTAAGGACGAACTTGGACAAACCTTAGAATGAGACTAACGAGCCTAACTTGGGATGAACAAAGACAAACCTTAGTCTCATTCTAAGGTTTGTCTAAGTTCGTCCCAAGTTAGTCTCTTCCTAAGGACGAACTTAAACAAACCTTAGAATCAGACTAACGAGACCAACTTGGGACGGTCAAAGACAAACGTTAGTGTCATTCTAAGGTTTGTCTTAGTTCGTCCCAAGTTAGTCCAAGTTCGTCGCAAGTTAGTCTATTTCTAAGGACAAACTTAGACAAACCTTAGAATGAGACTAACGAGACTAACTTGGGACGAACAAAGACAAACTTTTGTCTCATTCTTAGGTTTGTCTAAGTTTGTCCCAAGATAGTCTAAGTTAGTCCCAAGTTAGTCTCTTTCTAAGGACGAACTTAGACAAACCTTAGAATGACACTAACTTGGGACGAACAAAGACAAACGTTAGTCTCATTCTAAGGTTTTTCTAAGTTCGTCCCAAGTAAGTCTATTTCTAAGGACGAATTTAGACAAACCTTAGAATGAGACTAACGAAACTAACTTGGGGCGAACAAAGACAAATGTGAGTCTCATTCTAAGGTTTGTCTAAGTTCGTCCCAAGTTAGTCTCTTTCTAAGGACAAACTTAGACAAACCTTAGAATGAGACTAACGAGACTAACTTGGGACGAACAAAGACAAACATTATTCTCATTCTAAGGTTTGTCTAAGTTCATCCCAAGTAAGTCTATTTCTAAGGACGAACTTACACAAACCTTAGAATCTGACTAACTTGGGACAAACAAAGACAAACTTCAGTCTCATTCTAAGGTTTGTCAAAGTTCGTCCCAACTTAGTCTCTTTCGAAGGACGCATTTAGACAAACCTTAGAATGAGACTAACGAGACTAACTTGGGACGAACAAAGACAAACATTAGTCTCATTCTAAGGTTTGTCTAAGTTCGTCCCAAGTTAGTCTATTTCTACGGACGAACTTAGGCAAACCTTAGAACGAGACTAATGAGACTAACTTGGGACGAACAAAGAAAAACTTTAGTCTCATTCTAATGTTTGTCTAAGTTCGTCCCAAGTTAGTCTAAGTTAGTCCCAAGTTAGTCTCTTTCTAAGGACGAACTTAGACAAAACTTAGAATGAGACTAACGTGCCTAACTTGGGATGAACAAAGACAAACGTTAGTCTCATTATAAAGTTTGTCTAAGTTCGTCCCAAGTTAGTCTCTTTCTAAGGACGAACTTAAACAAACCTTAGAATGAGATTAACGAGACCAACTTGGGACGGTCAAAGACAAACATTAGTCTCATTCTAAGGGTTGTCTAAGTTCGTCCCAAGTTAGTCCAAGTTCGTCCCAAGTAAGTCTATTCCTAAGGACAAACTTAGACAAACCTTAGAATGAGACTAACGAGACTAACTTGGGACGAACAAAGACAAACTATAGTCTCATTCTTAGGTTTGTCTAAGTTCGTCCCAAGTTAGTCTAAGTTAGTCCCAAGTTAGTCTCTTTCTAAGGACGAACTTAGACAAACCTTAGAATGAGACTAACGAGACTAACTTGGGACGAACAAAGAAAAACTTTAGTCTCATTCTAATGTTTGTCTAAGTTCGTCCCAAGTTAGTCTAAGTTCGTCCCAAGTTAGTCTCTTTCTAAGGACGAACTTAGACAAACCTTAGAATGAGATTAACGAGACCAACTTGGGACGGTCAAAGACAAACGTTAGTCTCATTCTAAGGGTTGTCTAAGTTCGTCCCAAGTTAGTCCAAGTTCGTCCCAAGTAAGTCTATTCCTAAAGACAAACTTAGACAAACCTTAGAATGAGACTAACGAGACTAACTTGGGACGAACAAAGACAAACTATAGTCTCATTCTTAGGTTTGTCTAAGTTCGTCCCAAGTTAGTCTAAGTTAGTCCCAAGTTAGTCTCTTTCTAAGGACGAACTTAGACAAACCTTAGAATGAGACTAACGAGACTAACTTGGGACGAACAAAGACAAACGTTAGTCACATTCTAAGGTTTGTCTAAGTTCGTCCCAAGTTAGTCTCTTTCTAAGGACGAACTTAGACAAACCTTAGAATGAGACTAACGAGACTAACTTGGGACGAACAAAGACAAACGTTAGTCTCATTCTAAGGTTTTTCTAAGTTCATCCCAAGTAAGTCTATTTCTAAGGACGAACTTACACAAACCTTAGAATGAGACTAACGAGACTAACTTGGGACGATTAAAGACAAACGTCAGTCTCATTCTAAGGTTTGTCTTAGTTCGTCCCAAGTTAGTCTCTTTCTAAGGACGAACTTTGACAAACCTTCGAATGAGACTAACGAGACTAACTTGGGACGAACAAAGACAATGTTTAGTCTCATTCTAAGGTTTGTCTAAGTTTGTCCCAAGTTAGTCTCTTTCGAATGACGAATTTAGACAAACTTTAAAATGAGACTAACGAGACTAACTTGGGACCAACAAAGACAAACATTAGTCTCATTCTAAGTTTAGTCTAAGTTAGTCCCAAGTTAGTCAATTTCTACGGACGAACTTAGACAAACCTTAGAATGAGACTAACGAGACTAACTTGGGACGCACAAAGACAAACGTTAGTCTCATTCTAAGGTTTGGCTAAGTTCGTCCCAAGTTAGTCTAAGTTCATCCAAAGTAGTCTCTTTCAAAGGACGAACTTAGACAAACCTTAGAAGAAACTAACGAGACTAACTTGGGATGAACAAAGATAAACGTTAGTCTCATTCTAAGGTTTGCCTAAGTTCGTCCCAAGTTAGTCTATTTCTAAGGACAAACTTAGACATACCTTAGAATGAGACTAAGGAGACTAACTTGGGACGGACAAGTACAAACGTTAGTCTCATTCTAAGGTTTTTCAAAGTTCGTCCCAAGTTAGTCTATTTCTAAGGACGAACTTACACATACCTTAGAATGAGACTAAGGAGACTAACTTGGGACGGACAAGTACAAACGTTAGTCTCAATCTAAGGTTTTTCTAAGTTCGTCCCAACTTAGTCTATTTCTAAGGACGAACTTAGACAAACCTTAGAATGAGACTAACGAGACTAACTTGGGACGAACAAAGACAAACGTTAGTCTCATTCTAAGGTTTTTCTAAGTTCGTCCCAAGTAAGTCTATTTCTAAGGACGAATTTAGACAAACCTTAGAATGAGACTAACGAAACTAACTTGGGGCGAATAAAGACAAATGTGAGTCTCATTCTAAGGTTTGTCTAAGTTCGTCCCAAGTTAGTCTCTTTCTAAGGACGAACTTACACAAACCTTAGAATGAGACTAACGAGACTAACTTGGGACGAACAAAGACAAACGTCAGTCTCATTCTGAGGTTTGTCTTAGTTCATCCCAAGTTAGTCTCTTTCTAAGGACGAACTTACACAAACCTTAGAAGAGACTAACGAGACTAACTTGGGATGAACAAAGATAAACGTTAGTCTCATTCTTAGGTTTGTCTAAGTTCGTCCCAAGTTAGTCTAAGTTAGTCCCAAGTTAGTCTCTTTCTAAGGACGAACTTAGACAAACCTTAGAATGACACTAACTTGGGACGAACAAAGACAAACGTTAGTCTCATTCTAAGGTTTGTCTAAGTTCTTCCCAAGTTAGTCTCTTTCTAAGGACGAACTTAGACAAACCTTAGAATGAGACTAACGAGACTACCTTGGGACGAACAAAGACAAACGTTAGTCTTATTCTAAGGTTTGTCTAAGTTCGTCCCAAGTAAGTCTATTTCTAAGGACGAACTTACACAAACCTTAGAATGAGACTAACGAGACTAACTTGGGACAAACAAAGACAAACTTCAGTCTCATTCTAAGGTTTGTCTAAGTTCGTCCCAAGTTAGTCTCTTTCTAAGGACGAACTTAGACAAACCGTAGAATGAGACTAACGAGACTAACTTGGGACGAACAAAGACAAACTTTAGTCTCATTCTAAGGTTTGTCAAAGTTCGTCCCAACTTAGTCTCTTTCGAAGGACGAATTTAGACAAACCTTAGAATGAGACTAACGAGACTGACTTGGGACGAACAAAGACAAACATTAGTCTCATTCTAAGGTTTGTCTAAGTTCGTCCCAAGTTAGTCTATTTCTACGGACGAACTTAGGCAAACCTTAGAATGAGACTAATGAGACTAACTTGGGATGAACAAAGAAAAACTTTAGTCTCATTCTAAGGTTTGTCTAAGTTCGTCCCAAGTTAGTCTAAGTTAGTCCCAAGTTAGTCTCTTTCTAAGGACGAACTTAGACAAACCTTAGAATGAGACTAATGAGCCTAACTTGGGTTGAACAAAGACAAACGTTAGTCACATTATAAAGTTTGTCTAAGTTCGTCCCAAGTTAGTCTCTTTCTAAGGACGAACATAAACAAACCTTAGAATGAGATTAACGAGACCAACTTGGGACGGTCAAAGACAAACGTTAGTCTCATTCTAAGGGTTGTCTAAGTTCGTCCCAAGTTAGTCCAAGTTCGTCCCAAGTAAGTCTATTTCTAAGGACAAACTTAGACAAACCTTAGAATGAGACTAACGAGACTAACTTGGGACGAACAAAGACAAACTATAGTCTCATTCTAAGGTTTGTCTAAGTTCGTCCTTAGAAAGAGACTAACTTGGGACGAACTTAGACAAACCTTAGAATGAGACTAACGAGACTAACTTGGGACGAACAAAGACAAACGTTAGTCACATTCTAAGGTTTGTCTAAGTTCGTCCCAAGTTAGTCTCTTTCTAAGGACGAACTTAGACAAACCTTAGAATGAGACTAACGAGACTAACTTGGGACGAACAAAGACAAACGTTAGTCTCATTCTAAGATTTGCCTAAGTTCGTCCCAAGTTAGTCTATTTCTATGGACAAACTTAGACATACCTTAGAATGTGACTAAGGAGACTAACTTGGGACGAACAAAGACAAACGTTAGTCTCATTCTAAAGTTTGTCTAAGTTCGTCCCAAGTTTGTCTAATTCTAAGGACGAACTTAGACAAACCGTAGAATGAGACTAAAGAGACTAACTTGGGACGGACAAAGACAAACGTTAGTCTCATTCTAAAGTTTGTCTAAGTTCGTCCCAAGTTTGTCAAATTCTAAGGACGAACTTAGACAAACCGTAGAATGAGACTTAAGAGACTAACTTAGGACGGAAAAGTACAAACGTTAGTCTCATTATAAGGTTTTTCTAAGTTCGTCCCAAGTTAGTCTCTTTCTAGGGGCGAACTTAGACAAACGTTAGAATGTGACTAACGAGACTAACTTGGGACGAACAAAGACTAACACGTTAGTCTCATTCTAAGGTTTGTCTAATTTCGTCCCAAGATCGTCTCTTTCAAAGGACAAACTTATACAAACCTTAGATTGAGACTAACGAGACTAACTTGGGACGAACAAAGACAAACTTTAGTCTCATTGTAATGTTTGTCTA
Source organism: Rhodiola chrysanthemifolia (assembly GCA_033675395.1). Lineage (NCBI taxonomy): Eukaryota > Viridiplantae > Streptophyta > Magnoliopsida > Saxifragales > Crassulaceae > Rhodiola > Rhodiola chrysanthemifolia. The sequence goes on from CM066205.1 coordinate 37,015,511, forward strand.
AGTTCGTCACAAGTTAGTCTATTTCTAAGGATGAACTTAGACAAACGTTTGAATAAGACTAACGAGACTAATTTGGGACGAACAAAGACAAACGTTGGTCTCATTCTAAGGTTTGTCTAAGTTCGTCCCAAGTTAGTCTCTTTCTAAGGAGAAACTTAGACAAACCTTAGAATGAGACTATCGAGACTAACTTGGGACGAACAAAGACAAACGTTAGTCTCATTGTAATGTTTGTCTATGTTCGTCACAAGTTAGTCTATTTCTAAGGATGAACTTAGACGAACCTCAGAATGAGACTAACGAGACTAATTTGGGACGAACAAAGACAAACGTTGGTCTCATTCTAAGGTTTGTCTAACTTCGTCCCAAGTTAGTCTCTTTCTAAGGAGAAACTTAAACAAACCTTAGAATGAGACTAACGAGACTAACTTAGGACGAACAAAGACTAACGTTAGTCTCATTGTAATGTTTGTCTAAGTTCGTCTCAAGTTAGTCTATTTCTAAGGACGAACTTAGACAAACCTTAGAATGGGACTAACGAGACAAACTTAGGACGAACAAAGACAAACTTTAGTCTCATTCTAAGGTTTGTCTAAGTTCGTCCCAAGTTAGTCTAAGTTCGTCTCGAAAGAGTTTCTTTATAAGGACGAACTTAGACAAACCTTTTAATGAGACTAACGAGACTTACTTGGGACGAACAAAGACAAACGTTAGTCTCATTCTAAGGTTTCTCTAAGTTCCTCCCAAGTTAGTCCAAGTTCGTCCCAAGTTAGTCTATTTCTAAGGATAAACTTAGACAAACCTTAGAATGAGACTAACGAGACTAACTTGGGACGAACAAAGACAAACTTTAGACTCATTCTAAGGTTTGTCTAAGTTCGTCCCAAGTTAGTCCCAAGTTAGTCTCTTTCTAAGGACGAACTTAGACAAACCTTAGAATGAGACTAACGAGACTAACTTGGGACGAACAAAGACAAACGTTAGTCTCATTCTAAGATTTGTCTAAGTTCGTCCCAAGTAAGTCTATTTCTATGGACGAACTTAGACAAACCTTAGAGTGAGACTAACGAGACTAACTTGGGACGAACAAAGACAAACATCAGTCTCATTCTAAGGTTTGTCTTTGTTCGTCCCAAGTTTGTCTATTTCTAAGGACGAACTTAGACAAACCTTAGAATGAGACTAAAGAGACTAACTTGGGACGAACAAAGACAAACGTTAGTCTCATTCTAAGGTTTTTCTAAGTTCGTCCCAAGTTATTCTCTCTCTAGGGGCGAACTTAGAAAAACCTTAGAATGAGACTGACGAGACTAACTTGGGACGAACAAAGACAAACACGTTAGTCTCATTCTAAGGTTTGTCTAATTTCGTCCCAAGTTTGTCTCTTTCAAAGGACGAACTTACACAAACCTTTGATTGAGACTAACGAGACTAACTTGGGACGAACAAAGACAAACTTTAGTCTCATTTTAAGGTTTGTCTAAGTTCGCCACAAGTTAGTCTATTTCTAAGGATGAACTTAGACAAACCTTAGAATGAGACTAACGAGACTAATTTTGGACGAACAAAGACAAACGTTGGTTGACAGGCCGTCATCGTGACCTCTCAAATTTATATTTATAAGTTCCACTACTATTGGCTCACTATGGATTAGTAAAGCGGCAAGTAGGGGTCAAACCCAGAGGAGTTGTAATGGTTACTTGTTGCTCTATGAAAACAGTAAAGGGAAGTAAGAACAGTTGGGGGTTTGGAACAAGTGAACAAAGTAAGTGCGAAAAGTAAATGAGCAAGGGTAAACAAAAAGGAGTATTCGGTCTAGGGATCTTTTGTCACACATTCATCATAGACATCTAATGATCAATTCCACATTTCGTAGAGTGTGGTTGTCCCGACAAAGGTGACTACCCAAGGTACCCCGGCAAAGGTGGTACTCCACAGCCTAGAACCACCAAGGTAGTTGTGTGGTGTCAAAGACAACCCAAAGCATTTAAGCTCCACAACCTCACTTGGCAAGGCGTTCGGCTTCCTAATCTAGTCCTTTGTTAGATCGAACAACCCGGCAAGGGTGTTGCTCAACCTATGTGTACTATCCACCATTGCGGCAAGGCATCCGGTAGATGTTACAATAGGGATCATTTACTTGGCTAAGCTTTGTGGCAAAACTTCCACTTAGCCTTGCATTTGATCCGTGGGATTAAGCCCAAGGACTAGTGAAATGTAAAATAGCATTAAGGACATGGATCTAAAAATGTGTTGACAATACTATTGTGGCTTGTTCATCATTGACCTCTAATGATCTAACTTTGTGTTCACTAGTAAAACACAAAATAGCATTAAGTAAAGGGTCTCAAAACCTTGCCACAATGTAAGGATCCCTAAACCGAATATGGGATTTAGCTACTCATATCCATGGGAAGGATACAATAGCAATACATGGAAAGTAAATACATGAAAGTAAAGACAAGAAAGTAAAGACAAGAAAAGTAAAGGATTGCTTTCTATTGCCAAAATGAAGGAGTAGAGAGAGAAGCCCCCAATGAGGCACACAAATGGGGCACACGATGGGACTCCTCTATCTAAGTTGTGACACCATTTTCCTAGACCAAGAGGTTCTATTTATAGAAAATGAGCTAGGGTTTCTCTTGTCTTGGGCACCAAGTTTGGAGTGGAAGTAGCCAAAATGGATTGGCATGAGCCAATGATGAGATGCTTCTAGAATCATCAAGGCGCTCTTGCTCTGGAAGTAGTCAAAATGGATTGGCAGGAGCCAAAGATGAGATGCTTCTAGAATCATCAAGATTTTGCAAGTGGGCTAGTTTTGGCTTGGAACTCAAGTGTGGCCCAATAATGCCTTGTGGTGATTTTGGCATAAAATGCCCTTTTAAGCCCGATTCTTCTTTAGACTCCAAAAGGCCCTGAAATACAAAACGACATTAACAAGCAAGTGTTCTCATGATTAAGTGTCGTATTTGGTGGGTTTTGTTGAATCGATGAGTCGTATAAATACGACTCATCAAACCACCCCACACTTGAACTTGTTCGTCCCGAACAAGGCCTTATGTCTCAAGAGGAAAATAAGTAAAACACCACAATGCCTTCGCCACCCTAGATATGCATATGAGTTGCTAGTCTAGATTTCACCTTTCCATGCATAACTCAATTGCTACTAAAAGTATCATGCATCTAACATGGAAGTAACTTGATACATGTACCTTTGAGCCGAGATGCAAACCAATTTGGATGAGTGGGAGATAGTCCTTTTTATGCCCATGATCTACACTTCTAGTTCCGATCTCTTACTATATGGTTATACTTCTTTGCTTTCTCTTGCACTTGATTTATTCGGGCTCAAGGGTTGAGTTTTTCTTGCTGATTTATTTGGACAGCTTTTGTAATGAATTTGGCCTTCGGCCTTTGATATGGCGGTGATGAACTTCACTTTTGTTTCGGGTATAACTTTCACACTTGGGCTGATTTTTCTTTGAGCTTTGCTCCTTGTTGTGAATTGCTTGTCCTTCTCTTTTGGGAGGTCCAATCATAGCCCGCAAGCATATGGAAATACCTCCCCGCTCTTTCTCATCCTTGTCATTTTGGCGCGGGTCAAGTTGAGGGTCGCTCACCTCTTTACCCGGCTACTCGGACTAGAGATAGGACGGTTTGATTCCCGTCCCGCCCCTTGCATAAACACTGCAGCGGCGGAGTCCACTCTAAACCCATGAGTCTCGAAGTGCTAGCCTCCACTAAGTCCACATAACCATATAGTTTGAGATTCGGTCCCTTTAGTGCTTTTGTCAAGCCTTTCTAGGACATTTCTATCAACTCCACATCCCCTTTTATCTCAACTCACAAGGACACATAGAAAGTTAAGATCACATATCATCACACAATTCAGATTTCACAAGAGAATGCATGTAATCGGCTCTATCTATTTCACATCATCAAAGATCAATATCGCATATCTAGGAAATAGAAGGCAATCCTTATTCAAAAATTTTAAAATTTCAAGGGAAACGTGCTGACTCTATGCATGTGCAAGAACTAAACGTGCTGACACAACAAACTGACTAACCCACCCCACACTTTTGAACAAAGTCGTGTCCTCACGGCACAACTTAAGTTCAAGACATATAAGGCATGCAAACGAAGGAAGGGAAATGACATAAGTAAAAACTGAAAATGAAGAAGAAAGTAAATGTGCCGGGCTGCCTCCCGGTGAGCGTCTTTGTTTAACGTCGTTGGCTCGACTGTACCTCATTAAGGATCAGAAGTTAGGATCCCATGGTCGTTTGAGGTCAAATTTTGCCACAACTGCTCTTACAATCTGCCCAAAGAACTTATGTGGCAGCGGGCTTGGTTCTCCTTTCCATTGGTCGGGCGGTTTTTCCTTCACATCCTTCCGAGTGGGCAAGGACCCCTTGACCATAGCTGCTGGTCCATCAAGCCGTGCTCTAGTGCTTCTCCATCCGGGTTTCCATTCAGATGTCCCATGTCTCGGTCGCTTCTTCATGTTTGAACGGTTGGCATCCTTGCAATTTTGGAAGTTAAGTATTTTGTCATTACATACAAGCGACCTCAAGCATGTGCCCATGTTAAGCCTTGCCCTTGTGGCAATGAGAAACGGTCGCCTCGGATCCTTACTCTTTTCAGTCGGCTCTTCTTGGCTCATGGCTAGTGAGTGTTCCAATATTGGCTTTCCTTGCTCATGCTTCTCCTCCAACTTGCCTTGTACCTCATCATTGATTACATGAGTTTCAGGAGGTGTGATCCGCATACAAAATGAGGGGTCAAGTTGGGATTCTTCGGCTAGGAGGATAGGGCATGTCTCGGGTGGCTCGGTGATGGACCATAATTATACGAATCAAAAACACAGTAAAACCCACCAAATTAGACTGTTGGTCTATTTAACTTTTGCTTGTTAGTTCCGATATATTTCTACAGGATATTTCAGAGCTTAGAGAGAATACATGCTAAAGAGGAGCTTTTAAAGCATAAAAGATGTTATGAGTCATTCCAAGGTCAAGATCATATGCCGACTGAAGAAATATCAAGGATCCTGACGTTGAATCACTCATAACAAATTAAGCAGAAGAGGAATCAAAGTCAGACGGAGCGAAATTGGACTGATAGTTTTGTGAAAAGACTGCACAAAACTGTCAAAATACACTCATGGACCAAGGTGACCGGCCACCTTGCTTGGAGGTGGCCAAGGGAGGAGCTCCTCCCCTCATGGTGACCGGCCACCGGCGGCTCCTCCCCTCATGGTGACCGGCGGCTTTTGCTCCTCCATGGAAAGCTTGCCATGTGGTGGCTCCTCCACCACATCTTCACCTCCTCCTCCTCCTCCCTTAGATAAAAACACATGGAAGCCATCTCCACCCTCCATTTCTCCTCCCTTTGGCTATAAATACAAGCCATTCTCCTCTCATTTGTATCATCCAAAAATCAACATTTCACTTATCTCTCTAAGTTTTGTAAGTTTGGCTTTGGAAATAAAAGATTGCTCCCTTGGCGCTTCAACGGTTGCAAGTATTTTAATATTTATTTACCGTCTTTAATTTCCAATTCCTTAGTTATAATGTTTAGCGCGATAAATAGTAGCTAAACTAGTCGTTCGGTAGAAGGGGTGGACTTGTATTATAAAATGTTTTAGACTATTAATTTAGTGTCTCGTCTTTGTATTCAAAACTTGTTCTATGTGCCATATATTAGATCAGAACTTCCAAGGTTGAGTGGATGCTTGAAATGGCAAAGCTCTTCTGTGGAAGTTCGCAAACATACTCGGGTAAGTGGATGCTTGAAATGGCAAAGCTTATCTGAGGAGTTTGATCTCTCTCAAACACCATTTTGGGTAAATCGGAAAAGACAACCCAAAATGGATGCACATAGGCTAGTATACCTTGAAATGGGGTGCTAGTCTAAGTAGAACAAGGGCTTTACGTTTTTTGCAAAAGATTAGACAGTGTGGCAAGTCGAGTGCTTGAAATGGCCTTGATTCACTTTCGAACACTTTTGGAAAAGACTAGACAGTGTGGCAAATCGAGCGCCGGAAAAGGCCTTGATACACGTTTGAATACTTAGAAGATTCACTAAGGGTCAATGATAAACAGGATATAATACAAGGCCCCTGAAACCGAACGCTTTCTTTTAATTGTAATAATTATCAGTTACTTTCCAGTACTAAAACCAACCAACCAACCAATCAATCACTTAGCTGGTAGCTTTAAAACCAACCAACCAACCTAAAACACGCCCTCCCGCTGAATAATCCCCTCAAAGAACAATTATCCCCCTAATTCCCTTGGGTTCGACCCCTACTTACCACTTACTACCCAGTAGTGTAGTCGCGAGTAGCGGAAAATATAAATTTATTTTGCACAGAGAACATTGCACCTTAACGACAGTGCAGTGGGCTCCGTCACTCGGCAATGAGGATTGGGTCTTCTTCGGACAGCCCGGTAGTGAGGAAGGGGATGGTCTCGGACAGCTCGGTAATGAGGTCATGGCTCGTCTCGGCCGGTTCTCCTTCGGGTGCAGTCGGGTCCTCATCCTTTGTCGGTTCCATGGGTTCCAATGTAGGTTCTATCTCACTCACCCTTGGCTCAGTTTGGAATGGTAGCTCCCCCGGGTCTCTCCTTAACTTGGACAAGGTTTGGGCCAAGTCGGACATTGTCTTTGATATCTCGGCCAAGGCTCCCTCGGTTTCGGCCTGATATTGCTGCAGATTAGCATTCGTTTGCACCTGGTTGGCGGCCAGCTCTTTTATCATGTCCTCAAGCGGCTCGGCCTGATCTTGTCTTAGTCTTGACCTTTCGGCCAAATCATCTATCAAGTTCCAAAGATCATCCATGGTTAAGTTATTCACCGAGCCTCCTGCCGCATCATTAAGCCTACTCCACTCATGTGGCATCATTCCACCGAGAAACCTTTGAAGAAGATCAAAGTTTGTGAATCCATGGTGCGGGCAGCTCGTCACAATGGAATCGAAGTACCATAAGTACTCGTCCAATGTTTCGTCCCGGGATTGCTCAAGGTTGATGATCTTCTCGCGGACTTCAAGTTGGAAGGATGGTGGGGAAAACTCCTCATCGTTCCAAGGCTCTCTATTGTAATAAGAAGTCATGGTGAACCACAAGAAGCAAGCACAACAAGCACTAAGAAAATGAACAGAAAGTAAAACTAAGAACAACTTCACCAATGCACAACTCCCCGGCAACGGCGCTAAAATTGACAGGCCGTCGTCGTGACCTCTCAAATTTGTTGACAATACTATTGTGGCTTGTTCATCATTGACCTCTAATGATCTAACTTTGTGTTCACTAGTAAAACACAAAATAGCATTAAGTAAAGGGTCTCAAAACCTTGCCACAATGTAAGGATCCCTAAACCGAATATGGGATTTAGCTACTCATATCCATGGGAAGGATACAATAGCAATACATGGAAAGTAAATACATGAAAGTAAAGACAAGAAAGTAAAGACAAGAAAAGTAAAGGATTGCTTTCTATTGCCAAAATGAAGGAGTAGAGAGAGAAGCCCCCAATGAGGCACACAAATGGGGCACACGATGGGACTCCTCTATCTAAGTTGTGACACCATTTTCCTAGACCAAGAGGTTCTATTTATAGAAAATGAGCTAGGGTTTCTCTTGTCTTGGGCACCAAGTTTGGAGTGGAAGTAGCCAAAATGGATTGGCATGAGCCAATGATGAGATGCTTCTAGAATCATCAAGGCGCTCTTGCTCTGGAAGTAGTCAAAATGGATTGGCAGGAGCCAAAGATGAGATGCTTCTAGAATCATCAAGATTTTGCAAGTGGGCTAGTTTTGGCTTGGAACTCAAGTGTGGCCCAATAATGCCTTGTGGTGATTTTGGCATAAAATGCCCTTTTAAGCCCGATTCTTCTTTAGACTCCAAAAGGCCCTGAAATACAAAACGACATTAACAAGCAAGTGTTCTCATGATTAAGTGTCGTATTTGGTGGGTTTTGTTGAATCGATGAGTCGTATAAATACGACTCATCAAACCACCCCACACTTGAACTTGTTCGTCCCGAACAAGGCCTTATGTCTCAAGAGGAAAATAAGTAAAACACCACAATGCCTTCGCCACCCTAGATATGCATATGAGTTGCTAGTCTAGATTTCACCTTTCCATGCATAACTCAATTGCTACTAAAAGTATCATGCATCTAACATGGAAGTAACTTGATACATGTACCTTTGAGCCGAGATGCAAACCAATTTGGATGAGTGGGAGATAGTCCTTTTTATGCCCATGATCTACACTTCTAGTTCCGATCTCTTACTATATGGTTATACTTCTTTGCTTTCTCTTGCACTTGATTTATTCGGGCTCAAGGGTTGAGTTTTTCTTGCTGATTTATTTGGACAGCTTTTGTAATGAATTTGGCCTTCGGCCTTTGATATGGCGGTGATGAACTTCACTTTTGTTTCGGGTATAACTTTCACACTTGGGCTGATTTTTCTTTGAGCTTTGCTCCTTGTTGTGAATTGCTTGTCCTTCTCTTTTGGGAGGTCCAATCATAGCCCGCAAGCATATGGAAATACCTCCCCGCTCTTTCTCATCCTTGTCATTTTGGCGCGGGTCAAGTTGAGGGTCGCTCACCTCTTTACCCGGCTACTCGGACTAGAGATAGGACGGTTTGATTCCCGTCCCGCCCCTTGCATAAACACTGCAGCGGCGGAGTCCACTCTAAACCCATGAGTCTCGAAGTGCTAGCCTCCACTAAGTCCACATAACCATATAGTTTGAGATTCGGTCCCTTTAGTGCTTTTGTCAAGCCTTTCTAGGACATTTCTATCAACTCCACATCCCCTTTTATCTCAACTCACAAGGACACATAGAAAGTTAAGATCACATATCATCACACAATTCAGATTTCACAAGAGAATGCATGTAATCGGCTCTATCTATTTCACATCATCAAAGATCAATATCGCATATCTAGGAAATAGAAGGCAATCCTTATTCAAAAATTTTAAAATTTCAAGGGAAACGTGCTGACTCTATGCATGTGCAAGAACTAAACGTGCTGACACAACAAACTGACTAACCCACCCCACACTTTTGAACAAAGTCGTGTCCTCACGGCACAACTTAAGTTCAAGACATATAAGGCATGCAAACGAAGGAAGGGAAATGACATAAGTAAAAACTGAAAATGAAGAAGAAAGTAAATGTGCCGGGCTGCCTCCCGGTGAGCGTCTTTGTTTAACGTCGTTGGCTCGACTGTACCTCATTAAGGATCAGAAGTTAGGATCCCATGGTCGTTTGAGGTCAAATTTTGCCACAACTGCTCTTACAATCTGCCCAAAGAACTTATGTGGCAGCGGGCTTGGTTCTCCTTTCCATTGGTCGGGCGGTTTTTCCTTCACATCCTTCCGAGTGGGCAAGGACCCCTTGACCATAGCTGCTGGTCCATCAAGCCGTGCTCTAGTGCTTCTCCATCCGGGTTTCCATTCAGATGTCCCATGTCTCGGTCGCTTCTTCATGTTTGAACGGTTGGCATCCTTGCAATTTTGGAAGTTAAGTATTTTGTCATTACATACAAGCGACCTCAAGCATGTGCCCATGTTAAGCCTTGCCCTTGTGGCAATGAGAAACGGTCGCCTCGGATCCTTACTCTTTTCAGTCGGCTCTTCTTGGCTCATGGCTAGTGAGTGTTCCAATATTGGCTTTCCTTGCTCATGCTTCTCCTCCAACTTGCCTTGTACCTCATCATTGATTACATGAGTTTCAGGAGGTGTGATCCGCATACAAAATGAGGGGTCAAGTTGGGATTCTTCGGCTAGGAGGATAGGGCATGTCTCGGGTGGCTCGGTGATGGACCATAATTATACGAATCAAAAACACAGTAAAACCCACCAAATTAGACTGTTGGTCTATTTAACTTTTGCTTGTTAGTTCCGATATATTTCTACAGGATATTTCAGAGCTTAGAGAGAATACATGCTAAAGAGGAGCTTTTAAAGCATAAAAGATGTTATGAGTCATTCCAAGGTCAAGATCATATGCCGACTGAAGAAATATCAAGGATCCTGACGTTGAATCACTCATAACAAATTAAGCAGAAGAGGAATCAAAGTCAGACGGAGCGAAATTGGACTGATAGTTTTGTGAAAAGACTGCACAAAACTGTCAAAATACACTCATGGACCAAGGTGACCGGCCACCTTGCTTGGAGGTGGCCAAGGGAGGAGCTCCTCCCCTCATGGTGACCGGCCACCGGCGGCTCCTCCCCTCATGGTGACCGGCGGCTTTTGCTCCTCCATGGAAAGCTTGCCATGTGGTGGCTCCTCCACCACATCTTCACCTCCTCCTCCTCCTCCCTTAGATAAAAACACATGGAAGCCATCTCCACCCTCCATTTCTCCTCCCTTTGGCTATAAATACAAGCCATTCTCCTCTCATTTGTATCATCCAAAAATCAACATTTCACTTATCTCTCTAAGTTTTGTAAGTTTGGCTTTGGAAATAAAAGATTGCTCCCTTGGCGCTTCAACGGTTGCAAGTATTTTAATATTTATTTACCGTCTTTAATTTCCAATTCCTTAGTTATAATGTTTAGCGCGATAAATAGTAGCTAAACTAGTCGTTCGGTAGAAGGGGTGGACTTGTATTATAAAATGTTTTAGACTATTAATTTAGTGTCTCGTCTTTGTATTCAAAACTTGTTCTATGTGCCATATATTAGATCAGAACTTCCAAGGTTGAGTGGATGCTTGAAATGGCAAAGCTCTTCTGTGGAAGTTCGCAAACATACTCGGGTAAGTGGATGCTTGAAATGGCAAAGCTTATCTGAGGAGTTTGATCTCTCTCAAACACCATTTTGGGTAAATCGGAAAAGACAACCCAAAATGGATGCACATAGGCTAGTATACCTTGAAATGGGGTGCTAGTCTAAGTAGAACAAGGGCTTTACGTTTTTTGCAAAAGATTAGACAGTGTGGCAAGTCGAGTGCTTGAAATGGCCTTGATTCACTTTCGAACACTTTTGGAAAAGACTAGACAGTGTGGCAAATCGAGCGCCGGAAAAGGCCTTGATACACGTTTGAATACTTAGAAGATTCACTAAGGGTCAATGATAAACAGGATATAATACAAGGCCCCTGAAACCGAACGCTTTCTTTTAATTGTAATAATTATCAGTTACTTTCCAGTACTAAAACCAACCAACCAACCAATCAATCACTTAGCTGGTAGCTTTAAAACCAACCAACCAACCTAAAACACGCCCTCCCGCTGAATAATCCCCTCAAAGAACAATTATCCCCCTAATTCCCTTGGGTTCGACCCCTACTTACCACTTACTACCCAGTAGTGTAGTCGCGAGTAGCGGAAAATATAAATTTATTTTGCACAGAGAACATTGCACCTTAACGACAGTGCAGTGGGCTCCGTCACTCGGCAATGAGGATTGGGTCTTCTTCGGACAGCCCGGTAGTGAGGAAGGGGATGGTCTCGGACAGCTCGGTAATGAGGTCATGGCTCGTCTCGGCCGGTTCTCCTTCGGGTGCAGTCGGGTCCTCATCCTTTGTCGGTTCCATGGGTTCCAATGTAGGTTCTATCTCACTCACCCTTGGCTCAGTTTGGAATGGTAGCTCCCCCGGGTCTCTCCTTAACTTGGACAAGGTTTGGGCCAAGTCGGACATTGTCTTTGATATCTCGGCCAAGGCTCCCTCGGTTTCGGCCTGATATTGCTGCAGATTAGCATTCGTTTGCACCTGGTTGGCGGCCAGCTCTTTTATCATGTCCTCAAGCGGCTCGGCCTGATCTTGTCTTAGTCTTGACCTTTCGGCCAAATCATCTATCAAGTTCCAAAGATCATCCATGGTTAAGTTATTCACCGAGCCTCCTGCCGCATCATTAAGCCTACTCCACTCATGTGGCATCATTCCACCGAGAAACCTTTGAAGAAGATCAAAGTTTGTGAATCCATGGTGCGGGCAGCTCGTCACAATGGAATCGAAGTACCATAAGTACTCGTCCAATGTTTCGTCCCGGGATTGCTCAAGGTTGATGATCTTCTCGCGGACTTCAAGTTGGAAGGATGGTGGGGAAAACTCCTCATCGTTCCAAGGCTCTCTATTGTAATAAGAAGTCATGGTGAACCACAAGAAGCAAGCACAACAAGCACTAAGAAAATGAACAGAAAGTAAAACTAAGAACAACTTCACCAATGCACAACTCCCCGGCAACGGCGCTAAAATTGACAGGCCGTCGTCGTGACCTCTCAAATTTATATTTATAAGTTCCACTACTATTGGCTCACTATGGATTAGTAAAGCGGCAAGTAGGGGTCGAACCCAGAGGAGTTGTAATGGTTACTTGTTGCTCTATGAAAACAGTAAAGGGAAGTAAGAACAGTTGGGGGTTTGGAACAAGTGAACAAAGTAAGTGCGAAAAGTAAATGAGCAAGGGTAAACAAAAAGGAGTATTCGGTCTAGGGATCTATTGTCACACATTCATCATAGACATCTAATGATCAATTCCACATTTCGTAGAGTGTGGTTGTCCCGACAAAGGTGACTACCCAAGGTACCCCGGCAAAGGTGGTACTCCACAGCCTAGAACCACTCAGGTAGTTGTGTGGTGTCAAAGACAACCCAAAGCATTTAAGCTCCACAAGCTCACTTGGCAAGGCGTTCGGCTTCCTAATCTAGTCCTTTGTTAGATCGAACAACCCGGCAAGGGTGTTGCTCAACCTATGTGTACTATCCACCATTGTGGCAAGGCATCCGGTAGATGTTACAATAGGGATCATTTACTTGGCTAAGCTTTGTGGCAAAACTTCCACTTAGCCTTGCATTTGATCCGTGGGATTAAGCCCAAGGACTAGTGAAATGTAAAATAGCATTAAGGACATGGATCTCAAAATGTGTTGACAATACTATTGTGGCTTGTTCATCATTGACCTCTAATGATCTAACTTTGTGTTCACTAGTAAAACACAAAATAGCATTAAGTAAAGGGTCTCAAAACCTTGCCACAATGTAAGGATCCCTAAACCGAATATGGGATTTAGCTACACATATCCATGGGAAGGATACAATAGCAATACATGGAAAGTAAATACATGAAAGTAAAGACAAGAAAGTAAAGACAAGAAAAGTAAAGGATTGCTTTCTATTGCCAAAATGAAGGAGTAGAGAGAGAAGCCCCCAATGAGGCACACAAATGGGGCACACGATGGGACTCCTCTATCTAAGTTGTGACACCATTTTCCTAGACCAAGAGGTTCTATTTATAGAAAATGAGCTAGGGTTTCTCTTGTCTTGGGCACCAAGTTTGGAGTGGAAGTAGCCAAAATGGATTGGCATGAGTCAATGATGAGATGCTTCTAGAATCATCAAGGCACTCTTGCTCTGGAAGTAGTCAAAATGGATTGGCAGGAGCAAAAGATGAGATGCTTCTAGAATCATCAAGATTTTGCAAGTGGGCTAGTTTTGGCTTGGAACTCAAGTGTGGCCCAATAATGCCTTGTGGTGATTTTGGCATAAAATGCCCTTTTTATGCCCGATTCTTCTTTAGACTCCAAAAGGCCCTGAAATACAAAACGACATTAACAAGCAAGTGTTCTCATGATTAAGTGTCGTATTTGATGGGTTTTGTTGACTCGATGAGTCGTATAAATACGACTCATCATTGGTCTCATTCTAAGGTTTGTCTAAGTTCATCCCAAGTTAGTCTCTTTCTAAGGACAAACCTTAGAATGAGACTAACGAGACTAACTTAGGACGAACAAAGACTAACGTTAGTCTCATTGTAATGTTTGTCTAAGTTCGTCTCAAGTTAGTTTATTTCTAAGGACGAACTTAGACAAACCTTAGAATGGGACTAACGAGACTAACTTGGGACGAAAAAAGACAAACTTTAGTCTCATTCTTAGGTTTGTCTAAGTTCGTCCCAAGTTAGTCTAAGTTCGTCTCAAAAGAGTTTCTTTCTAAGGACGAACTTAGACAAACCTTTGAATGAGACTAACGAGACTTACTTGGGACGAACAAAGACAAACGTTAGTCTCATTCTATGGTTTGTCTAAGTTCGCCCCAAGTTAGTCCAAGTTCGTCCCAAGTTAGTCTATTTCTAAGGACAAACTTAGAAAAACCTTGGAATGAGACTAACTTGGGACGAACAAAGACAAACGTTAGTCTCATTCTAAGGTTTTTCTAAGTTCATTCCCAAGTTATTCTCTCTCTAGGGGCGAACTTAGACAAACCTTAGAATGAGACTGACGAGACTAACTTGGGACGAACAAAGACAAACACGTTAGTCTCATTCTAAGGTTTGTCTAATTTCGTCCCAAGTTTGTCTCTTTCAAAGGACGAACTTACACAAACCTTAGATTGAGACTAACGAGACAAACTTGGGACGAACAAAGACAAACTTTAGTCTCATTTTAAGGTTTGTCTAAGTTCGCCACAAGTTAGTCTATTTCTAAGGATGAACTTAGACAAACCTTAGAATGAGACTAACGAGACTAATTTTGGACGAACAAAGACAAACGTTGGTCTCATTCTAAGGTTTGTCTAAGTTCATCCCAAGTTAGTCTCTTTCTAAGGATAAACCTTAGAATGAGACTAACGAGACTAACTTAGGACGAACAAAGACTAACGTTAGTCTCATTGTAATGTTTGTCTAAGTTCGTCTCAAGTTAGTCTATTTCTAAGGACGAACTTAGACAAACCTTAGAATGGGACTAACGAGACTAACTTGGGACGAACAAAGACAAACTTTAGTCTCATTCTTAGATTTGTCTAAGTTCGACCCAAGTTAGTCTAACTTCGTCTCAAAAGAGTTTCTTTCTAAGGACGAACTTAGACAAACCTTTGAATGAGACTAACGAGACTTACTTGGGACGAACAAAGACAAATGTTAGTCTCATTCTATGGTTTGTCTAAGTTCGCCCCAAATTAGTCCAAGTTCGTCCCAAGTTAGTCTATTTCTAAGGACAAACTTAGACAAACCTTGGAATGAGACTAACGAGACTAACTTGGGACGAACAAAGACAAACTTTAGACTCATTCTATGGTTTGTCTAAGTTCGTCCCAAGTTAGTCTAAGTTAGTCCCAAGTTAGTCTCTTTCTAAGGACGAACTTAGACAAACCTTCGAATGAGACTAACGAGACTAACTTGGGACGAACAAAGACAAACGTTAGTCTCATTCTAAGGTTTGTCTAAGTTCGTCCCAAGTTAGTCTCTTTCTAAGGACGAACTTAAACAAACCTTAGAATGAGACTAACGAGACTAACTTGGGACGTTAAAAGACAAACGTTAGTCTCATTCTAAGGTTTGTCTAAGTTCGTCCCAAGTTAGTCTATTTCCAAGGACGAACTTACACAAACCTTAGAATGAGACTAACGAGACTAATTTGGGATGAACAAAGACAAACGTCAATCTCATTCTAAGGTTTGTCTCAGTTCGCCCCAAGTTAGTCTCTTTCTAAGGACGAACTTCGACAAACCTTAGAATGAGACTAACGAGACTAACTTGGGACGAACAAAGGCAAACTTTAGACTCATTCTATGGTTTGTCTAAGTTCGTCCCAAGTTAGTCTAAGTTAGTCCGAAGTTAGTCTCTTTCTAAGGACGAACTTAGACAAACCTTCGAATGAGACTAACGAGACTAACTTGGGACGAACAAAGACAAACGTTAGTCTCATTCTAAGGTTTGTCTAAGTTCGTCCCAAGTTAGTCTCTTTCTAAGGACGAACTTAAACAAACCTTAGAATGAGATTAACGAGACTAACTTGGGACGGTCAAAGACAAACGTTAGTCTCATTCTAAGGTTTGTCTAAGTTCGTCCCAAGTTAGTCTATTTCCAAGGACGAACTTACACAAACCTTAGAATGAGACTAACGAGACTAACTTGGGACGAACAAAGACAAACGTCAATCTCATTCTAAGGTTTGTCTCAGTTCGCCCCAAGTTAGTCTCTTTCTAAGGACGAACTTCGACAAACCTTAGAATGAGACTAATGAGACTAACTTGGGACGAAGAAAGGCAAACTTTAGTCTCATTCTAAGGTTTGACTAAGTTCGTCCCAAGTTCGTCTCTTTCGAAGGATGACGCGCGTCGTCTGACGCGTCAAATTTACTATTTATATCTCCTGCAATAAGCTAGTGTAGCGGTAAGCAGGGTCGAACCCAAGGGAGCTGGTGTTGTTGAAGTTGTAACTAAAAACACTTAAAAGGAAAGGGGGTGTGAGTGATTATGAGTGCAAGAGACGAAAATAGCAAGAAAGATTCGATAAGAGAGAACATTCAGCTTTGGGTTTCTATTGTGACATGTTTATCATTGACAGCTAAATATCTAATCTCATGTTTCAAAGTGTGGTTGTTCCGACAAAGGTAACAACCGTAAATATCCCGACAAAGGTGATACACCACAATCTAACCCGACAAAGGTGTTAGACTTCTAGTTCTTTCCTAAACTTAATAATCCGACAAAGGTATTATTTAGCCTAGGTGTTACGACCTACCTTTACGACAAAGTTTCATGTAGATATTAACGGTAAGAATTAACTGCTCAATTAAGCTTTGCGACAAAGCTTCCACTTAATCTAACAAGTTAATTCATAAGATAAGCAAAAGAACTAGTAAAACATGAAATAGCATTAAGAACAAAGTATCAAAACAAACGTCACAATATGAGAAATCCTAAACTGAATTTGGCATTTAGCAACACATAATCATGGAAAAACACATAATTGAATGTAGGAAATCTCTTCTCTCTTGTCGAAAGCTTGCGTCTTCTCCTCCAGAGCCGTCTAGGATGATGGGATTATGAGATACTGGAAACCCAAACCCAAAGATCTTATTTATAGCAAAAAATAGGGTTTCCAAGTCTATTTTTGGGCTCAATTTCAAAATCTCGATTCTGCTGACGTCGGCCACGGACCATGTACACATTAACGCCGCGGATACTGTTCACTTTAGCATCCGCGGATACTGTTCATAAAATGAACACTGTCCGTGGTCCTCTCTGAGTCTGCGCGCCAGTTCTGACTTCGAAACTAGATTTGACCTTCTATATGAACTCGGATGCTCTCGGTGTGAACTTGAGAGTTGTAGGGACTTGAGTCAGCTACGTAATGACGCATGGCTCATATTTTTCTGCTCAGCGGTTCATTCCCAGCACTCCATCGAACGTCCGAAGGTCTGATCTGCCATTGTGGTGTTTTGGCACAAAATGCCACCTTTTATGCGCGTTTCCTCCTTGAGCTTCCAAAACACCTGAAATGCAAAACCATACTAAAAAGTAAATGTTCGCATATAAAAGTGTTGAAATAAATGGGATAAGTTGATTCGACGAATCGTATAAATACGACTCCTCAAAGGACGAATTTAGACAAACCTTAGAATGAGACTAACGAGACTAACTTGGGATGAACAAAGACAAACATTAGTCTCATTCTAAGGTTTGTCTAAGTTCGTCACAAGTTAGTCTATTTCTACGGACGAACTTAGACAAACCTTAGAATGAGACTAACGAGACTAACTTGGGACGAACAAAGACAAACTTTCGTCTCATTCTAACTTTGTTTGAATTCGCCCCAAGTTAGTCTAAGTTCATCCAAAGTTAGTCACTTTCTAAGGACGAACTTAGACAAACCTTAGAAGAGACTAACGAGACTAACTTGGGATGAACAAAGACAAACGTTAGTCTCATTCTAAGGTTTGTCTAAGTTCGTCCCAAGTTAGTCTATTTCTAAGGACGAACTTAGACATGCCTTAGAATGAGACTAAGGAGACTAACTTGGGACGAACAAAGACAAACGTTAGTCTCATTCTAAGGTTTGTCTAAGTTCGTCCCAAGTTTGTCTATTTCTAAGGACAAACTTAGACAAACCTTAGAATGAGACTAACGAGACTAACTTGGGACGAACAAAGACAAACGTTAGTCTCATTCTAAGGTTTTTCTAAGTTCATCCCAAGTTAGTCTCTTTCTAGGGGCGAACTTAGACAAACCTTAGAATGAGACTAATGAGACTAACTTGGGACAAACAAAGACAAACACGTTTGTCTCATTCTAAGGTTTGTCTAATTTCGTCCCAAGTTAGTCTCTTTATAAGGACGAACTTATACAAACCTTAGATTGAGACTAACGAGACTAACATGGGACGAACAAAGACAAACTTTAGTCTCATTCTAAGGTTTGTCTAAGTTCATCCCAAGTTAGTCTATTTCTAAGGATGAACTTAGACAAACCTTAGAATGAGACTAACGAGACTATTTTGGGACGAACAAAGATAAACGTTAGTCTCATTCTAAGGTTTTTCTAAGTTCGTGCCAAGTTAGTCTCTTTCTAAAGGCAAACTTAGACAAACCTTAGAATGAGACTACGAGACTAACTCAGGACGAACAAAGACAAACGTTTGTCTCATTCTAAGGTCTGTCTCAGTTCGTCCCAAGTTAGTCTATTTCTAAGGACGAACTCAGACAAACCTTAGAATGAGACTAACGACACAAACTTAGGACGAATAAAGACAAACTTTAGTCTCATTCTAAGGTTTATATAAGTTCTTGTCAAAAGAGTTTCTTTCTAAGGACGAACTTTGACAAACCTTAGAATGAGACTAACGAGACTAACTTGGGACGAACAAAGACAAACGTTGGTCTCATTCTAATGTTTGTCTAAGTTTGTTCCAAGTTAGTCTCTTTCTAAGGACGAACTTAGACAAACCTTAGAATGAGATTAACGAGACTAACTTGGGCAAACAAAGACAAACGTTAGTCTCATTATAAGGTTTGTCTAAGTTCGTCCCAAGTTAGTCTATTTCTAAGGACAAACATAGATAAGCCTTAGAATGAGATTATTGAGACTAACTTTGGATGAACAAAGACAAACTTTAGTCTCATTATAAGGTTTGTCCAAGTCCGTCCCAAGTTAGTCTAAGTTCGTCCCAAGTTAGTCTCTTTCTAAGGACGAACTTATACAAACCTTAGAATGTGACTAACGAGACTAACTTGGGACGAACAAAGAAAAACATTAGTCGCATTCTTAGGGTTTGTGTAACTAACGAGACTCCCATGGGACGAACAAAGACAAACGTTAGTTTCATTCTAAGGGTTGTCTAAATTCGTCACAAGTTAGTGTAAGTTCGTCCCAAGTTATTCTCTTTCTAAGGGCAAACTTAGACAAACCTTAGAATGAGACTAACGAGACTAACTCAGGACGAACAAAGACAAACCTTAGTCTCATTCTAAGGTCTGTCTAAGTTCGTCCCAAGTTAGCCTATTTCTAAGGACGAACTCAGAAAAACCTTAGAATGAGACTAACGAGACTAACTTAGGACGAATAAAGACAAACTTTATTCTCATTCTAAGGTTTATCTATGTTCGTCCCAAGTTAGTCTAAGTTCTTGTCAAAAGAGTGTCTTTCTAAGGACGAACTTAGACAAACCTTAGAATGAGACTAACGAGACTAACTTGGGATGAACAAAGACAAACTTTAGTCTCATTCTAAGGTTTGTCTAAGTTCGTTCCAAGTAAGTCTAAGTTCATCCAAAGTTAGTCTCTTTCTAAGGACGAACTTAGACAAACCTTAGAAGAGACTAATGAGACTAACTTGGGATGAACAAAGACAAACGTTGGTCTCATTCTAAGGTTTGTCTTAGTTCGTCCCAAGTTAGTCAATTTCTAAGGACGAACTTAGACATACCTTAGAATGAGACTAAGGAGACTAACATGGGACGAACAAAGATAAACGTTGGTCACATTCTAAGGTTTGTCTAAGTTCGTCCAAGTTTGTCTATTTCTAAGGACTAACTTAGACAAACCTTAGAATGAGACTAAAGAGACTAACTTGGGACGAACAAAGACAAACGTTAGTCTCATTCTAAGGTTTTTCTAAGTTCGTCCCAAGTTAGTCTAAGTTCGTCCCAATGAGACTAACGTGTTTGTCTTTGTTCGTCCCAAGTTAGTCTCGTTAGTCTCATTCTAAGGTTTGTCTAAGTTTGTCCTTAGAAATAGACTAACTTGGGACGAACTTAGAATAACCTTAGAATGAGACTAAAGTTTGTTTTTGTTCGTCCCAAGTTAGTTTCGTTAGTCTCATTATATGGTTTGTCGACGTTCGTCATTAGAAAGAGACTAACTTGGGACGAACTTAGACAAACCTTAGAATGAGACTAACGTTTGTCTTTGTTCGTCCCAAGTTAGTCTAGTTAGTCTCATTCTAAGGTTTGTCTAAGTTCATCCTTAGAAAGAGACTAACTTGGGACGAACTTAGACAAACTTGGGACGAACTTAGACAAACATTAGAATGAGACTAAACTTTGTCTTTGTTTGTCCCAAATTAGTCTCGTTAATCTCATTCTAAGATTTGTCAAAGTTCTTCCTTAAAAAGAGACTAACTTAGACTAACTTGGGAGGAACTTAGACAAACCTTAGAATGAGACGAAGTTTGTCTTTGTTCGTCACAAGTTAGTCTCATTCTAAGGTTTGTCCTTAGAAGGAGACAAACTTGGGATGAACTAAGACAAACCTTATAATGAGACTAACGTTTGTCTTTGTTCGTCCCATGTTAGTCTCGTTAGTCTCATTCTAAGGTTTGTCTAAGTTCGTCCTTAGAAATAGACTAACTTGGGACGAACTTAGAATAACCTTAGAATGAGACTAACGTTTGTCTTTGTTCGTCCAAAGTTAGTCTCGTTAGTCTCATTCTTAGGTTTTTCTAAGTTTGTCCTTAGAAAGAGACTAACTTGGGACGAACTTAGACTAACTTGGGACGAACTTAGGCAAACATTAGAATGAGACTAAACTTTGTCTTTGTTCGTCCCAAGTTAGTCTCGTTTGTCTCATTCTAAGGTTTGTCTAAGTTCGTCCTTAAAAAGACACTAACTTAGACTAACTTGGGAGGAACTTAGACAAACCTTAGAATGAGACGAAGTTTGTCTTTGTCCGTCACAAGTTAGTCTCGTTAGTCTGATTCTAAGGTTTGTCTAAGTTCATCCTTAGAAGTAGACTAACTTGGGATGAACTTAGACTAACCTTATAATGAGACTAACGTTTGTCTTTGTTCGTCCCAAGTTAGTCTCGTTAGTCTCATTCCAAGGTTTGTCTCAGTTCGTCCTGAGAAAGAGACTAACTTGGTACGAACTTAGACAAACCTTAGAATGAGATCGTCCCAAGTCATTCTTGTTAGTTTGTTCCAAGTTAGGCTCTTTCTAAGGACGAACATAGACACACCTTAGAACGAGACTTACTTGGGACGAACTTAGACCAACCTTAGAATTAGATTGATGTTTGTCTTTGTTCGTCCCAAGTTAGTCTCGTTAGTCTTATTCTAAGGTTTGTCTAAGTTCGTCCTTAGAAAGAGACTAACTTGAGACAAACTTAGACAAACCTTAGAATGAGACTAAAGTTTGTCTTTGTTCGTCCCAAGTTAGTCTCATTCTATGGTTTGTCTAAGTTCGCCCTTAGAAAGAGACTAACTTGGGATGCACTTAGACTAACTTGGGACGAACTTAGACAAACCTTAGAATGAGACTAACGTTTGTCTTTGTTCGTCCCAAGTTAGTCACGTTAGTCGCATTCTAAGGTTTGTCTAAGTTCGTCCTTAGAAAGAGACAAACTTGGGACGAACTTAGACTAACTTGGGACGAACTTAGACAAATACTAGAATGAGACTAAACTTTGGCTTTGTTCTTCCCAAGTTCGTCTCGTTGGTCTCATTCTAAGGTTTGTCTAAGTTCGTCCTTAAAAAGAGACTAACTTAGACTAACTTGGGAGGAACTTAAAAAACCTTAGAATGAGACGAAGTTTGTCTTTGTTCGTCACAAGTTAGTCTCGTTAGTCTCATTCTAAGGTTTGTCTAAGTTTGTCCTTAGCAGGAGACTAACTTGGGATGAACTTAGACAAACCTTATAATGAGACTAACGTTTGTCTTTGTTTGTTCCAAGTTAGTCTCGTGAGTCTCGTTCTAAAGTTTGTCTCAGTTCGTCCTTAGAAAGAGACTAACTTGGTACGAACTTAGACAAACCTTAGAATGAGATCGTCCCAAGTTATTCTCGTTAGTTCGTTCCAAGTTAGTCTCTTTCTAAGGACGGACATAGACAAACCTTACAACGAGACTTACTTGGGACGAACTTAGACCAACCTTAGAATGAGATTGAAGTTTGTATTTTTTCGTCCCAAGTTAGTCTCGTTAGTCTCATTCTAAGATTTGTCTAAGTTCGTCCTTAGAAAGAGACTAACTTGAGACAAACTTAGACAAACCTTAGAATGAGACTAACTTTTGTCTTTGTTAGTCCCAAGTTAGTCTCGTTAGTCTTATTCTAAGGTTTGTCTAAGTTCGTCCTTAGAAAGACACTTACTTGGGATGAACTTAGACTAACTTGGGACAAACTTAGACAAACCTTAGAATGAGACTGAAGTTTGTCTTTGTTCGTCCCAAGTTAGTCTCGTTAGTCTCATTCTAAGGTTTGTCTAAGTTCGTCCTTAGAAATAGACTAACTTGGGACGAACTTAGAATAACCTTAGAATGAGACTAACGTTTGTCTTTGTTCGTCCCAAGTTAGTCTCTTTAGTCGCCTTCTAAGGTTTGTCAAAGTTCGTACTTTGAAAGAGACTAACTTGGGACGAACTTAGACAAACCTTAGAATGAGACTAACGTTTGTCTTTGTTCGTCCCAAGTTAGTCTCGTTAGTCTCATTTTAAGGTTTATCTAAGTTCCTCCTTAGAAAGAGACTAACTTGGGACGAACTTAGACAAACATTAGAATGAGACTAAACTTTGTCTTTGTTCGTCCCAAGTTAGTCTCATTCTAAGGTTTGCCTCAGTTCGTCCTTAAAAAGAGACTAACTTAGACTTACTTGGGAGGAACTTAGACAAACCTTAGAATGAGACGAAGTTTGTCTTTGTTCGTCACAAGTAAGTCTCGTTAGTCTCATTCTAAGGTTAGTCTAAGTTCGTCCTTAGAAAGAGACTAACTTCGGATGAACTTGGACAAACCTTAGAATGAGACTAAAGTTTGTCTTTGTTCGTCCGAAGTTAGACCCGTTAGTCTCATTATATGGTTTGTCTAAGTTCGTCATTAGAAAGAGACTAACTTGGGACGAACTTAGACTAACTTGGGATGAACTTAGACAAACCATAGAATGAGACTAACGTTTGTCTTTGTTCGTCCCAAGTTAGTCTCGTTAGTCTCGTTTTAAGGTTTGTCTAAGTTCGTCCTTAGAAAGAGACTAACTTGGGACGAACTTAGACTAACTTGGGACAAACTTAGACAAACATTTGAATGAGACTAAACTTTGTCTTTGTTCGTCCAAAGTTAGTCTCATTCTAAGGTTTGTCTAAGTTCATCCTTAAAAAGAGACTAACTTAGACTGACTTGGGAGGTACTTAGACAAACCTTAGAATGAGACGAAGTTGGTCTTTGTTCGTCACAAGTTAGTCTCGTTAGTCTCATTCTAAGGTTAGTCTAAGTTCGTCCTTTGAAGAAGACTAACTTGGGATGAACTTAGACAAACCTTATAATGAGACTAACGTTTGTCTTTGGTCGTCTCAAGTTAGTCTCGTTAGTCTCATTATATGGTTTGTCTAAGTTCGTCATTAGAAAGAGACTAACTTGGGACGAACTTAGACTAACTTGGGACGAACTTAGACAAACCATAGAATGAGACTAACGTTTGTCTTTGTTCGTCCCAAGTTAGTCTCGTTAGTCTCGTTTTAAGGTTTGTCTAAGTTCGTCCTTAGAAAGAGACTAACTTGGGACGAACTTAGACTAACTTGGGACGAACTTAGACAAACATTTGAATGAGACTAAACTTTGTCTTTGTTCGTCCCAAGTTAGTCTCATTCTAAGGTTTGTCTAAGTTCATCCTTAAAAAGAGACTAACTTAGACTGACTTGGGAGGAACTTAGACAAACCTTAGAATGAGACGAAGTTGGTCTTTGTTCGTCACAAGTTAGTCTCGTTAGTCTCATTCTAAGGTTAGTCTAAGTTCGTCCTTTGAAGGAGACTAACTTGGGATGAACTTAGACAAACCTTATAATGAGACTAACGTTTGTCTTTGGTCGTCCCAAGTTAGTCTCGTTAGTCTCATTCTAAGGTTTGTCTCAGTTCGTCCTTAGAAAGAGACTAACTTGATACGAACTTAGACAAATCTTAGAAAGAGATCGTCCCAAGTTATTCTCGTTAGTTCGTTCCAAGTTAGTCTCTTTCTAAGGACGAACATAGACAAACCTTAGAACGAGACTAACTTGGGACGAACTTAGACCAACCTTAGAATGAGATTGAAGTTTGTCTTTGTTCGTCCCAAGTTACTCTCGTTCATCTCATTCTAAGGTTTGTCTAAGTTCGTCCTTAGAAAGAGACTAACTTGGGATGAACTTAGACTAACTTGAGACAAACCTCAGAATGAGACTAACCTTTGTCTTTGTTCGTCCCAAGTTAGTCTCGTTAGTCTTATTCTAAGG
Source organism: Rhodiola chrysanthemifolia (assembly GCA_033675395.1). Classification (NCBI taxonomy): domain Eukaryota; kingdom Viridiplantae; phylum Streptophyta; class Magnoliopsida; order Saxifragales; family Crassulaceae; genus Rhodiola; species Rhodiola chrysanthemifolia. The sequence continues at coordinate 37,039,949 of CM066205.1, forward strand.
TTTGTCTTAGTTCATCCTTAGAAAGACTCTAACTTGGGACGAACTTAGACTAACTTGGGACGAACTTAGACAAACCTTAGAATGAGACTGAAGTTTGTCTTTGTTCGTCCCAAGTTCCTCTTGTTAGTCTCATTCTAAGGTTTGTCTAAGTTCGTGCTTAGAAATAGACTAACTTGGGACTTACTTGGGACGAACTTAGAATAACCTTAGAATGAGACTAACGTTTGTCTTTGTTCGTCCCAAGTTAGTCTCGTTTGTCACATTCTAAGGTTTGTCTGCGTTCGTCCTTAGAAAGAGACTAACTTGGGATGAACTTAGGCAAACCGTAGAATGAGTCTAAAGTTTGTCCTTGTTCGTCCCATGTTAGTCTCGCTAGTCTCATTCTATGGTTTGTCTAAGTTCATCCTTAGAAAGAGACTAACTTGGGACGAACTTTGATAAACTTGGGACGAACTTAGACAAACCTTAGAATGAGACTAACGTTTGTCTTCGTTCGTCCAAAGTTAGTCTTGTTAGTCTCATTCTAAGGTTTGTCACAGTTCGTCCTTAGAAAGAGTCTAACTTCGTACGAACTTAGACAAACCTCAGAACGAGATCGTCCCAAGTTATTCTCGTTAGTTCGTTCCAAGTTTGTCTCTTTCTAAGGACGAATATAGACAAACCTTAGAACGAGACTTAATTGGGACGAACTTGGACAAACATTAGAATGAGACTAAACTTTGTCTTTGTTCGTCCCAAGTTAGTCTCGTTAGTCTAATTCTAAGGTTTGTCTAAGTTCTTCCTAAGAAATAGACTAACTTGGGACGAACTTAGACAAACCTTAGAATGAGACTAACTTTTGTCTTTGTTCGTCACAAGTTAGTCTCGTTAATCTCATTCTAAGGTTTGTCTAAGTTCGTCCTTAGAAAGAGACTAACTTGGGACGAACTTAGTCTAACTTGGGACGAACTTAGACAAACCATAGGAGGAGACTAACATTTGTCTTTGTTCGTCCCAAGTTTGTCTCGTTAGTCTCATTCTAAGGTTTGTCTAAATTCGTCCTTAGAAAGAGACTAACTTGGGACGAACTTAGACAAACCTAAGAATGAGACTGAAGTTTGGCTTTTTTTCTAACCAAGTTAGTCTCGTTAGTCCCATTCTAAGGTTTGTCTAATTTCGTCCTTAGAAATAGACTAACTTGGGACGAACTTAGACAAACCTTAGAATGAGACTAACGTTTGTCTTTGTTCATCCCAAGTTAGACTCGTTAGTGATACGGGGGTGGTTTCGATCTTCACGACGTAGGATTTTGATGAACTTAAGCCGTTGGAGCCACTCGAAGTAATTGGGTGATAATAGCGCAACCTGACGATTCTTGATGCCAACCACTGCTAGTGCAATGACCTGCGACAAGTACCGGCCTAACCACACTCTAAGTGTCCTAACCACACAACCACGCATGAAGTTGGAAGCACAGAAAGGTTGTCGTCGAACGACCGCTTCTGCAAAATCACTAGGAAATTACAAGAGCAATGGGATAGAGAAATCTCTCATTGAGATAGAAATAGCACTTGGCTAATTTTCATATAGAAATCAGATTCAAAGTAATGTGTATTGTTGCTGAAAATGAAATGGGGCATTTACACTTGGAAAGAAATAAAGTCTTATTGATGTGCAGCCAATGTTGAGCCTTGTACAATCATGTAGAATCTTGTGCAATCAAGTTAGAGTCATGTGCAGCCAAGTTTGGGTCTTAAACCATCATTGTTGAGCCTTGTGCAATATTCAAGCCTTGGGCGGCAACATTTAATGTTTGGGTGGCAGCATTAATGACTTGGGACTTGCACATCTTTATGACATTTACATGACCATAATGATGTGTTGATGGACGAGCTTCTGCGGTTGTCCGTGCAATAATTAATGGCGCGGAAAACTTGGTATCTTTCTTTGTGTTCAGCTTTAAATTCATCTTGTCATGTTCTTCATTGATTGATGTTTGCAGACAATGCACTCCAATAGCTAGGCGTTGATTCTCCTCGTATGCTCCTTTAGCTCGAATTACACCCTTAGATAAAAACCTGAGTAAAAGAAGCATCCGGGATTTAGGTAGAAGATGATTCTCATCAATAATATCATGAAAGTTAGCTAGGAGCGCATTCACCTCTTGCTTAATTTGTTTGGTACGATTCCTAGTCATTGGACCAAGGCAAGCATCCTTCGTTAATGTATCAGCTTGTAAGCGTATAGGTGAATCAAGGATGTTCTCATCATCCTCCCCCTCTTGAAAATGAGTCCTCCTCGACTCTAACTCTTCTTGACTTACATTTATAGTGGTGGGCCAATTCTTGATTGCCTCCCTGCTAGATTCATCAACTTCCATTCCTTGTCCTGAAACAACATAGCCAAGAAACACAACCTTGTTTGTGAAAAATGAGCACTTTTCCATGTTAGCATATAACTTTTCCTTCCTAAGAACATCCAACACTTGTTTGATATGATCAAGATTCTCTTCTTTAAACCTAAGGTTAGTCTCGTTAGTTTCATTCTAAGGTTTGTGTAAGTTCGTCCTTAGAAAGAGACTAACTTGTCCCGAATTTAGACTAACTTGGGACGAACTTAGACTAACCTTAGAATGAGACTAAAGTTTGTCTTTGTTGGCCCATAGTTAGTCTCGTTAGTCTCATTCTAAGGTTTGTCTAAGTTCGCCCCAAGTTAGTCTAAGTTCGCCCAAAGTTAGTCTCTTTCTAAGGACAAACTTAGACAAACCTTAGAATGAGACTTACGAGACTAACTTGGGACGAACAAAGACAAACTTTAGTCTCATTCTTAGGTTTGTCTAAGTTTGCCCAAGTTAGTCTCTTTCTAAGGACGAACTTAGACAAACCTTAGAATGAGACTAACGGGACTAACTTGGGACGAACAAAGATAGCTTTAGTCTCATTCTTAAGTTTGTCTAAGTTCGTCCCAAGTTAGTCTCTTTCTAAGGACGAAGTTAGACAAACCTTAGAATGAGACTAACGAGACTAACTTGGGACGAACAAAGACAAACTTTTTGTCTCATTCTAAGGTTTGTCTAAGTTCGTCCCAAGTTAGTCTAAGTTCGTCCCAAGTTAGTCTATTTCTAAGGACGAACTTAGACAAACCTTATAATGAGACTAACGAGACTAATTTGGGACGAACAAAGACATACGTTAGTCTCATTCTAAGGTTTGGCTAAGTTCATCTCAAGGTAGTCTAAGTTCGTCCCAAGTTAGTCTCTTTCTAACGACGAACTTAGAGAAACCTCAGAATGAGACTAACGAGACCAACTTGGGACGAACAAAGACAAACGTTAGTCTCATTATAAAGTTAGTCTATGTTCGTTCCAAGTTAGTCTATTTCTAAGCACGAACTTAGACAAACCTTAGAATGAGACTAATGAGACTAACTTGGGACGAACAAAGACAAAAGTTAGTCTTATTCTAAGGTTTGTCTAAGTTCGTCCCAAGTTAGTCTAAGTTCGTCCCAAGTTAGTCTCTTTCTAAAGACGAACTTAGACAGACCTTAGAATGAGACTAAGGCAGAACCTGCAATTTGTACGCCCCACCAATGTCAACTTTGTTCGCAAACTCCCTCGCGCCGCCTACTTTGTTCAAAATCAATTTGAAGGATTCATGCCCGTCTTCCAAACATGGTTTGTTCCTCAATTCCAGCCCTCGCCTTAGAGAAGCACCAACATGGCCCTGGGCCTGAAAGTGACCTTCAAAAGACATAACAGCCTACTTGGCCCACACTTCACAAGGACACCCGGTCGTACGTCTCCGATCGCCAAGCATTTGGTAATCCCGACCTCAACATAGCACATGGACGCCCACGGCCCATGAAATCCGACAATTGCCATGCCTCCCTCGACAATACTACTTTGCCCAGGTCTCTTTGAAGCACTTGTCCGTGGCAAAAGGCGCCCATGTGAAGTTTATTGCTGCCATGAATTCATCCTACGGTCAAATCCGGTTCTGCCTCGATCTAACCAACCTTAAGGGACATCGAAGAGGCTACTTTGGTCGACGCCCCAAGACAATGAAAGCACCCGCCCTTAACTCAAACCAGAACATCGGACGTTGATGAGCCGTATTTATACGACTCATCGAGTCAGCAACTCCCACCAATTTGACACTTTGTCATGTGAACATTTACTTGTTAAGTGCGATGTTGCATTTCAGGTACTTTGGAGGGTCTAGGAGGAATCGGGCTTAAAAGATGGCATCTTAGGCCAAAATCACCACAAGGCATTATTGGCCCACACTTGAGTCCAAGCCAAACATAGCCCACTTGCAAAATCTTGATGATTCTAGAAGCATCTCATCATTGGCTCATGTCAAACCACTTTGACTACTTCGAGAGCAAGAGTGCATTGATGATTCTAGAAGCATCTCATCATTGGCTCATGCCAATCCATTTTGACTACTTCCAGAGCAAGAGTGCCTTGATGATTCTAGAAGCATCTCATCATTGGCTCATGCCAATCCATTTTGGCTACTTCCAGACAAGAGAAACCCTAATCTATTTCCTATAAATAAGACCACTTTGTCTTGGGAAAGATGATCCCAAAAATTACTTATCTCTCTAGACTTGTGATCATTGAGAGCTTCTCTCTCTACATTTCTCTCGGCACTTAGCTTAGAAATCCATTTAGTTTGATGTATTGCTATTGTATTCTCTTCATGAATATGAGTAGCTAAACCCCCTATTCGGTTTAGGGTTTCACATTTGTGAACACATTTTGAGACATTCGCACTTAATGTTATTTTACATTTCGCTAGTCCTTGTGCTTATTCCAGCGGATCAGATTGCGAGACTAAGTGGATGTT
>CM066205.1:37052277-37330619 GCA_033675395.1 Rhodiola chrysanthemifolia
TCACAACAAGATTATGAGGATGGAACATCGGAAGGGCCATCCAGTCCCCTTGAAATGCAACTCTGACTGACTTTGGGATGTAGATGATTAACAAGAATGTACCATCTTGGCCTAAGAAGGAGAGGGCAACATTACACATGTTTTCTATCTCAAGATGTGCTGAAAAGAGGAATTCGGGAAGCATTCTCTAAGAGTCCGCCACTGTCTGATCATGTCCCAGAGATGGAATAGTTAGATAGATACGACATTCCTGACAACACAACTGTTGAAGCTATACATGAATTCCGTTAATGCCTTATACAAATAATACTCAACAGCTCATAGCTGAAAAACATTGATGGAGCAAAGAAGTATCAATCATTGAAAACTTTTTTATACGAATAGTTCATGTGTTACGAAATCAGTAAATGAAGAAAAGAAAGAATCAATAATTGTTTTTCTTCATAAGAACCGGGGAACAAGAACAAAATAGATGATGTCTTCTGAATGTGATCATTCAGTGTTAGCGCATAAAAATCAACCAATCCTAAAAAAGTCACGTCATATAGGCGAACAAATAGGCAGATAGAAGATCCAGAGTTAATCAAAAAATTAGATGGTTCTTGGAAATTTCGTGAACAGCTATAGCAACCATTCTTATTACAATCGCCGGCAACAGGTTACTAACAACTCCCGATGGTTACACTAACATCACAGATGCCGTTACAGGGCGTAGGAGAAAGAACCTGGAAAAATCAAAGTCGCCGATCATGGAGACAGTTGGAGATAGAAGAGACGGAGGAATTAACCCTGTTAGCTATGTAAGTTTTTTATTGCAATTTGATCCTTGGGTACTAGATTTGTAAAAATTGTAAGTTTGGTACTTGTCTTAAAATATCATGGTAGTTCAGATAACCAAATTGTACTTTTCCAACCAATTTATAAGCGACCAAGGAAAACTAACAACTAGATAAACCCAAACTATTCACACCTATTCGAAAGATAAGGATGCCAATTGGGAATTGTATGGCAGCTGCCTGTTGCGAGTTAACTTGGCTTGCCTAATTGATTGGAGATATTGGTGTGTCAGTTGATTCTCACATCCCTCTCCAATGTGACAATAAGGTAGCTATCTTATAACACATAATTCAATTTTTCACGAGCGCTCCAAGCATGTACAATAAGGTAGAGCTTGACTACCATTCTGTAAGATCCCATGTTCTTTCCAAGTTCATCATGGGTTAGGGTCAATGTGTAATGTACTGTTACACTATAGCACGAAAGACTGAAATATTTCTTCTTGTTCATTAACTTTGATTCACGAGCTTTTAAAGCTTACAATAAAATAGTTGCTACATGGTCCCTTGTTCTACTGTTGTACTATTCTCTACTGCTCTGCTATTTCTTGTTGCTCCTCATCTGCGCCTTTTTGCTGCTGCTGTGTGGATGCGCTTCTTCTGCCAGCTTTACTACTACATACTCACTGCGTGGGTAGCGTCCTGATAGTACTTGATTGCTGGCGCCTCTGCCTAGCGTGGTCCCTTGCTTCAGTGCCCTAACATCATGCATGTTCATGTTCCCTCGAATGTTCAGTCGACCGACATATTCATCAAGTCCTTACTGCTAGAGCAACTCCAACATTTATTCTCCAAGTTAGGAGTGTCGAATTTCCTCCACTCCGCAGCTTGAGCGCGACATTAGTAGATTAGTATAGAGGTTTTATCGGGGTTCTTGTATTACATTACATTTTTTGTTACTTTATGTAGCCAGGTGTTAGCGCGAAACTTATTTTCATGTTGTAAAGAATACTAAAGAATGATGTCGTTTTGATCAGCGTGTAGATTTGCGTATGGCTGGAAATGGCGTCGTCCCGGCTCGCCTAGATCTCACTCCTTCGCCAGATTCCCTTGTAATTGAATTATCAAAAAATCAAGAATCATGAACTTCCCCAAATTTGATCTTGAGCGATTTCTGTTTCCCAGTGACTACTGCAATAGGCGATGCGATAGTTAATGATTCCAGCTCTGACCAGCTCGTTTATCAGGAGATCAGGGCGAAGATGAGTTGGACAGGCTGATAATGAAGGATTCAAGTGGTGATTGTATTGGGGGGTGAGTGAGGATGCGTAATTGGTGGCGGCTTGAAGTCGGGCGGTGAAGTGGTTAGTGAAACTGAATTGCTAGTGCTACTTTGGGTTAGGTCCGTTGAATTGTGTGCTGGCTTATCGACTGTTTTGATAGATGTGTGGGGGGAGTTTGAGGCTGAGGAGGGATGTCTCAGTTGGTTGCTGTTGCTTGGTTTGTCTTGAACTGCCAAGATGGAAGAGATTGTGGTTCCTCTTTTGAAGGTATCATTTTCACATTTTATGCCTTTTAGATGTTTGTGGAATTACTTGGCTCATATATACCATATGAACTTCGAGTCTTTTTTTTTTTGCACCATACAAAACTAAAATATAAAGGGGAGCGCTCGGTTGAGGCAGAGTTGGTAGAATGAGCCAAGTGAGGCACATTGTGAGCCACTCATTTTGTTGATGTGACAGGGAATAGTACCGGAATAGTGTTTTGTTTTTTGCTTTTTACTGTTGATAGTGGGTTTACTATTTGCCACGTGGCGCGCCCACAAAGCACGGGGGGTTAGATGTGTGGTTGAGATCGTGCCTCACTGCCTCATTCTAATTTGCTTGCCTCATTTGAGTGCTCCTCTAAATACAAATATATATGAATCTTAATTGTACTAAATGAACATTTAAGTAAAAATGAACATTCGTAGCACCAAATGAACCTGAAATATGCCACATAAACGTGCATAAAACACTTTAGGTGCATCAAGCCAAACACTTGTACATAAACCCCAAATTCATATTTATGTGAATTAAAATATGTTAATCTTTAAAATATTCATCTTTTATATTTTTTGGTTTATTATTAATTATGTTGAATTAAAACTGTTAATTTTATGGTGTAATAATATAAGTAGTTCAATTGAACGGTAATTTCTTATTGCAAATATAACTAATTTACAAGTAAACAACCGAGGATAAACAGTAATGGGATGTGATAATTTTAGTTACACTACAAATTTTTGCTGAATTTGCGTCAAAAATTTCCGTCGTAATAACGTCGGAGGACAAACTGACGATAAATAAACCGTCACATTTCAGCCATGATTCCGTCAAATTAAATTCTGCGTTGCAATTCCAGCACAATTCCGTCAATTACTTTCCGTCGACTTTCCGTCAACAGATATATGTAATGTTTCCGTGACATACCCGTCCGGTTTCCGTTACAAATTTTCAAAACTTCCGTCATATGTCCGTCCGGATTCCGTTACTGATTTAGTTACCGTACTGTTTGTAATTTCCGTTACCGTTTCATCACCTTTCCGTCATTAATAATAAACGTCAAATTTCCATATGTTTTCCGTAATCATCGACGGAAACATGACGAATTTTCGACGGTGACTAATAGTTACCGACATATTTGACACTACAACCCTATATATATGAAGTGTTATGAAGTCATTTAATCATTCAATCCTCAAGACTTTCACACAATTCATAGTTTATATGTCTCCTTCATTCGATCGTGTTGTCAACCCACCTGATGTCGATCGTAGACAGCATGTTACACCTGTTCTAAGAAACCAGTAAGATTTGAATGTACCCTTCATATATTGATTGTTTTGATCGATAATTGTAACCATTATGTGATCTCAAAAGTTGTAACAGTTTCTGGCCATTCACCGTTCATCAAAGGATTCCAAGAGAATGCATGTCAAAATGCTGGGATGAGGCGTGGACATCGTGGCACATGATCCCACAAACTGCTAAGAGTATTTGGTATGAGGAGTTCCGGGTACGTATATAGAGCCGTGACACAAAATTTTTGACTAAATTAATTTGTTGTCAAAGGTTAAATGATTTTCAAAATGATTTGCTTGTAGAGTATTGCTATTTGGAATGCAGAATATGAAAGTCGCATTCGGGGTAATTTCATGAGGAGATGCAAAATGGTCGTCGACGACGCAATGAGAACGCAAAGGATTAGAGGAATTTAACCGATTCCTCATATTTCACGTTTCTCGTACGGTCAACAAACCCGTCAAATAGCAGAATGTTAAACGCCTCGCGATGTATTCAGTAAATTAGTGGCAACTTTATATTCCATGAATGAAATAAGTTACGATGGATGTATGTCATTATTCAGATATATGTTTTAAAATTGAATTTGTAACTCAAATTGACAACGAACCTTCCTGGCGATGTTTTCAACGGAGGACTTTGGTGAATAAAATGAATTTGACTCACCTTATTATGTCAAAAATAAATCTTTGTTACCCAGAGCAGGAACTTGGCAAATATAGTTTAGCACTTACTACAGCGCTTAACCGTGAAGCGCTTTTGATGTAGTCAGTTACCACAGCGCTTAACCTTAAGGCGATGTTGTATAGTTAGTTACAATAGCGCTAAACTCATGTAAGTGCTGTTGTATAGTTACTTACATCAGCGCTTACAACTTAAAGCGCCGTCGAATTTGACATTCATATGTTCTTCGTTAATCCGTCAACTTTCCGTAAATGTGCCGGAAATCAATATTTTGGACAACGAATTTACTACAGCGCCTCACGGTTAAGTGCTGTTGTATAGTTAGTTACAACAGCGCTTAACCGTGAGGCGCTGTAGTACAGTCACTTACAATAGCGCTGTAACCGTAAAGCGTTGTTGTATTCCCACTTACAACAGTGCTTACAACTGAAAGCGCTGTCGAATTTTGATACGACCGTCGTTAATCCGTCAACTTTCCGACTAATGTGACGTAAATCAATATTTTGGGAAAATATTGGAAACTCAGCTTTCGCCGTGTAGCTGTTTACGACAACTCTTTACATGAGTTTACAAGATGTTTCCATTCTTAAATGTCGACCGATATGTTCATTTTATAATCCTCCATGTTTACATATTATGATACACTTGTCGTATGTAAGTAATCAACCCTTCGGCAAAGTGCTCCCTCATAGCATCAAGCACTTCGTCATCATATGGTCGTAACCCTGTAGGAAAACACTATAAAAACACATAATTACACAGTTTAGTAATGACGTCAATTAATTGTTAATGGCTAATTAAATGTCGCTATACACCTACTTGTCTAATGTCATCCTCACACGTTCCATTTCTATCTTGAACGAACTTGATTATGTCCAAAATATATTGCATGACATAGTAGGCACACAGTTCAGTGTCCGGGGGCTGATGCGGGCACTGAAATTAAGAATGAATTTCTAATGAACGAAATCTATTAATTAGCCAAATATTCAGTTGTATAACAATTGTTATAGGTTAATCAATATATTACCGTCACAGTCATCCATTGTACTTCCTCGTCACCTGGTTGGATGTTGAAGTATATGCCCATGCTCCTGCATCAACAAGGTAATTTTAACATACAAAATTTGTTAGGTGATGTTAAAATGGCAACTAAATTGCACTACCATAGTGCTTACGTGTCAACTAATTTTCGCGCATCAGCCCGAGGTGGCTTGTCAAGCGGATCGAGCCAAAGGGCCACTCCCTTCTTTGGGAATAGGACAACTAACATCCAATGATACCTAACATATATTCATGACAACCATTGTCGATTAGTGAAATAGGCACCTCATTGAAAATAGAAATTCCTTTGTTATAATATCAACTCACTCGTCCGGATCTACGTAGGGAAGGAAGTAGCAAAAATTATGCTCATAGTCAGGCACTCTCAATCTCTTCTGGAAGTACTCGACTCTCGTATCGAATGCCTCGACCGTAGTCATATAACTCGGTCTGAAGAATCCAAACCGTATGCCTGGTGGTATCGTTTCGTGGATGAATCTGGTGGCATTTGATTTAATTAGTACAATTCTTATAAACTTAAGAAACCATTTCATAATGATTTAAATACTTACCTCAGGTAAACTTCTGCTGCTGATGCACCCATGGCTTTTAACCCTGTGAACTCAGTAATGCAAGGACCATCCAAACTGACGAAGTCATCATCACCAAACAGTTTGCTACTAATGTACACCGAATATGTGGCTGACTTCGGCATCATACATGCGTGTTCATGCAGAAAGCGGCATTGCATTTTCATTCTCATAACGATTTCGTCGTCTAAACTGAAGCTTAGCATTTTGAAATATCTGAACTCGTCATATCCCTGTGGAAAGAAAATAATGTCGGCAGGATGATTATATATGCCAAAGTGATAGGTGTTCAGTGTGGAAGACGTGAATATACGGTATATACCTTTTCATCAATGCGTACTAGAGATTTCGGCCATCCCACGAAACCACCCACTGCATCCGATACTGTGTCCATATTCCCAAACTTCTTTGGCAGCTCCCTCCATCCTTCAAGCGCCTCTTCAACCTTCACCTTCACCATATCATCATCCAACTCTTGATATTGCACGATTCTTCCTTCCATCACTTTGCCAAGTGCAACGATTACCAATCCCTTGTCGGATCCGTCGTCCACGTGCATTAAGCATTTCTTCCCAACCTTAGATTTTACAACATAAAGAAAACGAGGCTGATACTAATAATGAACACCATACACGTTATTTATTTATATTGTTAGATAACTGCATAATACCTCAGGGATTTCTCCGAATGGGTCTGGATTGGGACCACCATCATGGGTCTGAATGGTCGGCGCGTGCGATGTAACTGTGGATCGTGTTGATGAATATGAACACGAGGCCTTCCCAAATGCGTCCCTCCAACCAACTAAACTTCCGACTCCACGTGTGCGTCCAGGGTACTCATCCTTCCCTGTGGCCTCTGTCAAAATGTCTCTTCGCCCCTGTGAAGTAAATAAGCCCTGTGCGACCTGCTCTTGTAATTGTTCCTATTATCAATCATTTTACGTCCATCATAATCTGATATGAGTCATCAGGGGATGAATGCTTTTCCTTTGTACAAGTAACTTACAATTTTTTCAGCCACCTCCCTCATTGACTCGTTCACGTACTGTTTATTCTTTCGCAGGTGACCCTTCATCCAAACCTCATGTCTCTCAACGTGAATTACAGGCTCATCCCCAGACGATGTTAACCCTTGAGCCTCCATCGCCGCTTTCTTCGCTGCAATGATATCTGCCTTCACCTTACTGTACCCACCTCGAGAAACTGTATGCTGGAACTTGTTTGATTTTGCTCGATCAATGTTCTTCTCCCTAATTCGCATTGCTTCTGGAGTCGAGCGTTGTTCCACGAAGTTCCTCCATTGCTCTGGAGTAACCCAAGAATACTTCTCTCTTGGGTCATGTCCTTGTTTGGACCCAAAAATGTATTCATTTGCAAGTTTGCTTTTGAAGTTTCTCCACATAGTTGCTGCCGCTCCCATCTCTGTATTCTTCAACTTACTAGTCCTGTCATTTTGGGGCACATCAAAGTATTTCTACAAGATGAACAGAAAAGGTTTTTCAATTATTGTTTACAGGCATAAATTTTCACATGTCTTCCATTTTAGAATATACCAATGTCTCTTCCCAAACAGAGTCCCTGATCTCTCTAGGTACCGCCTTCCACTCTATGTAATTGGCACTAGAGATTTAGCTGCTGTCCCTGCATTTACATAAGATATCAATTACCAAATCCAACGAAATAACAATGTATATTCATTACCAAAATAAATACATTACATACTATTTTTTTACCAATGTATGTCCTGAATGATGTCTTTATTTTGTGGGTGGCAATTGTTCCATCTGCCCCAATCGTAACCTGCTCTTTAGTCCCATCCTTATGTTTATTGATAAACTTCGTCATAGAGGTTGCCCCCCTTCTCTTACGATTTGAAGATGACCCTCCATCCGTGCCACTATTGGTGTCCATATTACTTTGAAAACTAACAAATAACAGAAATTACATTACACTTCACTACTAAGTCAGTCCGAAAATGCATAAGGTAGTACAATGTTGACAACAACAATCATAACATTCTGGCACAACCAGTGGTATACATTATATCCACAAATAAATTATCAGTTGCTTGGCAAATGTTGGGACAACAGAGTGAAACACTAATGGATGAGTTTATTCAACTACGGACAATCGAAACACAACAACTGGCTATCGTAACAAAATGAAACCAATATAAGGTTAAAACCGGCTGCCAGTCGGAAACCAATACGTTTACTTCAACGGGGAAATGGACTAAAGCGTAGACGGAATATTAAATCGACGTACCCTGGCGAATGATGAAGTTTGTTTTGTATGATTCGGCGGCCAAAGTCGGCAGTAACAATTCGAATCGTAGGATATGAATCACAGTATCAGACCGAGTGAAACAAAATGTGGAGTAATTTTGTTGTTCAGTTAATAAACCTAGTTAACATTTGGGACAACGTTTCTTTGAAGGCGCTGTATTCACTAATATTATCACTGCGCTTTAAAAGAAAAGCGCCGTGGTAAGTTACAAATTACGGCGCACAAAACAAAAGCGCTGTGGTACGAAACATATTACAGCCCTTTACATGTAAGCGCTGTGACGGTTTCGATACGAGATTTACTTCACTGACTATATCACAGCGCCTCTTAACGAACGCGCCGTGGTAAGTTATTGATTACAGCGCCTATAAAATAAACCGCTGTCGTATCTAGTATATAACAGCGCTAACTTGTAAGCGCTGTTATATAACTCATATGAAATGTTTTGTTTTCATACTTTGAATTAAACATAGCTTTTACGTAATGTCCTGTTACACGCATAACAGACCCATTGCTGAAATGAGACGGAATTATACATCTTCCAACCTATAAATACAATAAACTAGCTTGTCTTTAACATTTCATCAGTAAAATTTCATACAATGAGTTCGGATTCTGCAGTTGAACGTATTTTCGCTGACATGTCTGAAGATGAATCAAGCGGTTCTGAAGGATATGTTTGTTCTGCTCAAGACCCATTTTATCCTTGTGATAATGGCTCGAACTGTGTAGGAGAGCATAGCTTCAGTCGGGAAAAATATAGACATGATGAAGACAATAGTAGACAAAGTACTTGTTCAAAGCAAAACCAAAGTGAAGGTGAACAAGAAGTTGACCAGCCACCCCCCCGTGGCTCATCCCGGACATGAAGCTCGCATCTGCGTTGACCACCCATCCTACTCCGGGTTTATGAAATTAGAGTTGCGATTCATATATATGAAGTAATAACTTGTATCGGATTGATGTTCAACGTATCTAATAAAGTTAGTTTCCTTTTTTTTTTTTTGATTCAAAAGTTAGTTTCTCTTTGAGTTGTTATTTTCCTGGCTAACTAAGTGCAATTAGTATAACGTACGTAACATATACAATACAAAATACACATTATGTTATACTTTTATATGAGAATTTGAATATTATTGCATTTACAGTAACGCGAGATTTTCGTAATAGTAACCTTTTTTTTGGACCCTTCGTATACATTTTAAATCCATTTACAATATAATACATAGATGATGTGACGATTCGATGTCGGACCCTTCGTAACCATTACCTTATAATTCCGTTGTAATAACATACTAATGACTTAATTGTAACGTAAATTAGACGCTTCTCATGCCACCTACACGATATACCACATTTAAATGGCGTACATTAAAAAATATGCGTCGGTAATTCGTCATATTTCCGTCAGTTAGTGACGGATAATTGCTCTTTTGTTGACGGAAATATGTATAGTAATTATTAATTTATGTAGTACAGGAACATACAAGTGACGGAAAATTGCTCTTTTGTTGAGTACATATGTATAGTGAGGCATGTTGCGAGATAGAACAAACCCCAAACTCTCTAATGGTCCGACTTTTTTGAAGCTACAGATGTTTTTTTGGATTTCTTGTGTAGATCAGTCAACGACCAACCAATTTGAAATTGTGTCGTGAACAGATCCATACTGTTTTCCTCCGTCTTATTCAGAAGTGTTAGCTAATCGTGAGAGACATATTCTGAAAAAGGCCGATGGGAACAGATATTGGCTTGTCTACGGACATAAGTAATCAGATATGGTCGTTGACGGATCTGCACAAGCAATCCAAAAAACATCTGTAAAAGAAATCAATTACCATTCCAGATCTACCTTGTGGGCGTCTATCTCCGGTTTGTTATGCTGAGACTTATTTGTTATGTAGAGTTTTTAGATTTGCAGTACATGTCAATCGACTGTATTATATGGTTATTGTCTATGATCAGATCCATTCTGTTATCTCTAGTTTTTCCCTTTCGTCTATCAGCTGGAGATGATTTCATGTGGAAAATTTCGACGAAATCAAAATGCGTCTTAATTCCGTCTAATTAACGTCATTTTGTAATATTTACCACAGCGCTTAACCATATATGCGCTGTTGTTAATGGACATATTTGACGGCCTTTATTTAATAAGCGCTGTTGTATTTTAACCATATATGCGCTGTTTTGTTCACTTGTTCTTTAGTTCACTACTATATGTGGACGTTATATACTTGCTTGAACCCATACACGTCGTGAGGTACTCCATTTCATTTTCGGAAGAAATAAAACCAGACATATATATGGCATATCTGTATCACGGAAGGAGATGGATGTACGAACGTCGTTCTCATGGAGAGTCATACACCAATGATGTTTTCATCGCCGGTGTGAATACTTTCATCGAATCCGCCGTTTCGAAAGGATTTCTTGCTAGCGACAACACAATCCGCTGTCCTTGTACGAAATGCAAAAACCGGCGATTCATACCTATACGAATGATGGAGGAGCATTTGTACAAATACGGTTTCACACAAGACTACCTCAATTGGACCCTTCACGGCGAAGAGCTGTTCGAAATGCATTACATAAATGCAACCCCAACAATACCTGACCCGACCAGTGCTGACCAATTTCAAGAAAATACGGAACAAATATGTAGTCATGCCTCGTTCAACCAGATGGGTAATGATTTTAGTAGTCATCCTGAAATTGGTCAGTCTTCTAACTATGGTGAACATCAAACAGATAATATTCAAGCTAACAGATTCTTCAACATCATAAATTCAAGTTCAGAGCCAGCTTACGAAGGTTGCACGATAGAGACGGAGCTATTTATAAACATGAAAATGCTGGCAACAAAAGCTAACTACGGATTATCCGAAGGCGCATTCAACGCAGTATGTGGAACGATGAGAAATCTAATTGGGGGAGAGAATAAGATCCCTTCTTCTTTTAAACAGTCAAAAAAGCTCGTAGCTGACCTCGGAATGGGGTATAAACGGATTGATGTTTGTGTAGGTGGTTGTATGATTTACTATGGCAGTGAAGAACATTTGACAGTATGTCGTTTTTGCAAGGAACCAAGATATCATCGTCCAAGACGAACAGAAAATCATGCTTCTTACCAGCGAAATGGGAGAAGATCAATGTTTTACTTGCCGATTATACCGAGAATACAGAGACTTTATTTATCGGAGACTCTGGCAGCAGAAATGTGCTGGCATGCTACACCAAGATCAGACCCGAATCGCATGGTTCACCCGTCAGATGGGGAATCATGGAAGCATTTTGATCGGTGCCATTCAAGTTTTGCGTCCGAGCCAAGAAATGTTAGATTGGGCTTATGCACGGATGGATTTAATCCGTGGGGCATGTCGACTAAACAGTACTCGATCTGGCCTGTGATGGTAACACTATACAATTTACCACCGTGGTTGTGTATAAAAACGAGATTCATTTGGTTAACGATACTAATTCCAGGTCCCTCTAATCCGAAGAAGCGTTTGGACATATATCTTAGGCCTCTAATTGATGACCTTCAACATCTTTGGAATGTTGGGGTCGACACATACGATGCCAGTCGGAGGGAGAGTTTTACAATGCAGGCGGCACTCATGTGGACTGTGTCCGATTTCCCCGCGTATGCAATGTTATCGGGATGGTCAACACAAGGAAAACTCGGATGCCCCTATTGTATGGACGACACCAAGACATTCGTGTTGAAGAACGGCAGGAAAGTGTCGTATTTTGGGTGTCACAGACGATTTTTACCAGCGAATCATCCATATCGGATTAATACTAGGAATTTTTACAGAGATCGAACCGACTTTGACGGACCAGTCCAATTTCGGTCAGGGGAAGATGTTTACGAAAGGGTTAGAAATCTAAAATACATATGGGAACAACTACCTAATGAGGTTTTCGCTGGATTCGGTGTGGGACACAATTGGACAAAGAAATCGATTTTCTGGGAACTACCGTACTGGACGGATATGAAGCTTAGACATAACCTAGACGTGATGCACATTGAAAAGAATGTGTTTGAGAATTTATTCAACACCATGATGGATGTGAAGGGAAAAACAAAGGATGACGGAGTGAAGTGCAGAAAAGATATTAAATTGTATTGTCGTAGACCAGAATTAGAACTGAAAAACTATGCCGGTCGTCTTGTAGCAAATAAGGGTAAATATCAGCTTACAAGAGAATACCAGACCCGTGTACTTGTTTGGGTGAAGTCTCTGAAGTTTCCTGATGGATTTTCCTCTAATTTGGGAAATAAAGTGGATATGAGCACACACAAACTAGTAGGTTACAAGTCTCACGACGCACATATTTTCATCGAGCGACTAATGCCGATTGCGTTCAAGGGGTTTTTACCAAAACAAATATGGGAAGCTGTATCAGATTTGTGTACGTTTTTCCGAGATATCTGCGCATCTTCCCTTGAAATTGAGCGAATGGAACAGTGGCAGGCAAGCATATTTACGACACTGTGTAAGCTGGAGACCATATTTCCACCATCATTTATTGACTCAATGGAACACCTCCCAATTCATTTGGCCGATGAGGTGCTACTTGGCGGACCAGTACACTACCGTTGGATGTATCCGTTTGAGCGTTTCATCTACCGTCTTAAAAATTTGGGCCAGAAGGGAAACAGAGGCGAGGTGGAAGCAAGCATTGTTAACGCATACTTACAATTGGAGACTTCGTATCTGGGATTCGACTACTTGGATCCCGAGTTAATGACTAACGACATACCCTTAAAACGAAATGAGGTTGCAACATCAGATTTCGATGATCCACAGATTTCTATTTATAATTACCCAGGAGTTGGTGGCAGTAAAGTTAAACGGAGGGTATTAGGAAGCGAAGAATTCAAGAAAGCAACACATTACATATTTAGCAATACGCCTGAGCTTGAACAGTATTTGGAGTTATTTGAGACCGGCTTACGACAAAGACGGCCGCGATTAAATGATCAGCAAATATACAATGCTATATTAACGGAATATCCAGAATGGTTGTCCTCCCATGTAAGTTAATCATTCTAAATTTATTTAATTATCTATATGTTAATTAATTACCGATGTCGTTAATCGTCATACATAATTTGATGTTTAGGTGTGGGATCTCGGAGAAACATTAGCGCTACCACAATGGATTCACTATTTGTCCGGTGGATTTCAATCAGACGTCACGTGTTCGGCGACATACAAAGTGAACAACTACAAATTTCACATTGAGAGCCACGGTGAAGGGAGAAACACGGTGAACAGTCACGTTTACGTGAAAGGAATGGAGGGTACACACTACTACGGAGTGATTGAAGAAATAATACATATCAGATGTAGAACCAACCATCGCCTAAAGGTTGTCTTGTTCAAATGCCGTTGGTACGACCCTCAGTTTGTTAGATCATACCCGTCTAACGGGATTGTTATCGTGAACACTCACAGACCATACCCCCGTTACGACCCTTACATTCTTGCCCAGTAAGCGGTCCAAGTTTACTATGTGACGTTTCCGGGGTTAGCAGGACAAAATAATCAAGGTTGGGTTGCAATTTGTCCTGTTAAACCTACAAATGCAATAGACATGGAAGTAGCAAATGTCCCATTCCAAGACGACGGTGAAATGGGTGTTGAACTGCCTGTATTGCCGATAACCGAAATCGGATCCGGGAACCTCGCTGATGATGAAATATACGAGTACAGCGAAGGAGACAGTAACGACGACCACGTAGCTGATAATCCATATATAGAAGAGGAGTCTGACGAGTCGTCTTGAATAATTCATGTAAATTGACATATAAATAAGTAATTGTATGGTTTCAATTTTCATTTGCCTCAAGTATGAAATACGTAAATCTAAAATGTCTGTTTGTAAGTATAGTGTTATACAAATATGACAAGGGCTGTCCACGTGTATACAAATAATTTAAATTGTCATACAAGTTTTAATACTACAGCGCTTTTTTTAATCAAACGCCTTAATAAATGTACAATACAACAGCGCATATGGAAAAAGGGCCGTGAAATAATGTGGTACGACAGCGCCTCTGTAACGAAAGCGCCATTGTAAGTAATTAAAACAGCGCTCATAGACAAAAACGCTGTTGTATCCAAACTACGCCCACCGTCTTTACTAATAGTTTAAATTGTCATACAAATTTTACTACGACAGCGTTTTTAAAGATTAAAACTCCGTAGTAAATATACAATACCTCAGCGCATATATACAACGCGCCGTGAAATATGTATGTACGACAGCGCCTTTGTACGAAAGCGCAATTATACACAACAGCGGTTATGTATTAAAGCGCTGTGGTATTCCAAAATAAAAACGCCCGCCGTAATCGCCCGCCTGAATTTCTAAAACACATATCATTAACTCTTGAATTAAATAAATGACATGCGTTTTTAATTTTTATGACATTTGTTACAACCCCAATTTCTCCGTTCTTCTCTCTTACAAGCGGCTTCCCGAATTTGCCCGGATTTCTGTCCAGAAGTTGCGTCGCCCAGGTATGGAAACTCCTTGTCTGCCTATCGGCGTCTTACTCCCGTCATCTTAATGTTGTAACCACATTTAGGGTTCACTGCCTTTATCCGTGTGTTGTAAATTGATTGAATCGAAGAACGAGTACGTCATTATACAGTTCACTTGTAATGAATATTGAGGAAACAATTTGTGGTTGGCAGTGAAAATAGTCGACTGTTGGTTTGCTGCTTCGATTTCATTTTCTGATTAACATCAGTGGTTTTAAATGGACGTGGCAGGGATATGGGACCACAGAAGAGGAAGGGTTTAACTACAAAGAATACCAGGACTCGTATAGGTGCCGGCAGCTCCCAACAAACTCGGCTAACGGATGTACGCCCACCGAGACAGTCGAATCATGACATTCCTTCACCTCGGGAAAATCAGCAGAATCCAGAAATGTCAACACATTCTATTCCAGTACATGATCCTCCAGCAGCGAGAATGGGGCCCGATGACCGGCAACGTACAGCATCAACAGGGGACATACAGCCAAGTCAGGATGTGTACAGACCTACGATAGATTCACAATCCGCTGGCCATAATCATATGGATGACGCCCAACCTATACAGGGACCAGACGATTTCGACATGGACGAGTTACTGAATGATTTCGTGGACAGGTCGATGGGGAACATGGAAGCGAATTTGGAAGCCGACGGGAGGGAATCACCTGATGAATATGATGACGATCACGATGACCCATTTAGGCCGGAATTCATCAGAGGTGGGAATTCGGGCGGAGGCGGAGTAGGTGAGGAGACACCCTTGGGCTCGATGCCACATGATTCTCGTCCTTGGATCACTCCAGCTGGTGATGACAAGTGAGTATTCAAAAGTAGTACATATATTTATACCGAATTTTTGGAGTAACCACATTGAAAATTCTGTTTACTTGTGATTCGAGCTTTGACCCCCCTTCAGCTGTTAAAAAAATCGGGCTCCAATGTATTGCTCCTGGTTTTAAGGTTGGTTGGACGACGATGGGGACGTGTGATCCACAAGCTCCAGTGAAGTGGTTTCGACACTTTAAGGTAAATTGTATTCTAATTTGATTTAGTTGCTTAAATATTTTTATAATTTGTTTTCCTCAAACGGATTATTTGTTAATCTGAAGCTTTATTACAATGTTTCTACTAAAAGAATTTTTTTCAACAAATATATAATATGCATGTAGAGCTTGTACCGGTGGGATCCGATCCACACCGACCAAATTGAGGCTAACTTCAGGACGAAGGCAGCAAAGATACTACAAGATACTTGGAGGGGTTTGCGAACCGGGGCGACTAAAGGCCCGAAATGGTTGACCGAAGATCACAAAGTTGTGGGAAAGGCTCGATTTAACACGGACCCTTCATTCAAAGCCCGCAGCGAAAAGAACAAACAGTCGTATTCAGCCCGACATTCCAGAAACGGCACAAAGTTGCACGCCTTTGGGTCTAGACCAGCACACTCTCACTTTGCAAAGCTGGTAATACTGAGTAATATAAAAATGTTAAGCCATTATCAAAATCAATTATTGTAAGACATTATCATTAAATTTGCAGGAAAAGGATAATCAAAGACAGGTGTTGCCAACTGATATATTTGACAAGAAATACAAGCGGAAGGATGGGACGTATTTGATACCGGACGGGGAGAACAAAAGGGTATATTATACATACCAATGAATATGTTTATTAAATTTGTTTACCTTAATCTTCTACCGCAGTTCTATTGTTTTTTCTTATTACATTTGTTTCCTAATTTCAAAATATATTTGTTTCAGAAAGAACTTGCTGATGCTGAAAATGTGGTACTGAATGGTCGCGTCGGGGATGAAAGGGTATCGGATGAAAAGTTGGTAGAGGTCGCTGCATCTGTCATGGGAGTTCATCCGAGGTCGGGGATACCATATCTGTATGGTCCTGCAGCGACATTAGTATCGGACAAGTTCTCTTCGACGGGCAGTCAGTCGTGTGCAAGTTCTCAGAGAGTAGCGAGGGGCCAATCATCGGACAGTTACACTCAGGAGCGTTTAGAGCGCATGGAGTCCCGACAGGAGTCTGATTTGAGGCGTATGGAATCCCGCCAGGAATCCTTGAAGGAGAGCATAGATCAAATGATGCAAATGCAGGCGGCGATGATGAGGATGCTTACTACTACTATCCAGCAGCCACCTTCCAGTCGAAGCTCGGATGGAAACAACCATGATCCGCGAAATCAGGGCTCGGAGGAAGACAACCCCAGGAATTAGACATTTGAAATTTGTTTTCACTCGAAATCTTTGATATTTTAGTTGCGAATTTTAATAATTAAAACATCGAAACAATTATAATTATGCAGGACAGATACTAAACCCGTCCAAGTCCTCATCAAAAAAATAATAATAATACTAATAATTAAAACATCGAAACAATTATATATTTATGCACACAATTATAATTAACAATTACAATTAAATTGCGAATTTTAATTAAATTATATGCATTGGAGTGACGGAATGTAGATGGAACATTGATGGAAACAAGGATGACGGAATGAAGATGAAATATTGCCGATAATATGCACTGACGCAAATTTACCGGAACAATGACGAAAATAGGAGTGACGGAATTCAGATGGAGTCTCGATGGAAACTTATATGACGGAATGAAGAGGAAATATTGTCGCTAATATGTATTGACGCAAATTTACCGGAACAATGACGGAAATAGTAGTGACGGAATTGAGATGGACTATAGACGCTAATATTATTGACGCAAAGTTATCGGAAGAATGAAGGAAATATGGAATGACGGAAAACTAACGAACCATCGACGGAAACGTTATTGATGGAAGTAAGATGGAAAATGGACGGAAAACAGGCAACGGAATGAAGACGGAATAATGACGGTACAAAATAATGACGGAATAATTAACGGAATATCGACGGAAACTCAGATTGACTATATTTAGACGGTATGGTAACGGAGGATGGAAACGGAAAAATGTCGGATTGGTGACGGAATTATATGTTCCGTAATAGTGACGGAATTGGATCGGCATGTTGACGGAAAAAAGCGACGAAGTGTCGACGGAAAATGTTTTCCGTCGGGAAAATTTGCGTCACAATATTTGTTGACGTTATGCTGACGGAAACTACACTTTTTCCGTCAACTTTCCGTCGGTTTTCCGTCTGTTTTTGGACGTCGGAAATTTACACAAAATTAGTAGTGTTACATGAATACTGGTTTATCATGCACTCATTTACCTCTTTTAAGTGCCTGCTATGGACAATTTCCACTACCTAAAATCTATTGATACATCTGCCACCATCTTAACCTATTGACAAAGAAAATTAAGGACATCCCTTGGGGGATGCAAGTAAATCGGGGAGCATTTGAGCGCTCCTCTAACATTGGAAATATTGTAATCTAATGTTGTTTCTATAAAGAGGAGACAAGTGGTTATTTGTGTTGAAATTTTCCGTTCAGTACATTGTTTTCGAAAATAAAAAAAATATCATGTATGCATTTCCTGTGCATATTCCAATTAAATTGGATGCTGTTAGTTCAGTACGATTTTTGTTGGTAAAAAAATTCATTGTGGATTCCTGCAGCCTCCTAAGAATAAAAAATGCAGTATACAAAAAGTGTGTAGGAGGATATTTAGCTAATTGAATGACACATCAGCATGTTGCAAGGTGTTATATTCGTTAATAAGCGAGACCGACACCAGAGTAAAAAAAAGTCCAACAGTTAAAACGCAGTAGGTACTTTCGTCATAAGAAGGAAGAGCCTTTTGTCACGAACTTAGTTTTTCCTTGCTAAGTCGTGCGGCACTTAGCTAGACTTTCGCCCTAAAGTTGCTTAGCTAAGTAAGTCTTTCCCTGAAATGCCTCGACGCCGATTGCACCTCCAAACTGGGGGAGATACCGAATCATCCATGCATGCATAGTGGACAGTGCAATGAAAAATAAACGAAAGGGAAAGAAAAAGAACAACTAATCCGATTGCTAATTCCCCGGCAACGGCGCCAATTTTGACAGAGCACGTCGTTGAGTGCTAAGCAAGATAAATTTATAAGTCCGCTACTCGTAACTCTACTATTGGATAGTAAAGAGGTAAGTAGGGGTCGAACCCAAGGGAATTAGTGGATAGTAGTTCTTTGAGGATTTGTACAGAAAGGGAGTGTGATTTGGGGTTGATTGTGATTTTAGTGCTGAAAGGTAAGTGGGTTGGTTGTGGTTTTAGTGCTGAAAGTAAGTGCTTGAAGGACAAGACTTACGAAAAGTAAATGCTTGAAGGACAAGACTTACGAAAAGTAAATGCTTGAAGGACAAGACTTACAAAAAGTAAATGCTTGAAGGACAAGACTTGCGGAAAGTAAGCAGTTGATATGGGACTGAAAGTAAGCAGTTGATATGGGTACTGAAAGTAAGCAGTTGATATGGGTACTGAAAGTAAGCAGCAAGGTGGTGTTTTGATCAAAGGAAAGGATTCGGTTTTAGGGGCCTTGTATCATAAATCTGTTCATCATCGACCTCTAATGATCATACTACGTGTTTAAAATGTATCAAGGCTATTTCTAGCACTCGACTTGCCACACCGTCTAGTCCTTTTCAAGACATAGAACACTTTTTCTATTTAGGCTAATTCTTCCTTTCGAAGTCTCTTAGCCTTATGTGCATCCACCTGATCAATCATTTCCGATCAACCAAGTGGTGTTTTAAAGAAGTTGAACTCTACAGAAAAGTTTTGCTCTTTCGAGCCTCCACTTAACCACGTATGTTCACGAACCCCATGGAAGAGCTTTGCTCTTTCGAGCCTCCACTCAACCAATAGTGTTCTAACCTAATATATGGCACATAGAACAAGTTTAAACACAATAGAGGCACTAAGAGAAGGGTCTAAAACATGTTTTGATACAAGCACACCCCTTCAACCGAATGAAGGGTTTAGCTACGAATATTCATGGAAGAGGACATCATAGCTAAGTGCTTGAAAAGTAAAGGTTTTGAATGACAGGAAAGTAAAGGTTTTCGAAAGTAAAACTCAAGAACAAAGTTGGAGCTTTTGATTCAAAGTAAAGTGTTTTACAAGGATTGTAGTGAGATTTTCTAACAAAGTTACAAGTGATCAAAGGACTAGAACATGAAACTAAAACTTGTAACTTTGGCACCTAAATGGGACATTGATTCAAGGAGGAGGAGCTGTAGTATTTATAGGCAAGGAGGAGGAGAAGATGTGGAGGAGAGGCCAACACATGTCAAGAGGGGGAGGAGGGCTTCAAAAGCCGCCGGCCATGAGGTGGCAAAGCCACAAGCCGCCGCCCATGTGTCATCTCCCCATGGAAGCCGCCGGTGGTGAGGTGGAGGAGGAGAAGAAGTGAGTGGAATGAGATCTTTTGCTCCAAAAAGCCATCGGAGCACATGCCTTGCACATGGGTGGCTTGACTTTGCATTCACTTGAGTTCTTGATCTTTGTTGAGGTTTGGAACAAGTCATTGGGACATGTTTGAGTGATTCCACGTTGGGTTCATGAAGGTTGTAAAGCCGGAATCTGGTCGTAGTCTGGAATGACTTGTAATCCTTTTTTAGCTTTAAGAACTCCTTTTTAGCTCGTTTCATCTCTAATCCTTGAAATAGCCTGTAGAACAAAAGTGAAACTAACAAGTAAAAGTTGTTAAGACAAAGCGTCTAATTTGGTGGGTTTAACTGTCTTAATGAATCATATAAATATGGTCCATCAGATCACCCCACACTTATACTTGTTCGTCCCGAACAATGCTATTTAAAAGATAGGCACACACAATCCAAGTAAAAACTCTTAAATAGGAAAGTGAGAATGTGGGACTAGATTTATCCTATTCATGCAATACTTATTTGTTACCAATCTAAACCGTGTAAATACTTAGAAGAAACTTGATACTTGTACCTTCGAGCTGAGATGCAAATTAATTCGGATGATTCGGGAGATAGCCCTTTTCAGGCTCCTGGACTACATTCTTGGGACCGACTCGCACTATATGGTTATCTTGTAGCTTTCTCTAGCACATGATTTGGTTCGGGTTTCACTGAGTTGAGCTCTTTGATTTTCTTTTGATGAGGGACAGCTTTTGAAGTGATTTGGCCTTCGGCCTTTGATTTTTGAATTGGAGCTTCTTCACTTTTGTTTCGGTTAAAACCTTCACAGAATTTGGCCTTCGGCCTTTGATTTGCTTCTTCGAGCTTTGCTTCTTTGTGACTTGCTTGTCCATTTTCTCAATCTTTTGGGAGGTCCAATCATCGCCCGAGAGCATATGGAAATACCTCCCCGCTCTTTCCCATCCTCGCCGTTTCGCGCGGGTCAAGATGAGGGTCGCTCATCTATTTTCTCGGCTACTAGGACTAGAGATAGGACGGTTTTATTCCCGTCCCGCGTCTTGCATAAACACTGCACGGCGGAGATGACTTCAATCTTTAATGTTACCCGAAGTGCAGCCTCCACTGACTTCGTAAACCATATAGTAAAATTCGATCCTTCGAGTGCTTGCCAAGCCTCTCTAGGGCATTTTATATCAACTCCACATCCCCTGTATATCTCAGCACAAAGGGACAAATGAGAAGTTACATCCTAAGTTTTTATGCAGTTGAGATTTCACAAGGTAAATGCATGAATTTAGATTTATCTTTTTCACATTCTCAAGTTCATATTTTCAAAAAGATAATATTAAGGGAAAAGGAAAAAAGAAAGCATGTTAATTAACTATGTACAAAGGTGGTTCTCACCCCACACTTTTGAACGAAGGCGTGCCTCTCGGCATAACTTAGTTCAAAAGCTGATTGCAAGCAAATATTTACAAGAAAGGAATGGGTGAGTACGACTTAAAGGCAAAAAACTAAATGACATAAAATAAAATGACTGAAAATAAGATAGATGTCGGGTTACCTCCCGACCAGTGCCTTTGTTTAACGTCGTTGGCTCGACGATACCTCATTCAGGAGGGGTCGGGGTCCCATGGGTGTGTGAGGTCGAACTTCTTCTTGGCTGTTCTTTTACTTTGCCCAAAGAACTCATGGAGTGATCTGCTCGGTTGGGTTCTCCATTGCATTGGCAGGTTCTTCTTTACATAGCTCCGAGAAGGTTAGGATTTCTTGACCATAGCTGCTGGTCCAATGAGCCGTGCTCTCTTGTTTCTCCTTCCGGGTTTCCATTCCACCGGGCCATGTCTCGGTCGCTTCTTCATGTATGGCCGGTTGGCATCTTTGCAATTGTGGAAGTTCTGAATTCTGCCTTTAAGCGACCTCGAGCATGCGTCCTTGCTAACCCTCTTCTTTGTGGCAGAGATGATTGGCCTTCCTAGGTCCTTACACTTTTCAAGAGGCTCTTCTTGGCTTGTGACGAGCGAGAGCTGCTTTGTCGGCTGTTTTGGCTCATGCTTCTCCTCCAACTCGCCTAGCACAACATCATCATTGATCACATCATCTCTTGTGTCCGTGATCTGCATAAAACATGAAGGGTTAAGTTGGGGCTTCTCGGCCATAAGGACCGGGTCTTTCTCGAGCAGCTCTTCAGTGTGGACAGGGACTTCCTCTTCTGCCAGCTCGGTAGTGAGTTCCCATGAAGGCTTTTCCTCGTCCCACACTGGATCGGTTTCTGGCTCTAGGTCTTCTGCCAGCTCGGGAGTGATCTCCCATGTAGGCTCTTCCTCGTCCCACACTGGATCGGTTTCTGGCTCTAGGTCTTCTGATGGCTCGGGAGTGATCTCCCATGTAGGCTCTTCCTCGCTGACCTTTGGCTTTGTCTCGAGCATTTCATTGACCCGGTATGCAGCTTCTTTTTGAGCCGCCTCTACTATTACCCATGATTCGACGTCTCCTTCCGGCTTAGGCATTGTTGTGGGCAAGATTGTGACGGAGGTGTCATATGCGATGTCTTCCACGACCTGCACTGGATCGGCTTCTATCGTTGGCGCCTTATTATCAGTTTGGGGCATCGGCCCTCGTTTTGAGCTCTCTGCCATATCATTTATCAAGTTCCACAGTTTAGACATGGTTAAATTCATCACCGAACCTTCTGCCGCAGCATCAAGTATATTCCGGTCATGTGGCATCATCCCATCGAGAAATCTCTGAAGAAGATTAAAGTTCGTGAATCCATGGTGCGGGCAGCTCGTCACAATGGAATCGAAGTATGATAGGTACTCGTCCAATGTTTTGTCCCGGGATTGCTTAAGGGTGACGATCTTCTCACGGACTTCAAGTCGAAAGGATTGCGGGGCTCTTTGACAGGGATCGGTGCGATAATTTGACAGGGAAAACTCTTTTAGAAATTTGGCTCGTAGATCCCCATAGCACTCTTCATAATCTGCATATGATGAGTAATACCAAGATATTCCAGAATCAGTTAAGGAAAATTCAAAACATTATAATTTAAACCCCTCTAAGGACTCGTCCTTGGGCTTCATGCGGCTGCAGATGGAGTGAAAATGTTGGCAATGTATTACAGGGTCCTCGCCGATTGCACCTCCAAACTGGGGGAGATACCGAATCATCCATGCATACATAGTGGACAGTGCAATGAAAAATAAACGAAAGGGAAAGAAAAAGAACAACTAATCCGATTGCTAATTCCCCGGCAACGGTGCCAATTTTGACAGAGCACGTCGTTGAGTGCTAAGCAAGATAAATTTATAAGTCCGCTACTCGTAACTCTACTATTGGATAGTAAAGAGGTAAGTAGGGGTCGAACCCAAGGGAATTAGTGGATAGTAGTTCTTTGAGGATTTATACAGAAAGGGAGTGTGATTTGGGGTTGATTGTGATTTTAGTGCTGAAAGGTAAGTGGGTTGGTTGTGGTTTTAGTGCTGAAAGTAAGTGCTTGAAGGACAAGACTTACAAAAAGTAAATGCTTGAAGGACAAGACTTACGAAAAGTAAATGCTTGAAGGCAAGACTTACGAAAAGTAAATGCTTGAAGGACAAGACTTGCGGAAAGTAAGCAGTTGATATGGGACTGAAAGTAAGCAGTTGATATGGGACAGAAAGTAAGCAGTTGATATGGGTACTGAAAGTAAGCAGTTGATATGGGTACTGAAAGTAAGCAGCAAGGTGGTGCTTTGATCAAAGGAAAGGATTCGGTTTTAGGGGCCTTGTATCATAAATCTGTTCATCATCGACCTCTAATAATCATACTACGTGTTTAAAATGTATCAAGGCTATTTCTAGCACTCGACTTGTCACACCGTCTAGCCGCGAACGTCTCCCATGTGTTGCTCTCGCATAGTCCCCTTTGCATCTCACCATGCTTCCTAAGCCACCAGGTTGCCGCAAGATCAACTAAATAAAGGGACGCGGTACTCACCTTTGCACTATTATCTAATTGGATAGCCACGAAGTAGTGCTCCATGTGCCAAAGGAAGTTGTATATGTCTTCCGCCTTCCGGGACCCCATGTACTCCTTGGGCTTGGCACATCAACAACCCTTGGAGTTTCCCGGACAAAGTGGGCCAATTCTCCATCCCTCCGTTCTCGCCTAAGCATCACCAACTCGAGGTTGGTCTTCTCTAAGGAAGACCTTAGCTCCCCCACCAAAGTCTCCAAAGCTACTATCCTAGCTTGGTGCACTTCCTTCTCGTCCCGCCAAGATTCAAGGATGGTGTTCACGTGTTGGAAGAGCTTGGTTGATAGTTCCTCACCTAAGGAATCTACCTTATCCCGGATGGCATCCACCTTGCACTCGGCAGCATCAACTCTCTTGTTGATGTCGTGGACCTTTGCTTCCTAGGTCTCGACGGTGTTCTCACATTCCCCAATGCGATCGAACGAATCCGCCAAGCCAGTCTCCAACTTCACCAATCGCCTTTCACTTGCCGGCTCAGATTGCTCCCTTAATGCTTTGCTATTCTTGGACACCTTCTCAACGGGCCTACCCCTTTCGAAGTCCTCGGTAGCCATGAATGCGTCGTAAAGTCGAATCTTGCTCGGATACCACTTGTCAAAGACTTAGTTTTTCCTTGCTAAGTCGTGCGGCACTTAGCTAGACTTTCGCCCCAAAGTTGCTTAGCTAAGTAAGCCTTTCCCCGAAATGCCTCGACGCGGCTAAGCCGAAAAGGACCAAAGAACTCAAAGGATGCTTAGAGAGAAACTCTTGGAGAATGCTTGGATGTATTTAACTTGATGGTTTGGAGCAAATGACTCCTCCCCTATATATACACTTAGAACTCCTCAATGGATGGTCAAGATCGATTTGATCCTACGGCTAGAATTACACTCTAGAAAGTTCCTACATAAATATCTAAGATATTTACAAGTGGTAGACCCTTCCACCATCTTCCGTAAGCTTCCATAAGCTTCCACACTCTTCAATAGCCTTCTAGATCTCGGGCTTGGGCCTTTCCATCTATTAGGCATCTTCTTCCTTCAAGTCCGTCTCCAAAAGGGTCTCCAAATTTGAGCCTCCTGCGTACCAAAAAATGTCCAGGGTTCAAGTCCTCGTGCTAACAAAAACTAACCTCTAACCCTTAACCCCAAATCAAAAAAAAAGGGTCACCAAATTTGGCTAAGTGTTGGGGTAGAACACTTAGTCAAGAAATGCCTTGTCATGGCCCGGCGAAACCCCCAATTATCGAGCGCAAAATAATCGGGCCGTGACACTTTGATCAAGTTGGAACTGGTTGAATGTTGTTGGAATGTATATTTCCCTGGCAAACAAGTCAAGCAGAAAATATTAGTTTATGTTTAATAAACAATTCAGAAATACTACATCAGAAACATACGCTCTGATGTTTGTAGAAGCGCCTTCCTCTGAAACTTTATAGAGCTTCCTGTGTGTTATATATTCATAACTGTCCGCAAGTGAATGCTTCCCACCCTATGATAAGAGACATATTAGCTTAGCATCTACACGTGCAACACAAATTTTGTTTAGAACTTTAGATATTACACATTTATCCACTACATAGAATTGAGTGAAAAATGACACCCATGATACACTTGCAAAAGTTTCCTGTGAGCGAAATTGCTGTAGGAAAAATACATATTTGATAATTGTTCAGGGCAGCACATGAAAAAATAAACAGTCTACACATTTTGTTCAGATATTACTTATTGATTAAATAATACATATTTATCCACTATACAAAATTGAACGGAAATGACACCGGCGACACACTTGCGGAATCGATATAGAAAAATTACATGTTTGGCAACAGTTTATGGAAGCATATGAAAAATTAAACAACCACTACTAATTTATGGATATTTTCTGACGTCAGGAAAACAACGGAATAATGACGGAAATTCTGAATTTTTTCCGACGGTAAAAAGTTTCCGTCAACATTCCGTCTTTATTTCCATCATTGTTCCTTCAACATACAATCGCATTTCCGGTAATTAAAATTCCGTCGTCATTCCGGCATGTATCCGGCGAGATTCTCCGTCAACATATCGTCTAAATTTCGTCAATAATTTTTTCCGTCTAATTCAAACGTTTTCAATATGTTCCGTCTATCGTCCGTCTCCATTCCATCATCTTAGGTTTCCGTCTACATTCCGTCCATGTTCCATCAATAATATATTGCGTCACTTATCCGTCATAATTCCGTATTAATGTTTCCGTCAAAATTCCTTCTGTTTTACGCTACTCAAAATTCCGTCATCTTTCCGGTAGAAAATATTATCAGTAATATACCGTCGATATACCGTCTATAAAGAAACCATCAACTTTCCGTCATTCTTACGCTACTCGATGTTCCGTCATATTTACGGCACACTTCCGGCACAATATATTATCGGCGATATTCCATCGAAAATCCGTCATCGAATTTTCCGTCAACATTTCGTCATTTTTTCGTCATTCTCGAATAGTTTAAATTTCATAAATTGTCATTTCCAATTACATTTAATTTCAGATTATTTCAAAAATTAAATTCGAAATTTCCATGTTTAATTGACGTAGTACGAGAAAAGACTGTAATAAAAAATGTAACACATAAATCGAGTCAAATAAAATTAAAATGTCTAATCTCTGCGGTTGTCTTCATCCGATCTCTGATTAGATGGACCGCGGTTGTTTCCATTCGGGCTTTGACTGGAGGGAGGCTGGTATCCAGGAGTGAGCATCCTCAGCATATCAGCCTGCATTTGCATCATTTGACTCAATCGATCTATGCTGTCCTTCATGCTTCTCATCTCAGCCTTCTGTCGGGATTCCATGCGCTCTAAACGTGGCATCAGTTCCTGAGTGTACTCGTCCGCTGGTTGGGCCCTCGATCTGTGCGAGCTCGCACACGACTGGCTACCCGTTGAAGAGAACTTCTCCGACACCAATGTTGCTGCAGGGCCATACAGATACGGTATCCCCGACCTCGGGTTAACCCCCATGACAGTTGCAGCGGCCTTTACCAACTTCTCCTCCGGTGCCCTTTCCTGTCCGACGTGATCCTTCAGGACCAGTAATTCAGCCTCAATAAGCTCTTTCTGCACAAATGAAACAAAATTTATTGAATATAGGAAACAAATGTAGTAAGTAAATATAATAAAAAACATATTAGTTGGCAACACTGAGAAAATATTCTTTTGTGTAATAAGAAAATAGAATAACAAAATATAATAAGAAAAACAAATATAATAAGAAAATATTTAAGGTTTGTGTAAAACCCTTTTGTTCTCCCCGCCGGGTATCAAAAACGTCCCATCCTTCCGTTTGTATTTCTTGTCAAACATATCAGTAGGCAACACTTGTCTTTGATTATTCTTTTCCTGCAAATTTAATGATAAATGTGTTATAATAAATGATATTGAAAATATAATTATTTTTAAAATATTATGTATTACCATCTTTGCCAGGTGATAGTGTGCTGGTCTAGACACAAAGGCATGCAAGGCTGGGCCGTTTCTGGCATGCTGGGCACAATAAGTTTGCTTGTTCTTTTCACTGCGGGCTATGAATACTGGGTCTGTGTTAAATCGAAATTTTCCCGCAACTTTGTGATCTTCCGTCAACCATTTCGGGCCTTTAGTCTTCCCGGATCGCAAGCCTCCCCAGGTATCTTGTAGAATCTTAGCCGCCTTCTTCCTAAAGTTGGCCTCAATGTGGTCGTTGTGGATCAGATCCCACCGGTACAAGCTCTACATGTACATTACATTGTTGTGTTACGAACAATTTAATAGAAACGTACAACTATGTAATCTAACCCAAATTTTCATGTTAATACAATTTTAATACATTTTACCTTAAAGTGTCGAAACCACTTCACCGGAGCTTGTGGATCACACGTCCCCATCGTGGTCCAACCAACTTTAAAACCAGGCCCAATACATTAAAGGCCGATTTTGTTAACAGCTGAAGGGGGGTCAAAGGTGAAAAACATACAAGGTGTGAAATTTACAATATAATTAGTAAAACATGCCTTAGCACAAATATATGTACAAAAAAATACTCACTTGTCATCCCCAGCTGGAACGATCCAAGGCCGGTCATCCTCTGGCATCGAACCAAACGGTGTGTCCTCAACGAGTCCGCCACCGGCCAAGTCCCTCCTATAACGAACTCAGGCCGAAGTGTGTCATCGTGATCGTCATCATATGCCGAAGGTGAGTCCGGCCGTTCGGCTCCCTCGTCAACCTCCCTGTTCCCCGTCGACTCCTTTACGAAATTAAACAAATCTTCCAAGTCGTAATCATGTAGTTGTGGTAAGGTTCCGTCTTCATCCATCGGTTCAAGGGTAGGCTCGTGTACAAGCATACAAGGCATGTACACTTCTTCACTTGGACGTGTGTCCCCAGTTGACGATGGTGTACGTTGACTGTCCTCGCCCAATTGTCTCGCAGGGGTAGGCTCCTGTACAGGCATAGAAGGGGGGCATTGCACGTTCTGGCATAATTGTCTCGGTTGGCATATGTCAGTTAGCCTCGTTTGTGATGAACTCCCAGTACCTCTACCAGTGCCATTATTTCTCTTACCGGGTACATTACGCTTGAGTGGTGCCATATACCCTGCCACAAATTGCAATGTAATTAGTACACCAAATACATGGAGAAGGCGTACAAGCAGGAGGTTCCAAAACATTACTAAATTTAACATGTAAATGCCGAATGAAACAAGTGAGTCATACACATAGTTGGAAATGATTGAAACACGGAATTGAAACAAGTAAAATTCGATGACAAATTAATTTACAAACAATGAAACAAAAGTGTAACATTCTTTGACTTTTGGAAATTGGAAACGAACACACTCAACAAACACAGGAACTTTTAAATTGGAACAATGACGGAGAAAAAAAACATACACAAATAAACGAACAAACTCAACAAACACAGGAAATTGGAAATTGGAACACGAATAAACGAACACGCTCAACCGGCGAGTTTGGAACATTTTGTTCCACTCCAATCAACCGTGGGACAACAAACATGAGAGTTTCAGAGGACGCCGACATTGCCATACCTGCCGGACGAAACTGGATTCCGAAAGCGGCCGAAATTGATTGAAGAAATCGCCGGAGTACAACGCAGGAGTGTTTCGGAGGACGCGTCGAAGAAGAAGAGTTTTCCACTTACGCATGTAATTTCACTTCGTAAACTATTATTTTCTTATTGCGTCTTAATTCCGTCTAACAACCGTAATTTTTATGTAAATATTCAATTTTTGGTTGATATTAATATTTGTTTAGACAGGTGAATTCAGCGGGGGAATTTCAGAGAGACATACGACAGCGCTTTTACAGTTAGGCGCTGTATAAATGATCTTATGACAACGCTTTACTTAGTAAGCGCTGTTGTATATGTTACATGTTACGGCGGTTATATTTGACGCGCCGTATATTTAGTGACCTAAAATGGCGATTAAATATAAACCGAAGTATTAAGTGTCACTTACAACAGCGCCTACCGTTAAAACGCTGTATTTGTTTTAATTAAGACAGCGTCTACACCAAAAGCGCTATTTTTTTGGAACTTTACACAGTGCCTATATATTAAGCGCTGTATACTCAGCAGATTTTTAGAAAATTAAATAACAAGAAACTTTGCTAAATTCGCAGGCCTATGCATTTACTTAAAACAGAAGTGATTATTACCAGATAAAATTGTTTTCCGATAAATAACATTAATTTATTTTATAGTTACAATTTTGTCGAACTGCAGATTTCTTGAATTTAACTTAAAAATTGTACGTTTACATCATTTTAATTAATTTATTTAATTGTACGCGTTTACGACGATTCGTCGGACTCTTCTTCGGTATCTGGATTATCAGTGACGTGGTCGTCGTTGCGGTCTTCTTCGGTGTACTCGTAAACCTCATCATCAGCGAGGTTCCCGTAAGATCCAATTTCGTTGATCAATACAGGCAGCTGACGTCCCATTTGACCCTCATCTTGGAACGGAACATTTGCTACTTCCATGTCGATTGCGTTTGTTGGTTTCACAGGACATATCGCAACCCAACCCTGATTATTTTGTCTAGCTAATCCCGGAAACGTCACATAGTAAACTTGCACGCTTGTTGGGCAAGAGGTCGTAATGGGGGTAGGGTCTATGACTGTTCACGATGACAATCCCGTTAGACGGGTATGACCTAACAAACTGAGGGTCGTACCAACGGCACTTAAACAAGACAACCTTTAGGCAATGGTTGGTGCTACATCTCATATGAATTATTTCTTCAATCACCCCGTAGTAGTGTGTACCCTCTGTTCCTTTCACGTAAACATGACTGTTCACCGTGTTCCTTCCTTGACCATGGCTTTCAATGTGAAATTTGTAGTTGTTGATTTTGTATGTTGCCGAACATGTAACGTCAGATTGAAATCTAGAGGACAAGTAGTGAACCCAATGTAGTAGTGCTAATGTTTCTACAAGCTCCCTAACCTGAACATAATATTTTGGATGAACATGAAAGCGCAAGTACAGTTTAATTTGCTACATAATGAAATGAAAATTAAGTTGATTACACTTACATGGGAATGCAGCAATTCTGGAAAATCCGTTAATATAGCATTGTATATTTGCTGATCATTGAATCGTGGGCGTCTATGTCTTAAGCCGGTCTCAAATAACGCCAAATATTGTTCAAATTCAGGCGTGTTGCTTAAGATGTAATGAGTTGCTTTTTTAAATTCTTGGCCATCTAATACCCTCCGTTTAATTGTGCAGCCACCAACTCCTGGGTAATTGTAAATAGAAATCTGAGGATCTTCAAAATCTGATGTCGC
The DNA here is from genome assembly GCA_033675395.1 of Rhodiola chrysanthemifolia. NCBI lineage: Eukaryota > Viridiplantae > Streptophyta > Magnoliopsida > Saxifragales > Crassulaceae > Rhodiola > Rhodiola chrysanthemifolia. Next base: position 37,083,215 of record CM066205.1, read on the forward strand.
TACTTCATTTCGTTGTAAGCGCATACCGGTCGTTGTTAACTCCGGATCAAGGTAGTCGGATCCCAAATATGAAGTCTCCAGCTGTATGTATGCGTTAACAATACTGGCTTCCACATCAGCTCTGTTTCCCTTTTGGCCTAACTGTTTAAGACGGTAGATGAATCGCTCAAACGGATACATCCAACGGTAGTGTACTGGTCCGCCAAGTAGCACCTCATCAGCCAAATGAATTGGTAGGTGTTCCATGAAGTCGAAAAATGAAGGGGGAAATATTGTCTCCAGCTTACACAGTGTGGCCGATATGTTGTTCTGCCACTTTTCCATTCGCTCAACGTGAAGGGAAGATGCACAGATATCTTTGAAAAATGTACACAACTCGGATAAAGTTTCCCAAATCTGTTTTGGTAAAAAACCCTTGAACGCAATCGGCATGAGTCGCTCGATGAATACGTGTGCGTCGTGTGACTTGTAACCTACTAGTTTTAGGGTACTCAAATCTACTTTATTCCTCAAGTTAGATGAAAATCCATCAGGAAACTTCAGAGACTTCACCCAAATAAGAACAAGCTTCTGTTGTTCTCTTGTAAGCTGATACTTACCCTTGTTGGCTACCAAACGACCGCGGTGAGTTTTGAGTTCCAATTCTGGTCTTCGACAATACAACCCGATATCTTTTCTACACTTCACACCATCATCCTTTGTTTTCCCCTTTACATCCATGATGGTGTTGAATAAATTCTCAAAAACATTCTTTTTAATGTGCGTGACGTCTAGGTTATGTCTAAGCTTCACGTCCACCCAGTAAGGTAGTTCCCAAAAAATTGATTTCTTTGTCCAGTTGTGTTCTACCCCGAACCCGTCGAAAACCTCATTGATATGTTGTTCCCTTATATATTTTAAGTTTCTAACCCTGTCATAAACTTCGTGACCTGATCAAAATTGGACTGGACCGTCGAAGTCGGTTCGATCTAGAAATTTCTAGCATTACCCCGATATGGATGTTTTAGTGTCGTCCATACAATAGCGGCAGCCGAGTTTTCCTTGAGTTGACCACCCCGATAACATTGCATACGCAAGGAAGTCAGATACAGTCCACATGAGAGCTTGCCTCAATGTAAAACAATGTTTGCGATTAGCATCGTATGTGTCGACCCCAACATTCCAAAGATGTACCAAGTCATCAATAAGAGGCCTTAGATATATGTCCAAATGCTTTTTTGGATTAGACGGCCCAGGAATTAGTATAGTTAACCAAATAAATCTCGTTGTCATACACAACCATGGTGGTAAGTTATAGGGTGTTACCAAGACAGGCCAAACGGAGTAATTTTTAGTGGACATACCCCATGGATTAAATCCATCTGTGCATAATCCTAATCTTACATTACGTGACTCCGATGCGAAGTTTGGATGGCACCGATCAAAATGTTTCCAAGATTCCCCGTCCGAAGGGTGAACCATGCGATTCACGTCGTCTCTGGATGAAGCGTGCCAAGACATTTCTTTTGCAAAACTTTGCGACAAAAAAAGTCTCTGTAGTTGCGGTATAATCGGCAAGTAAAACATTTGGCTTCTCGCATTGCGTTGGTACGACGAGGAACTTTCTGCGCTTCTTGGACGATGATATCTTGGTTCGGAGCATAAACGACATACTGTCATACTTTCGTCACAGCCATAGTAAATCATACACCCACCGAAGCAAACGTCAATCCGTTGGTACCCCATTCCGAGAGCAGCTATGAGTTTCTTTCACTGTTTGAAAGAAGATGGGATCTTATTCTCCCCCCCCCCCCCCCCAATTAGATTTTACATTGTTCCACATATGGCGTTAAATGCGCCTTCAGAGAATCTGTAGTTAGCTTTTGTTGCCAGCATTTTCATGTTAATCGAAAGCTCCGTCTCTGTCGTGCAACCTTCGTAAGCTGCCTCGAAACTTGAATTTAGTAGATTGAAGAATCTTTTTGCTTCGAAATTCTCTGTTTGATGTTCACCAAAGTTAGACGACTCAGGAATATCAGCAGGACTGGAGAAATCAGGAACCATCTCTGGGAAGGCAGCAAATTTCTTCTTGAGAATCAAGAACTGGGTCAACTGTGCTCGGGTCAGGTATGGTTGGGCAAGTATTTACGTACTGCATTTCCGCAAGATCTTCGCCGTGTAGGGTCCAATTGAAGTACTTTGGTGTGAAACCGTATTTGTACAAATGCTCCTCCATCGTTCTTATATTGATGAATCGCCAATTTTTGCATTTCGTACATGGACAGCGGATTGTGTTGTCGCTGGCAAGAAAACCTTTTGACACAGCTGTTTCAATAAATTTATTGACTCCGGCAATGAAAACATCATTGGTGTATGACTCCCCATGAGCACGAGCTTCGTACATCCATCTCCTTTCGTCTTATAAATATGCCATGTATACTAATATGCAGTATGATTTTAAATGAAAGTAAAAGAGACTACCTCACAATTAACTGGTTGAAGCAAATATCACCACAGGTGGTTGGTAAAAATTTCCGATGCCTTAATTCATTGGACATTGCAAACAAGCCATTGGGTAAATATTGGAACACTAGATTGTAAGCGTGAATATAGAAAGATGGTGGTTTTGCACATTTGTCTATTGCAAATTTCCATATTTATAGGTTGTATGTTTCTGTACCTCAGAAGTTCATAATCACAACGATACATATTTCGTCAACACAGCAGCTCCATTCCGTCACTTAGTGACGGAATTAGAACGAATTGTCGACGAAATTTTACAACAGATAAATATTAACGGTCCATTTAATTCCCAACGGATATATTAAAATCAAGTGACGGAATGGTAAGGGAATGGTGATGATAAATATTCCGTCAACAGAGCGGGACCTTTCCGTCACTATGTGACGGAATTACAACGAATTGTTGACGAATTTTTACAACGGATAAATATTAAATGTACATTTATATACAAACGATGTTGTACTGACGTTGTAGCCAGCGCTTAGTTAGGAAGCGCCGTTGTATGTCACCAAAAGACAGCGCCTACTTAGTAAGCGATGTGGTAGTCATTAGTTGTGTTCAAAAAATTTACGTTATAATTGCAGTGCATTTCTTTTTTGGTGACGGTAAATTGACGGAATATAGACGTATAAAACAATATATGTATGTTATGTTCTGGTCCAAGAATTTCTTGTGCTGCGAGCCTTTTCTTTTAAAGAATTTTTTTTATTTCTTGTGTAGGTCAGTCAAACCTGAATATTTGGTTTTGTTTCATGACCAGCTCCATTTTTCTCCTCCATCTTCTTCAGAATTTGTCACTCATCTTGAAAGAGATGAGGACTTTCTAGAGTAACCACTGGGAATCAGGAAACCTGAAGTATGATTCCCAGTGGTTACTCTAGAAAGTCCTCATCTCTCTCAAGATGAGCGAGAAATTCTGAAGAAGAAGGAGGAGATTAGAATGGAGCTGGTCATGAAACATAACCAAATAAAATGGTTGAATGACCTACACAAGAAATCAAAAAACATTATTTAAAAGAAAAAGCTCGCAGCACAATAAATTCTTGGACCAGAACATAACATATAGATATTGTTAATAGTTTTACAATCAAAACATTGAAAAATAAATGATAATGAAGGTTCGTGACATGCGACTAATAATGTTACATAAAGTTTAGGTATTATTACATAAAAGTAAATGAGACATCATGGCGGAGAGCTTTCATCCACGTACACCCTGACGAGATTTTTGCCATTAATATTTAGGATACATTTGTTAGAACGATCCCACCAAATTGAAACCTGGATTAGTTATCGTAAGTAAATTGATGAATTGTCAAACAAATAATTACATAAAATTGTACAGACGGCAGTTGTATGAACCTTTTGTAGTACGTGGACAGAGCCGACTTTAATACTGGCTCGTATTTTCTGTTCCCATACAGTCGAGCTATGAACAGTCGGTCGTACTACTGCTGGACGATCCTACATTGGATAGTGGATAGTTAATTAAAATCCGATTCCATTAAATATTAAAAAGAAAATAAGTTTACCTTTAAAGTAATGTCGAATCCAGATCCATCCATGTTCAGTTCACAACTGTCAATAACTCTCACAATCTGTCCAATGATTGTTGCATATTATCAATCAAAATATGAAACTAGTAAATACGTTGGAAGATATGTTGTACAGGAGCAATACCATGTCAGGCTTCTTTGTTCCATTCGGTTTATTTTCGATCAGACCCGTATTTGGTACATCGATAGGCAACTCAGTCATCCATGTGAATAACTCGCTGGAAGTGAATTGCAATGCATCCAACCAATTTTTTTGTAAAACAATTAGTATCTTGACCAGCTGCACTTGACTCCGCCAGTCGTTCATTGAGACACTCTTGCGTTGTTTCTTCAGATATGTGGTCGTTATCAACGCCTAAGCTTACTCTCGGTCTTTGTCGGAGCAACTCGAGAACGCGACCAGCAGGTCCAGAAATACGACGATGTGGATTCATAGTCAGGAAGATTTTTTATGTTTTTCGCTTTTATTGTTTACATGCAAAACATCTTACTTTTATAGGCTCTTCAAACCAATAGGTTCATAGTACTGCGGTGGTATGAAAATCGTCTATTTTCCGTAATAATTCCTTCACCAGTGTAGGATTTGCAACGCATTGTCGGATTTGTAAGGTAATGTAGACGGAAAATTTATAGTTAATAAATGTTTGTCAATAATGTCCCCCGACAACCCTCAATAATGTTCGAACATCACGAGCCAAACAATATATTTATGTTCCGATCATTACTTATTAGAACATGATAAACAAAGAAAATAAAAACATCTGCAAATTCTTATACAATCGACATCATACCGGGGTCTCATCAACGTACACCCGGACAAGATTCATTCCGGTAATATTTAAGATACAGTTGTCTGAACAACACTACCACACGAACACTGAAATTGTTATCGTACGTAAATATATAAAATTTCACCAAAAAACATAAATATGCCGATAAATATGTGTCCTTTGAAAACCTTTTTTAGAACGAGGACAGATCCCACTTTAATAATATCTTGTGTTTTCCGATCCCCTACGGCAGTGCTATGGACGGTTGCGCGTACTACAGCGGTAGGATCCTAAAATGGAACCAGTGTATTTTTAACTAAAATGAAATTGATGTAAATCAAAAATGCGAAAATAAGTGTACCTTTAAAGTAATGTCGAATCCAGATCCATCCATGTTCAGTTCACAACTGTCAATAACTCTCACAATCTGTCCAATGATTGTTGCAAATATTCAGGCTTCAATAAACAGTACTAAATTACATGGAATAAATGTTGTATTCGAGTAGTACCTTATCAGGCTTCAATGGATCGTTGGGTGTAATTTCGATCAGAGGCGTAATTGGTACATCGATATCAAACTTAGTCATCCATGTGAATAACTCGCTTGAAGTGAATTGCAATACATCCAACCAATTCTTTTTTGTAAAACAATTACTATTTGTACCAGCTTCAGTTGACTCCGGCAGTCGTTCCAAAATATACTCTTGCGTAGTTTCTTCATATATGTTGTCGGTATCGGCGCTTAATCTGACACGGCGTAGTGTCGACATATTGGGTATAAATCTTTGTTTAATGATTGGTGTGGTGTTTATATGCAATTCAACTTACATTTACAGGCCACATAAAGCGGTAGGTTGACTGTAAAGTTTGTCTGAATAATTTCGTCAATTTCCGTCATCAGTCTCGGAAATGTAACGCAAACAAGAAGGAATGTAGGCCCCGTTTTGTGTCAATAATGTATTCCTGGTGCACGTTCATTGTAGGCAATACAGTCCTTTTTCCGTCATTGTACCGTTTAAAGTGACTGACTGTTAATGGAAATTTTTGTGAGAAGTTAAAAGTGTGTCGGTAGTACAAGTTAAAAATGTCCACCTATAACGCTCAATAATGCTTGTACATGAATAGCAAAACAACAAACTACAATTTTTATATGAAGGTTAGAATACAAAGTGTAACAAACTTATTTCATTCAAAACAACAAACTACAATTGGTTTAACACAAACAGAAGTTACATTTGTAGAACATAATTTCAAACACTTTCCGTTCCTACAGTCCCAGGAGACCCATGCGGTGATGGCTTTAAAGACTGACCTTGTATACTGGATTCTTCTTCGTGTCTGTATTTTTCCCCACTAAAGCTATGATCTTCTACACATTCAGAGCCGTTATGACAAGAATATATAAAATCTTGAGAGGAGCACACATACCCTTCAGAACCGCTGGATTAATCTTCGGACGACGAAGCAAATATACGTTCAACTTCAGAATCGTCACTCATTGTCACAAATTATTGGGATGAAGTTTTAGATACGAGCTCACGTGATTTTATAGTGCAGAGGATCTTGGGTTCCGACGTCTTTCCGTTAGTAATCCGTTTCCCATTATTAGAAAGCGTTTAATAAAGAAGCGCCGGGTTAGCTTTGCGCTAAACAGCGCTTATTATATAAGCGTTGTTGTACAGACACTTTGGACAGCGCTTTACAAATAAGCGCCATTGTATGTTAACATACAGCAGCGCCTATCTAGTAAGCGCTGTTGTAGTCAACAATTTTCCCAGCGTTTCTCGGATAAAAGCGTTGTCGTATATTATAAATTGGTAACGGGTTATTATTTTTATTTACTAAACAAAAAGTCGACAAATTCACATACTCTAGTCTGATTCACCTCGCCTTCGAATTGTTACTGCCGACTTAAGGGTTCCTAAGCATATAAAATGCTTTGTCAGTCGCTCAGGTATGTCGATTTAAGTTTCCATTTACACTTTTGTCCATGTCGCCGTCCAAGTAAATGTATAGGTTTCTGTTTACGGTCCGTCTTGATTTAACTTTCGATTTGGATTTTTTTTGTTACGATAGCAAGTTGTTGAGATTCAGTTGTCCCTAGTTGAGTCCACCGATTCCCGACAGGATTCACCTTGGGACCCCACTTGTGCGAAGCATATGGTTATTTATTTGTAGTACTACTTATGCAATTGTTTATTATATTGTACAGGCTTATGCAATTGTTAGGAATTTGTAGTGCAATATACTGTAGTTTGTGTAATTTGTTATATAATCGCAGGAAGATGGTTCGCAAATGTGGCACGGAGGGAGGCTCATCATCAAACCGTAAGAAAAGGGGGCCAACCTGTATGACTAATCTAATCTAGCAGCATAAGGATGGGAGTAAAGAGCAGGTGACGATTGAGGTAGATGGAACAATTGGCGGTGAACAAAGGACATCATTCAGAACCTACATCGGTAATGTCTGAGTTTCAATTGTTTACCTAATGAATAACTAGTGTTTGCGTATTTAAATTAAATAATATGTTATGTATTTGCAGGAACCGTTGCTAAATCTCGAGTGCCAATTACATACGAAAGCGGGAAGTTGGCACCTAAAGAGCTTAGGGATACGGTGTGGGAGGAGACGATGGTATGTTTTAAATTGAAAAACGAATGATAATTGCTGCATGTACAAAATTATTACCAATTTTTTGTTTTCATGTAGAGATATTTGATGTGCCCCAAAATGACAAGACTAGTAAGTTGAGGAAGAAGGAGATGCGAGCTATCGCTACTATGTGGACAAACTTCAAGAGCGAACTCGCAAATCAGTACATCTTCGGGTCGAAACAAGGACATGGCCCAAGAGAGATGTATTCTTTCATTACTCCGGAGCAATGGAGGAGGTTCGTGGAACAGCGCTCGACTACCGAGGCACTGCAAATTAAGGAGAAGAACATTGCTCGAGCAAAATCAAACAAGTTCCAACATACATTGTCTCGAGGTGGGTACAATATTGTGAAGGCGGATATCGTCGCAGCAAAGAAAGCGGAGATGGAGGCTCAAGGGTTAACATCGCCTGGGGATGAGAGGCATGAGGTATGGCTGAAGGGTCATATCCGAAGGAATAAAGAGTATGTCAATGAGTCAATGAGGGATGTGGCGGAAAAAATTGTAAGTTGTTTGTATAAAGCAAATTAGTCAAAAGTTCATGACTTATTTGTGATTATGATGGACTTAAAATGTTTGATAACAGGAACAATTGGAACAGGATGCCTTACAGGGATTATTTACGTCCCATGGTCGAAGAGACATATTGACGGAGGACACATGGAAGGTTGAGTACTCTGGACGCACACGTGGAGTCGGTAGTTTTGTAGGTTTGATGGAGGTATTCGGGAAGCGGTCCTCTTCATCATCCACACGATCCACAGTTACATCGCACGCGCCGACGCTTCAAAGCCATCATAGCGGTTCTAATCCAGACCCCTTCTGAAATATACCTGAGGTATTATCCAGTAGTTTCATGAGAAACAAATTAAGGTGTATGGTGTTCATTCATAATGTTCACGATTGAATTTTTTTACAAATATCAGGTTGGGAAGAAATGATTATTGCACGTCGAAGGAGGTTTGGATCAGCGAATGATAATTGTGGCACTTGGCAAAGTAATGGAAGGACGAATCGTGCAATATCAAGAGTTGGATGATGATATGGTGAAGGTGATTGTAGAGGAGGCTCTTGAACCATCGACGAAGCTGCCAAAGAAGTTTGGGAATATGGAGACAATATCGGATGGATTGCGTCGTTTTGTGGGATGGGCGAAATCTCTAGTACGCATTGATGCAAAGGTTACTACGTACATTCATGTCTTTCACACTAAACACCTATCACTTTCTCATAGATACTCATTCGAACGACAATATTTATTTTGGACAGGAATATGACGAGTTAAGATTTTTCAAAATGCAATGCTCCAGTTTCGTCGACGAAGACACTTTCAGAATGAAAATGCAATGCCGCTTTCTTCACGAATATGCTAACATGATGGCCAAGTCAACTCTGTATTCGGTTTACATTAGTAGCAAAGTGTTTGGTGATGATTGCTTTGTCGATTTGAACAAAGATTGCATCACTGAGTTCACACACTTGCAAGCTTTGGGTGCACAATCAGCAGAAGTTTACATAAGGTAAGTATTGATTTTATTATAAAATGGTTTTCAAGTTTATAACAATTGTACAAATTAAATCAATTGCCAGTAGATTCATCCACGATAAGATCCCACCGGGCATACGGTTTGGATTCTTCAGACCAAGTTTTATGACTCCGTCCGAGGAATTCAATGTCAGGGTGGAGTACTTCCAAAGGAGATTGAGAATGCCGACTATGAGCGTAATTATTGCTACTTCCTTCCCTACATAAATGTGAAAGAGTGAGTTGATATTATACAAATTTTGGGTATATTTTCGATGAGATAGCTATTTCACTAATAAACAATGGTTACGTCAAATCTATGTTAGGTTTCATTGGATGTTAGTTGTCCTATTCCCGAAGAAGCGAGTTTGTCTTTGGCTTGATCCGATGGGAAAGAGACCGCTGCCTGAAGCAACGAATTTTGTTAACACGTAAGTACTATGGTAGTGCACTTTAGTTAGCATTAAAACATGACCTACAAATTTCTTATGTAAAAATTACCTTATTGTTGCAGGAGCATGAGTCTGTACTTCAACATCCCGTCGGCAGACAAAATAGAGTGGAAGACTGTGACGGTATTCACTTATCATATAACAATTGTTATAAAATTGAATATTTCATTAATTAATACTGTTCGTTGATTATAACTTCATTCTTATTTCAGTGCCCGAGACAGCCCTTCAACACTAATCTGTGTGGCTACTATGTCATGCAATATATTCTGGACATAATCAAGTTCGTCCAAGAGACAAACTGAACGTTTGAGGACGACTTCGGACAAGTAAGTGTATAGCGACACTAAATTAGTCATTAACAATTAATTGAGGTGTCCGTAAACTTTGTAATAATGATTTTTTTACAGTTTTTCCCTAGCGGACAATGATCATATGATAACACAGTGCTTGACGATATGAGGGATCACTTTGCGGATGCTTTGATTACTTACATACGACAAGTGTATAATCCTGTATAAACTTGAAGGAATATAAGGTGTTATTGGTCGACATATATGAATTGAAACGTGTTGTACAATATTTTTCCAAATTGTGTTTTCTTTGGAATGTATCGTGCAATGGATATTGCAACATTTAGACGTGTCAAGTATCCAAAAATTTCCACATTTATGAATGTAAATGAAGCAAATGAATTGTATAAATATTTACACGTATATGTAAGCAATTTATATTCAGCCTTTAGACAGCGCTTAACGCGACAAGCGCTGTTGAACGAAAATTAGACAGCGCTTAGTGGATGAAGCGCTGTTCAAATTAAAAATAAGACAACGCTGAATGTATGAAGCGCTGTCTTCTTTAAAACGTTCGACAACGCTTTATACATTAAGCGCTGTCGAAACTCACCCAAAAAACTTTATTTGGCAAACATATTTTTCGAAGATGTTTTTATATTAAAATGTCGTGTAATATACTATTTTAACATATAATAAATTTGCATTACAAATGATTTCAAATACATTTTATTCTATGAAAACATTAATTTTCAGGCGGGTCGTTGTCAGTTTGCGTTACAAATCATTTGGAAATCACTAATTTATTTAATTCATGGAATACAAATTTGTCACTGATTTATTGATAACATCGTGAGCAGTCCACACTTATGCCATCTACGGGTTGGTTGACCATGAGAAACGTGAATTCCATCCCGTCCTTCGCATACGCATTTCATCGTTGATGATCATATCGCATCTCATAAAATTACCCCGAATGCGACTGTCATACCGTGCATCCCAAGTAGCTATACTCTACAAGCAATTCATTTGTAATACCCGTTACCGTTTGTCATAAAATTGAATTAATAACTTTTTCTGAGTTACCGCTTTGTACCTGAAACTCCTTGTACCAAATTTCCTTTGCGCTTTCTGGGATCATGTTCCATGATTCCCACGTTGCATCCCAGCATTTTGAGATGCATTCTTGTGCAATCCTTCGATGAACATCGAATGGGAAGAAACTGTTACAAAATTTGGGATTACATAAACAGTTGGATTTATCAAAACAATCAATATGAAGAGTACAATAATGAGTTCTTACGCGTTTCTGCCAACAGGGGTAACGTGATCTCTATGAGCAAATTCATGTGGATTGTCAGGGAAACTCATAAGGTCAAATGAAGGAGAATTGTTAACGATTGGAAGGAAGTATGTTGTAAATGAATGTGGTGGGTTGAATGATTTGAAAGAGTTCTCATATATATAGCGCAAAAATGAAATATGGGTGGACAAATTGTTCCGCGAACATTCCATCATGTTTCCGTCACCTGTTGACGGAAATAACATGTTATATTGACGGAAAATATGGAAATAAGCAACGGTCAATAATTAACGGTAACTAGAGATGACGGATTACTGACGGAAATGCGACGGAATAAAATAATGGTAACTAAATTTTGTAACGGACTAATGACGTACATGTGACGGAAATATGAAACATATACTGAAAATGGGATGAAGATGATTCTAAACAATTTCATGGCTCTTGAGTGAGATGAGTTTCTTATAAGAGAAGGTAAAATTTTATAAAAGGTGCCATAAACTGAACTCGTAGAATTGCAACCAGACTGATGTTGGGAATTCTCAAAACATTACTTCGGTTTGAATTCTCCACTCCAGTCTGGTTGCAATTGAACTAGGTGAGTTCATGGACCATGTTATAAAATTTAAGTTGTCTTCTAAGAAACGCATCTCAGGCATAAAAAATAAAATTATTCAGAATCATCTTGCAACCCATGTCTAGTATACGTTGCAAAAATTGTGTGCTTCAAAATGATAAAATGTGTGTTGAATAATCTATAGAGTTCTCTTATATAGGGCAAAACCGAAATCTGGTTTTCCGTCATTTTTCCCTCACATGGACGGAATAGTAAAGTAATATCGACGAAACAATTTTGAAATAGGCAACGGTCATTAAATAACGGCAAGTAAATTGGGGACTGAAATGTGACGGAAATGTGATGGAAAAATTCAAATATTCTTGTCGACGGAATTGTGACGGAAGGGGAACGGAAGTAGGCGACGGTATCACCAACGGAAAGTCCACGGTATCACCCACGGAAAGTCCACGGAATCCGAGTACTCGTTCTCGACGGAATGTGTTGACGGAAAATTGACGGAATTACAATGAAATTGTTCGTTGCGATGGAATTTTGTGACGGAAATATTTACAAAATTTGTAGTGAACCTAACACATAGAATTTCCGCATAGATATGCCTTGCAAATGAAATATCACTAGAACAAAACTTAAACTGCAATCTATACTGAAATATATATTATAAATAAAGCTGCAACAAAATGTTGTTGATAAACACGTGCAATACACATTAAATTTATGGGAAGCCTAAATAGAACATGTAGCCTGAAAAAACATAAAACCCGGGAAAACAAAACAGGGGGCAAAAAAAACAATATAATCAACCATAGTTGACAGCAAGATTCATGAGCAAAACACAATTAATGAGTTTTACAAAAAGAACAACTAGATCATATATCTGTGTGCAAGTAAACCATTTGTAAAAGATTGAATTTGACACATCAACCAGTTGTACCACCATGATACCATGTTAGTCATGCATCTTAGGCTGACAAAAAATTTGGTGACCAATTATAAAATGAAACTGACGAATTATGTCGTCTTTTCATTTTTCGGCTTGTCTTTTTCATTTTTCGGCTTGAAAAATGACGAATTATAAAATAAACTGACGAATTATAAAATGATTTTGACAAATTTTGTATTTTGTACCGAACTTTAACTTTGCACCAGATCTGGCCTCTATGTTTGAATACCTAATTATTTACCTGAGAAAATTACTTTATTCATAACCAATATTTTGCTCAGAATTTTTTTAATTTGGTTCAATATTATTTTTACAATACCTTGTATAAGTTGTATGATTGCTAAATAGAAGTTATTAACTTTGAAAATTTTTCTCTTAATTTTGAACTTGCGCTCTTAAGTATGATCATTGTTACATTCAGTCTGCATTTTTTCTTTTAATTCTGAATATTTCCTATTAAACCTGAACATTTTTAGCTTACGCTTGATTATTTCCTGTTCTACATTAGTAGTTGCTCCAAGTATGCTTCACACTGTATGCTATAAGTATAATTTGTTAATTTTGAAATTATATGTCTATTAGGATATCATGGTAGGTTTAGGAGGGTAACCGGAAAGGTTGAAGAAGACATATCTAAGTTTCAAAAGTTTACAAAGTTTACACTAGGCTAAAAAATAATGTACAATTCCATGACAAGGTCAACAATGTTCTTGGGAGGATCAAGTCACTTTTGAATGACGACTTACCAGAGTCGTAAAGAAAAAGGTCACTTAATGAATTATCGGAGGAAGACCTTTTGAATGTGGATTTAGATGATATAATAACAAGTCAAGTACATCTCCTGCTTGTGAACAAGTTTTAACCAATGAAGCTTCTGCTCATTAAAAAAATGCAATGACCTACATAATTAGTTCAAACTGTTAAGGACGTTGTTGATAAGTCGAATTCTCGACTTGTATCTCTCTGCTTCTTCCTAAGTTTTTGACTCGTTCCCATGTGTTCTTGATGCCATTTAACACTCTTTGAACCTTTCAAGTACAATATTCGTACAACATTACCCACACCTCTTGGAGAAGCAAGGTAAGCTGAAAGAAGGCAAAAAGAAGGAAAATGGAGCCAAAAGAGTCCCACTCGCAACTAAGTTATCTCGGCCGCCCAGAGTCGATGCACGCTTGAAGGCATTGTGCCCTGATGAGCTTATTTTCAGCCATCTCGAGAAGTGCCTGATTCCCTACGAAGACATCTTGCCCAGCGTAGGCGCTCGAGACGGGAAACCATCCAAAGGTTTCCGCTCGCAACTAGGAAACCTTGAAGTGCACCTCGTACTGCCCAGACCCGAACAATGCCATTTCCCACCAAAGGAAGGATATACAGTATTCGCACAAAACAAGGCGCCCAAGACAGCCGTTGTCGACACCGAGACAATAGCCTAACGGTCGAATCTATTTCGTGCACCTATAAATACAGACGCCTGGGTTTTGCAGAAGGAGAGATGCCCACGCTTGATTTTCGCAGAGGTTTTTAGTAAAACCTATCACTCAACTCATTGAAGTCGCCAGTGGGAACGATCGTCCAGTACTTCCTTCCCTCTTCTATTCACTTTGCTGTTTGATTCATTTCCTTTGTATTGATTCATGGAAATGAGCCGTGAGTAGTCCTTTTTGTTTTCTAGGGTCCTATGGAATACTCTAATGTATATGACTCGATCAAATTCTGAATAAGCCTTTATTAATGCCGAATCTCACATTAGAATGTCTTTCACTTGCTCTTTAATCTATAATACACTCATGGGTGTTCGAGAGATCCTCCATGGGTATAGGGTAAGGATCATCAGCTATTTATTCGAGGGGATAGCGCTGTTGATCCCGGAAAACTAAGTGTTGATACCTTTCCTCACGGTGTTCACTAGGGTGACCCGTCGTGGATTGTGATAGGCTAGTATTTACCAGATTGGAAGGATCGAGTGTCCATGAGGGTTAGCTATCGAGAGATGTAAGATGGACATGGACCAATACACCGAGGGGTTGAGGTCCATGTGCGAGATACATCTTCCTCTAGGCATGAAAAGTAGCCGACGAGTAGAATCTATTTAGATAGACGTATTAGCCCTATTCATTCCTAGTAGAGTTTTCATGTTATTGCTGGTTTTATCTAAATAGAGTCATGTGCATCGGAGGGGGAAGTAGTAGCCCTGGGAAATGCCTTTTAAACTTTATTTCATTCATTCTGGTTAGTTTATTGAACACTCTTAAAACAAATCGTAAACTTGAAAAACAGACAGATCACCGCAGAATCGAACATTGGCATTAAGTTTTGGTTTACTCCTTGGACGACCTGGTAATTACCGATTTATAAATATTTTTGACCACTTAGCACGCACACACGTAAATTGCAGAAGTCAGATGTTGAAGGGACCACCTACAATTCTTTTAGAGATAACACCGACGATGAATCTTGAAGAGATTCTTGATCATGTTGCACTAGTTGAATCCATGCACGAGGCACGTAAAACTAACGAGATTTCGATGAACAAATTCAAATTCATGTTGCATCTGTCAAACCCATTGAGGAGGCAGCTGAGACCATACAAAATCCTGTTGTTGTAAAGATCCAGCTGATGTGAAGTTATATTGGACATGCCAAAAAGCTGCCAGTTGATGAGAAGCAAGATAAAAATATTGAGGAAGCTTTTGTTCTTTCAAAAACTGTTCAAACTACCGAGAAGGTGCTTGAACGATTAAGGAATACCGGATTGGCCACCAATCTACATACAAGACTAGAGTAACCCGAATTGGTGACGAATTGTCTGAAAAAGAAATAAAAATCTGGATTTGGCAATGACTAAGACAACTGTTGCGTAAGTACCACTAATGTTTACCTGAATAATCCACTATATGTTTGCTCAGTCTTACCTTATATGTTTTGATTTATGTTTGTACAGTGAAGATGTTGTGATCTTCGCAATAAATGACTTGTTTGCACTTACATATGACATCCGGACGATGGAATTTGAAGAATTTATTACAACCAATGTTGTCAATTGCTGGATAGACCTTTTGAACGAAATGGAACTATATAGGAGTCATCCATCTATAGGGCGGTAATGTTGCCTTATCGACGTGACTGTAAGTACATTGCTTTTAATTTTTATGTCTGAACGTTTTCCTTTATGTCTAAACATTTTCCTTTATGTCTGAAAATTTTTCCCTTATGTCTGAACATTTTCCTTTCTGTCTAAGCATTTTCCTTTATGGCTGAACAGTTATCTCTTCAACTCTGAATATTTTTCCCTAATTCTGAATAATTGCTATTACGCACGAGCAATTACTCTTATTGATCTAAACAATATGTTAAACATAGACTAATTTTTATTTTTAATTGTTAGGTTTCCTCTATTCATAAAGAAGATGCGGATCAGCGAAAAAGATTCAGGAAGTTCGACGAGATTATGACATACGCACAAGAGAGATTCCCTAACCAAGATAGTAAGAAAGCTAACCTGGTAAACTAATCCCGTAGTTTGTAAAAAGGATTAAGTAAAGACATATTCTTTTATTATTAACAATTATGCTCTTCTTTTCAGGTTTTCATTCCAGTTCTTCATTCGGCACACTTCTTCATTGTATGTTTAAATTTTTGTTGCAGGGACTATAAAATTCTTAGACAACTCTGGAGAAAAGCCTCCATTAAAGAAAAATATCAAGAAACTGTCCCAAACCTGGTATGTTTATTTACTTTGTCATGATATGTTTTAAACTAGTTCAACATCTGAATATTTCATCATACATCCCAAAGTTGTGTTTTTCAATGAGTAAGTTGAAACAATATGTTGTATTGTTGATCATATTGTATTCAGTGTGCACTATGGTTATTCTGTCTCATCCTGAACATTCGCTTCTATGCGTGAACAATGTGTCTTTTCTATGAATGATTTGTGTTTTGTCTAATTAATTTGCAGATATACAATTTCCAAAGATATCTTGAAAAGATTAATCATCCCGATAATTCTTTGATATCAGTAGATACACCACAGACTCGGCTAGAAATGCCATGGAGGACAAATGAGAACGGAGTTGATTATGAGATCTTCATTATGCGACGCATGGATACTTATTATGGGAATTGTGTAGAAATTGGTGTAGTGGATTTGTCCCTGAATCCGAACAGGTAACCCAAGATTCAAAGTTTCTAAATAACCGGTATATTAAGTTTTTATAATCCAAATAAATTTTTACAGCAAAAGTAGCAACTACAAAGGCAGCGACAAAGGTACCTTAACAAAATTTTGCTTGCTAATTGTAACCCAATTAAATATCAAATAGTCAAAGCTCTTCGTCATCATCTTATGCTGAAGAAAGAAGAGAATGAAGATGTGGAAAAACATGAGAAGAATGTTAAGACCCAAGGTAAGACAAAAGATAATGCAGGTCAATGCAACAAGTAAACAATTTGCCTTCGTCAAATTTTGGATGTCTGAAGTTTTGGACAATATGCTTTTTTCGTGAATACCAAATGAATGTTGTATGTGAATAAATGAACAACATGGTTTCGTCAAATATGTATGCATGACAGGATTTTAAATGTCAAAAGAATGTTGTATGTCTGAACAAACAGAAATATCTCTGAACATTTTCCTATACCTTTGAACATTTTGCTTTGTCTCTGAATAAGCAAGTTTATGACTGAAAAGTTAGGCATATGACTGAATAATTTGGAACAAAAGTTAATTCAGCATTTTTTGAAGTGATTTTTTTGTCCCCATTTTCAAATGAATTATTCATTGGAAAATCCTTGAGAACAATCCAATAAAAATGCCTCAGCCGGTCGGGTGGATCTGAGGCATTTTCCCAGCTGGTCGGGTGAATCTCCAATGCGATTATTTTGGGCGCAATTCTCCCCGTTTAGGCATGTTTCTTCTCTAAACCTTAAAATAGCCTGTAGAGCAAAAATGGAACTAACAAGTAAACGTTGTTAAGACAAAGTGTCTAACTTGGTGGGTTTAACTGTCTTAATGAATCATATAAATATGGTCCATCAGATCACCCCACACTTATACTTGTTCGTCCCGAACAATGCTATTTAAAGAGGCACACACAATCCAAGTAAAAACTTTAAATAAGAAAATGAGAATGTGGGACTAGATTTATCCTATTCATGCAATACTTATTTGCTACGAATCTAAACCGTGTAAATACTTAGAAGAAACTTGATACTTGTACCTTCGAGCTGAGATGCAAATTAATTCGGATGATTCGGGAGATAGCCCTTTTCAGGCTCCTGGACTGCATTCTTGGGACCGACTCGCACTATATGGTTTTCTCGTAGCTTTCTCTAGCACATGATTTGGTTCGGGTTTCAATGATCTGAGCTCTTTGATTTCCTTTGGACGAGGGACAGCTTTTGAAGTGATTTGGTCTTTGGCCTTCGATTTTGAATTGGAGCTTCTTCACTTTTGTTTCGGTTAAAACCTTCACAATTTTGGGCATTCGGCCTTTGATTTGCTTCTTCGAGCTTCGCTTCTTTGTGACTTGCTTGTCCACTTTCTCAACCTTTTGGGAGGTCCAATCATCGCCCGAGAGCATATGGAAATACCTCCCCGCTCTTTCTCATCCTCGCCGTTTCGTGCGGGTCAAGATGAGGGTCGCTCATCTATTTTCTCGGCTACTAGGACTAGAGATAGGACGGTTTGATTCCCGTCCCGCCTCTTGCATAAACGCTGCATGGCGGAGATGACTCTAATCTCCATTGAAACCCGAAGTGCAGCCTCCACTGACTTCGTAAACCATATAACGAAATCCGATCCTTCGAGTGCTTGCCAAGCCTCTCTAGGGCATTTTATGTCAACTCCACATCCCCTGTATATCTCAGCACAAAGGGACAAACAAGGAGTTACATCCTCAAGTTTTTACACAGTTGAGATTTCACAAGGTAAATGCATGAATTGAGATCCATCTCTTTCACATTCTCAAGTTCATATTTTCAAAAAGATAATATTAAGGGAAAAGGAAAAGGAAAGCATGTTAAACTAATTATGTGCAAAGGCAGTTCTCACCCCACACTTTTGAACGAAGGCGTGCCTCTCGGCATGACTTAGTTCAAAAGCCGATTGCAAGCAAATATTTACAAGAAAGGTGAGAATGACTTAAGGCAAAAACTAAATAAAATGACTGAAAGTAAGATAAATGTCGGGTTACCTCCCGACCAGTGCCTTTGTTTAACGTCGTTGGCTCGACAGTACCTCACTCCTGGATTATAAGTTCGGATCCCATGGGCGGCTCAAGTCATCGTGTTGCATTTTGACAACGTCTATTTTTACCCTCCCGACGTGTCGGTTTAGAAGAGGGTCGTCGTAGAGGTCAAAAACAATTATAAAGACCGGTAAAGTACCGGGTCGAACCCAAAGGAGCAAGCCAAGCACATGCACTATTTAAGATTGTGTTTCCATTCGGCTATTCTAAACCAAAAATGTGTAAAAGGGTGTATATATCTAAATCCTATGTGGCGAGTAATTAGGGATAAAAGATAAGTAAGAGGCGTTTCGAGGGGTTACTCCCCTCCTTGGCAAATTCCAATGATCATGTATACAAGAGTTTAATCATTTAAGAGGTTGATAGGTTTAAAACCTAGCTTAGACTAGAATTGAACAAACCATGCATGTTTAATCCTAGTCAAGCCATCTTAGCTAGGATCTCACTAATTAAAGAGTATTGATCCACTATATAGCATTTACTCCCATAAATGCTACATGCATAAAGTTCTAGTTTACCTCTCACCATGCATTTACTCTCATAAACGTTGGTTAAGTTCAATTTTACTACATCCAAACCATCACTAAGCTCTTTCAATACTTAGATCATAGTTCTAACACAAACATGTCACTTAGGCATTTTATCAAACACTTAGAGACATGTCTAACATGAAGAGCATAGTAAAATGAAATCAACTTCAATAAATCCATTCAAATGTGTATACAATGATCATTGAGTACCAAGGAGGTTCATAGAACCCTCAAAACACAAGATCCACTACTCACACATCATGTAAGACAACATGGTGTGAGTAGGGTTTTTACACAACAAGTAGAATAGAAGAGGAATAGAAATAGGATGATTAATCCTTGAACTCCCTTGATCTTCACTTCTCCTTCGTTGGATGATGATTGATGACCTTGGTTGACCTCTTTTCTTAATCTTCTTTACCCCAAAAACCTCCACACTTGGTCCAAAAAGCCCTCTTTCTATTTATAGATTCGGCTGAAATCTGGGTGCAGAAATCTGAGTTTTTCATCCAGTCGATCGACTGGGCTTTGCTTGACTCCCAGTCGGTCGACTGGGATGTGCAAGATATGATGAGCTCCTGAGTTTCAATCGAGTCGGTCGACTGGACTTTCAGTCGATCGACTGGTGGTCCTCTCGTCCGAATTTGGTCTTGGCGTCAACTAGGGAGTTGTAGCCCTTTGCGTTAGCTTTCCAACAAGCTTTGAATCAACCAAATCGGACACCGTATGCGCCCTGGGCGTCCAAAACAAGTCGCAAAGGTCACGAAGAACACAGTCTGAGGAGCTGCTGAGTTGTTTAAACAGTCGATCGACTGGACTCCCAGTCGATCGACTGGTGGTCCTCCCGTCCGAATTTGGTCTTGGCATCAACTGGAGAGTTGTAGCCCTTTGAGTTAGCTTTCCAACAAGCTTTGACTCAACCAATTCGGACACCGTATGCGCCCTGGGCGTCCAAAACAAGTTGCAAAGGTCAATATGCTCGGTATTGCCCCGAAACTCCTTGTTTTGCGCCGAAACTCAACCAATCTTCACATTTAGGCATTGACCATGGGGGAAACTTGTTTTCTACCTGAAATGTAGAGATAGAGGTCAAATGACATCAAAATATCGTCGGAAACGATTCAAAACTATAGTGAAGAATGACGATAAATGAGCCGAAAACTCGACTCATCAACACTCCACACTTAAGTTTTGTTCGTCCCGAACAAAGTATGAGAATATGTCAAGGTCATGCAAATGTCGAAATGCTAGTGGTGCTATGTTTTTCGTCTATTTCCCTCACTAGATTTCACAAGGTCTCGATCATTATTCCTAATCATGTTATTGAAAGGTAAATGACAAGTATGTACAATCTAACTAGCTCCTTTTCGTAGGCGTTACGAATACATTTAGCGTATGCATTAAGCCTTTAAACCCCTAGGCTACCCTAGCGGACGAGTTATAGTCTCGTGAGAGTTTTCAGAAAAGGGAATACTCACAAATCCCATATGCACCTATCCCATGAGAATGAATGCAAGAGTGCTCAACCAAGGCGAGGATTTCTCAAAACCAATCCCTCACCCCAAACTAGGACTACCATCACAATATCATCAAAAGAACTTTTGAACCATCTGAGTACCCATGAGGTTGTGCATTCAAGATCATCAATACTAGAGCTATCAAATGTCTCATCCAAAGGTCTACTCATTTTCAAGGCAATACAATAGAAGCAAAGTTAATAGTTTTGCACAAAAGAGTGTCAACCGCTCACCTATGCTAGCTAGGGCTAGTCCATTGGCTCACGACATGGAACTCATTCCCAAGTTTTAGGCGCTTAAGCCATAATCTATAAGGGAAGAGGAGTTCGACACTAGAGTTCTTAATAAACAAGCATAGACCAAATGATAACTCCCGTGCAAGCACATGGGTCGTCCAAAAGTCATTCTAACAAGCACACAATGCAAATGATGAATCCCGCACAAATGAAGAATGGAGGAAAACATAGAGTCAAGTTTTAAGTGCTTCTTATTTTCTTTTTGAAATGGCCTTTGGCCTACAAATGCTTTCGAGGGGGAACTTTTCTTCCTAACCCCCGGCATTTGTATCATTTTTAAAGCGAAACTTCTCTAGCACTTTGAGAGAGTTTTTAGTCGGGGCTTTGCCCTCTTTGACCACAAAAACTTTTTTGTTGGGGCCTATTTTTCGCCCTCTTTTGACTCCACACTTAAAACTTGACAATATGTTCAAAAAGTATATGGAATGTGCGGGAAGCAATCATGAGCAAGGCATTAAATTTAGAAAACTCAAGTCACCAAGGAGCATTCAAAAGGTCTAAGTTTTTCGTGAAAGTTTAAAAGTGCTTGCTAAAACTTAATCCAAGGTATTTCAACGAAAATACTTAGAGAATTAGATAGACAAGGGATAGCAATGACATTGATTCACAAGAATGCACATTCAAGGGACTAGGTTGGTTCTAAGTTCAAGATCCAATAAATGTGAATAATAGGCTAGATGTGATTTTTAGGTATTTAGAATCGATAGTCACAAGCCTATGTGGTTAAAAACACTCTCATGTTAGGGATAAAGTACATGAATGCAAGTGCTCATTCTATAATGCTAGGCATGGCATAATATGAGTGAACTATGCGACTACCCACTCCACACTTAAAGCATAGCTTAGTCCCTAAGCGCAAACAATGAAGAAAATGAGATAAAGGCGCATAGGAACTCCCCTCGTTTGTAGATGTGCCCCACCGATAGAAAAGACGCCATTGTGCTAAACGTAATCATACATGGTGCAAATAACTTTCCTTGATGACAAGAAGAACATGATAGGTTAAAAATAACAAGTGACATACAAGGTCATGCAACGCAAGTATGAGCAAGAGAGCATCACAAGTCACATAATAACATCATGGCATAAGTTTCATAGACCTCAAACAAGGAAAGTTCACCTACATTCTCTATAATGTGCACAAGGTATCTTAAGTGCCAAGAAAATGTCAAACTAGAGTCATAGCATGATATAACAATTTAGTTCCACTCTAGTAAACACCAATAAAGCATATGAGCACTAAGGGCAACATCATCATACATTGGGAAATCAAGGGAAATGTGGAGGGGCTTGGCGATGTGAAGTGGGATTGGAGTGAGTAGAACTCACTCCACACTTAAAATTTGACCCACTAATCACACATATCACACTCCACACTTTAGGGCCTTAGCTACTCAAAATCATGCCAAACACTTAGACATATATAAGAACAAGAATGAAACACTTACAAACCGGTTTCCCTCCCGCGAGGGCCTAGTTTTTCTCGTCTTGGCAAAGACGTAGCAAAGCGCCCCATAGAATCACTCGTTGAGAAGTCCTTTGCTAGGATCCCTTCTCACGGGGCCTTGGATTTGGTCGTGTCAATCCACCTTTAAGTCCCATTTGAATTTCTTCCCATCAAGCCTACAATGGACTTTCCTTTGGGAGCATGACCCCTTCAAATATGAAGATCCCTTAAGAACAAAGGGGTCATGGGAGCTTCCCTCCAAAAATCTTGCAAAATAAGGCACGAAGCTCCAAAACTTGTCTCGAGAAGAAGTAGTGAAGAAAGGGTCTTCATAACTCGTCTCAAGCTTGATGGGCACCTCCTCGAGGTTTTCATTTATTCCCTTGGGTGCCCATCCCTCATTCTCCCTTTCTAAACTTTTGTCTTCTTGAATGCGAGTTTGTCCTCTAGTTTCTTCCATGAAAACCTCAACAAAGTCTTGATATCCCTCAAATCCTTTTGTCTCTATATGCTCTTCCTCTATCTTATCCTCATCAAGAAGTTCGGGTTCACATTCAAGCTCACTCATAGCGGGAGGAGGGAGTTCTTCTTCATTAACAAAAGGTATTTCCTCTATGAAAGAGGCATCATCATTGAAGAACTCCTCATCGGAGAGCGTTAATGGGATGGTGAGCTCTTGTGTGTTCTCATCCAAATGATCACGAGATGTGCTAGTAGTGAAGGATGCTTCACTTTTGCATTCCATCTCGTCTTCATTACAAGGTTCACCATCCCTTGTCTTGTAATAAGCTTCGGTGGCGGCTCTCCAAAATTCATCCTCCGATTCTTGATCCCGTTTTTCCCTTGAGGCATTAGATTCAAGGATTTCTTCTTCGGAAATCTCTCCTTCCTCTTCCAAGTTCTCAAATTCAATGGCTCGTTGAGCCATTGTGCTTTCTAACTCATGGCTTTGAGCCTCCAATCTAGTCAATTGAGCTTGCATCTTCTCTTGGCTTGCTAGAAGTCTAGCGAACATGGATTCTATATTGGAGGGCTCACTTGAAGGTTGAGGAGGTTGAGGGTATGGAGGGTAAGAGTCTTCAATTTCATGGCATTGGCTATCATCCCAATTCGGAGTGTAATAACTTGTTTGATAGCCAAGCTCTTGAAAATAAGAATATGGTCGTTCCTCCTCTTCATAGCATCCCTCATTCGAATAGACTTGTTGGTCGTAGGGGTCCATCCTCGCAAAACAAGGTAAACAAAAGCTAGTAAGTGATATGAGTGAAAAGGAAGAATATACAAGTATAAGAAAAAGGAAAAATATTCACAAGAATAGTCGGAACTTCCACACAATCTAATCTAGGGATGTGCTAACTAGTTGCTCCCCGGCAACGGCGCCATTTTGACAACGTCTATTTTTACCCTCCCGACGTGTCGGTTTAGAAGAGGGTCGTCGTAGAGGTCAAAAACAATTATAAAGACCGGTAAAGTACCGGGTCGAACCCAAAGGAGCAAGCCAAGCACATGCACTATTTAAGATTGTGTTTCCATTCGGCTATTCTAAACCAAAAATGTGTAAAAGGGTGTATATATCTAAATCCTATGTGGCGAGTAATTAGGGATAAAAGATAAGTAAGAGGCGTTTCGAGGGGTTACTCCCCTCCTTGGCAAATTCCAATGATCATGTATACAAGAGTTTAATCATTTAAGAGGTTGATAGGTTTAAAACCTAGCTTAGACTAGAATTGAACAAACCATGCATGTTTAATCCTAGTCAAGCCGTCTTAGCTAGGATCTCACTAATTAAAGAGTATTGATCCACTATATAGCATTTACTCCCATAAATGCTACATGCATAAAGTTCTAGTTTACCTCTCACCATGCATTTACTCTCTTAAACGTTGGTTAAGTTCAATTTTACTACATCCAAACCATCACTAAGCTCTTTCAATACTTAGATCATAGTTCTAACACAAACATGTCACTTAGGCATTTTATCAAACACTTAGAGACATGTCTAACATGAAGAGCATAGTAAAATGAAATCAACTTCAATAAATCCATTCAAATGTGTATACAATGATCATTGAGTACCAAGGAGGTTCATAGAACCCTCAAAACACAAGATCCACTACTCACACATCATGTAAGACAACATGGTGTGAGTAGGGTTTTTACACAACAAGTAGAATAGAAGAGGAATAGAAATAGGATGATTAATCCTTGAACTCCCTTGATCTTCACTTCTCCTTGGTTGGATGATGATTGATGACCTTGGTTGACCTCTTTTCTTGATCTTCTTTACCCCAAAAACCTCCACACTTGGTCCAAAAAGCCCTCTTTCTATTTATAGATTCGGCTGAAATCTGGGTGCAGAAATCTGAGTTTTTCATCCAGTCGATCGACTGGGCTTTGCTTGACTCCCAGTCGGTCGACTGGGATGTGCAAGATATGATGAGCTCCTGAGTTTCAATCGAGTCGGTCGACTGGACTTTCAGTCGATCGACTGGTGGTCCTCTCGTCCGAATTTGGTCTTGGCGTCAACTAGGGAGTTGTAGCCCTTTGCGTTAGCTTTCCAACAAGCTTTGAATCAACCAAATCGGACACCGTATGCGCCCTGGGCGTCCAAAACAAGTCGCAAAGGTCACGAAGAACACAGTCTGAGGAGCTGCTGAGTTGTTTAAACAGTCGATCGACTGGACTCCCAGTCGATCGACTGGTGGTCCTCCCGTCCGAATTTGGTCTTGGCATCAACTGGAGAGTTGTAGCCCTTTGAGTTAGCTTTCCAACAAGCTTTGACTCAACCAATTCGGACACCGTATGCGCCCTGGGCGTCCAAAACAAGTTGCAAAGGTCAATATGCTCGGTATTGCCCCGAAACTCCTTGTTTTGCGCCGAAACTCAACCAATCTTCACATTTAGGCATTGACCATGGGGGAAACTTGTTTTCTACCTGAAATGTAGAGATAGAGGTCAAATGACATCAAAATATCGTCGGAAACGATTCAAAACTATAGTGAAGAATGACGATAAATGAGCCGAAAACTCGACTCATCACGGAGTGCCTACTTTCATTCTTGCCTTGACTTTCCCCGAGTTCTTGTGGGATGATGTGCTCGAAACAGGACTCCATTGATCGGGCGGATTTGCCTTCACATTCCTCCGAGAAGGTGAAGATCTTTTGACCATATTTGCTGGTCCTTTGAGCCATGCTCTTGTGTTTCTCCTAGCTGCTGATCCATTGAGCCGTGCTCTTGTGTTTCTCCATCCGGGTTTCCATTCCACCGGGCCATGTCTTGGTCGCTTTTTTATGTATGACCGGTTGGCATCCTCGCGAGTTTGGAAGTTCAGAATCTTGCCATCAAACATAGGCGACATCAAGCTTGTTCCCATGTTATGCTTCGCCTTTGTGGCAACGAGGAACGGTCGTTTCAGAATGAGTGAGTTTTCAGGGCTGCTTTGTTGACTCGGAGTGAGTGAGCGCTCCATTGTTGGCTTTCCTTGACCTTGTACCGCCTCCAACTTACCTTGCACCGCATCATCATTGATTACATGATCTTCGGTGGATGTGATCTGCATAGAAAATGAAGGGTTAAGTTGGGGCACTTTAGCCACAAGGTCCGGGCCTTTCTCGGCTGGTTCGGTAATGAGGAACGGGACTGCTTTGGGCAGCTCGTCAGTGAGGACAGGGACTTCCTCTTCTGCCAGCTCGGTAGTGAGTTCCCATGAAGGCTCTTCCTCGTCCCATACTGGATCGGTTTCTGGCTCTAGGTCTTCTGATGGCTCGGGAGTGATCTCCCATGTATGCTCTTCCTCGCTGACCTTTGGCTTTGTCTCGAGCATTTCATTGACCCAGTATGCAGCTTCTTTTTGAGTCGCCTCTACTATTGCCCTTGATTCGACGTCTCCTTCCGGCTTAGGCATTGTTGTGGGCAAGATTGTGACGGAGGTGTCATATGTGATGTCTTCCACGACCTGCACTGGATCGGCTTCTACCGTTGGCGCCTTATCATCAGTTTGGGGCATCGGCCCTCGTTTTGAGCTCTCTGCCATATCATCTATCAAGTTCCACAGTTTAGACATGGTTAAATTCATCACCGAACCTCCTGCCGCAGCGTCAAGTATATTCCGGTCATGTGGCATCATCCCACCGAGAAACCTCTGAAGAAGATTAAAGTTCGTGAATCCATGGTGCGGGCGGCTCGTCACAATGGAATCGAAATACGATAAGTACTCGTCCAATGTTTCGTCCCGGGATTGCTTAAGGGTGATGATCTTCTCACGGACTTCAAGTCGAAAGGATGGCGGGGCTCTTTGTCAGGGATCGGTGCGATAATTTGACAGGGAAAACTCTTTTAGAAATTTGGCTCGTAGATCCCCATAATAACCTTCATAATCTGCATATGATGAGTAATACCAAGATAGTGCAGAATCAGTTAAGGAAAACTCAAAACATTTTAACTTAAACCCCTCTAAGGACTCGTCCTCAGGCTTCATGCGGCCGCAGATGGAGTGAAATATTTGTACATGTTCCACAGGGTCTTCTCCGATGGTTCCTCCAAACTGGGGAAGATACCGAATCATCCATGAAGACATAGTGGATTATGCAAAAGGGAAAGAAAAGAACAACCATCCGATTACTAACTCCCCGGCAACGGCGCCAATTTGACAGCACTGCCTTGTCGCGAGGCAATGTGTACAAAATTAATTTATAAGTCCGCTACTCGTGACTTCACTATTGGGTAGTAAAGCGGTAAGTAGGGGTCGAACCCAAGGGAATTAGTGGATAGTTGTTCTTTCGAGAATGGAAAATTAAATAAGACAGTTGGGGGTTGGTTGTGATTTTAGTACTGAAAAGTAAATGACTGAAAGTAAAGAAAGTAAATACAGGACTGAAAGTAAATACTGAAAAGTAAAGTGCTGGAACAGTCGAGTTCAATATCGACTAATCAACATACTTTTGGTATGGACTGATATTGAAAGGGTCTGTAATAAGCGACAGAAAGTAAATTACTGAAAGTAAATGTGCAGAAATTAAAGTACTGAAAGTAAATGACTGAAAATAAGCAGTTGATAGTGAGACTGAAAGTAAAGTGACAGGTTATGTTTTAATTAAAGGAAAGGATTCGGTTTTAGGGGCCTTGTATCATAAATCTTTTCATCATTGACCGCTAATGATCATACTATGTGTTCAAAGATGTATCAAGGCTATTTCTAGCACTCGACTTGCCACATCGTCTAGTCCTTTTCAAGACATAGAACACTTGTTCTACTTAGGCCCTGTCCACTTTGACTCTATTTTTGGATTTTTAAGTTAAGATAAGTTAATATCAGTTAAGATCATTTAAGATAAGTTAAATTCAGTTAAGATAAGTCACTATAAGTTAAGTTAAGTTAAAGTCGATTGTTCCACCACCATCACAACCATGCGCAACCAATCACCGCCGCCCTCCACCAATCACCGCCGCCATCAGCCTCCTATCGCCGCCTGCCGTCGCCAGTCAACGCCGGTCAACGGCCGGTCAACGCCAGTCAACGGCCGGTCAACACCGGTCAACGCTGGTCAATGCCGGTCAACGGTGGTCAACGCCGGTCAACGGCCGGTCGACGGTGGTCAACGCCGGTCACGCTCGTCAACGGTCGGTCAACGGCGGCAGTGGGCGGCGGTCCGGCGGAGGTGGCGGCGGTCCGGCGGAGGTGGCGGCGGTCCGGTGGTGGTGGTGGTGGGCCCCTTCTATTAAGTTAAGTTAAGTTAATATAAGTCCCTATAAGTTTCAGTTAAGTTAAGATAAGTTAAGATCAGTTAAGATAAGTTAAGATAAGTTAAATTCAGTTAAGATAAGTTTAAGTTAGTAAAATAGAGTCAAAGTGGACGGCCCCTTATGCTAATTCTTCCTTTCGAAGTATCTTAGCTTATGTGCATCCACCTGATCAATCATTTCCGATCAACCAAGTGGTGTTTAAGAAAGGTTGAACTCCTCGAATAAGCTTTGCTCTTTCGAGCCTCCACTTACCCGAGTATGTTCACGAACCTCATGGAAAAGCTTTGCTCTTTCGAGCCTCCACTCATCCATGAATGTTCTAACCTAATATGTGGCACATAGAACAAGTCTGAACACAATAGAAGCACTAAGAAAAGGGTCTAAAACATGTTTTGATACAAACACACCCCTTCAACCGAATGAAGGGTTTAGCTACGAATATCCATGGAAGAGGACATCATAGCTAAGTGCTTGAAAAGTAAAGGTTTTCGAAAGACAAAAAGTAAAGTTTTTGAAAGTAAAAGACAGGGAAAAGCTTGAGCACTTCAAGAACCAACAAGAGTACTCAAGAACAAGCTTGGAGCTTTCAATATCAAAGTTGAGTGTTTACAAGGATTGTGCCTAAAATCTAGAGAGATTCTCTACAAGGATTATGAGACTTGAGACTACAATTTGGGACATTGAACAAAGGAGAGGGAGCTCTCTATTTATAGGCAAAGGAGAGAGGCAAATCAACAAGGCATGGGCACTCCAAGTCAAGCCGCCGGCCATAGGTGGCACTTCCCCCTTGGTTGAGGTGTCCTCCCAAAAGCCGCCGGTTAGGTAGCTCCAAAAGCATCCGGCCAGCTGTCCTCCCAAAGCAGCCGGTATGGGCTTCTCCTACAAGGGATAGAGTAGAAGAAAGTCAACATCCATTAATTGCTGGCCGGAGCTTGGTCGGTTTTTGGCCTTTTGCTTTTGGATTTGGAATGCTGAGGCAATTCTAAGACTAATGGTCGAAGTCGTTTTGCCGGAATCTGCCCGGAACCTGATCGGAATCCCAAAACGGCCGGAATTGCCCTAGTTTGGCCTTGATCGGGCTTGAGCTGGTTCCACTCGGGCGTTTTGTCTAGGAAGTGAGATTGTCCGAGTTATTGGGCATTTAAGACACTTTGGTCGAGCCAGATTTGCGAGATTCCATGGTTGGGTCGAGCGACTTGGTTTCGGTGCCTATGCGCGCGGGGCCTTTGCTTTGTAATTAGGCCAACAGCCAATCTGCACGGGCGTTCTCCTTGGTTTTCCGACATTGTCTACCTCGTTTGCAATTTTGATCATTTTGCTCGAGGCGGATTCGTCAGATCAGATGATTTGTTCGGGCAACTTGAATTTGGACTTGGACAGCTCGGTAGGTGCGCTGGAACGCTGGGGCGCGGCCTGATTCTGCTTCAGCCGGTCGGGTGGATCTGAGGCATTTTCCCAGCCGGTCGGGTGAATCTCCAATGCGATTATTTTGGCGCAATTCTCCCCTTTTAGGCATGTTGCTTCTCTAAACCTCAAAATAGCTTGTAGAGCAAAAATGGAACTAACAAGTAAACGTTGTTAAGACAAAGTGTCTAACTTGGTGGGTTTAACTGTCTTAATGAATCATATAAATATGGTCCATCAGTTATCAAAGAAGAGCCTACATGGAAGCCCACGGAGCCGGCCGAGCCACTAGAACCGGTCCTTAATGCCGAACAAATCAAGCCAGGCCCGGTCCTTGCGCTCGGAGCACCCGCGGAAGTCCCGGACCTCAATGACGGGCTGGTCGAGTGACAGGCACTGCCTTGTCGCGAGGCAATGTGTACAAATAAATTTATAAGTCCGCTACTCGCGACTTCACTACTGGGTAGCAAGTGGTAAGTAGGGGTCGAACCCAAGGGAATTAGGGGGATAAGTCGTTCTTTGAGGGATCGTACAGCGGGGGAGCGTGTTTTTGGTTGATTGAGATTTTACTACTAACAGCTAAGTGATTGGTTGGTTGGTTTTGGTTTTTAGTGCGGAAAAGTAAATGACATAAAAGTAAATACTGAAAGTAGAAAGAAGACTTACAGCGGTTGTTGCGTGATCGGCAAGTCTTGCGGAACGTCAGCAGTTGAAAGGGCAGTTTATACTAAGGAAGTAAGTGCAGGTAGTGTTTTAATCTAAGGAAAGCATTCGGTTTTGGGGGCTTTGTATCATAGCCTGTTTATCATTGACCCTTAGTGATCTTACTAAGTATTCAAACGTGTATCAAGGCCATTCCAAGCACTCGATTTGCCACACTGTCTAGCCCATTCCAAGGTCGTAGAGCACTTGTTCTACTTAGACTAATACCCCATTCCAAGGTATATTAGCCTGTGTGCATCCATTTGGTCAGTCATTCCCGAGCAACCAAATGGTTTTTTAGAGAGGTCAAACTCCTCAGATAAGCTTTGCCGTTCCAAGCATCAACTTATCCGAGTATGTTTACGAACCCCACGGAAGAGTTTTGCCATTCCAAGCATCCACTCAACCTTGGAAGTTCTAACCTAATATATGGCACATAGAACAAGTTTTGAATACAAAGAAGAGGCACTAAGAGTATAGCCTAAAACATTTTATGATACGAGTACACCCCTTCAACCGAATGAAGAGTTTAGCTACGAATATCCATAGAAGTGGATACCATAGCTAAGTACTCGAGGGTTTTTGAAAGACAGTAAGTAAAGGAGAATACTCAAGAACCAACAGGAGTATTCTCAAAGACTACTAGAATACTCAAGAAACAACAGGAGTATTATAGATTTCAAACAAGCTTACAAAAGTGCCAAAATCTAGAGAGATAAGTAACTTGTGGATTGTGGGATGTTGGAATTGTGGATTGTGGATTGTTGGAATTGTGGATTGTGGATTGTGGATGATTTACAAGTGAAGAGAAGATGTCTATTTATAGGCTAAGGGAGGCAAGGAGAGCCATACACTTGTCAAGGGAGGAGAGGCTTGTGGCTTGAGATCTCAACACATGGCATAAGGAGAGCAAAAGCCATCGGGGTGAGTCACCACTCCAAAAGCCATCAGAAGATATTTGTTTCTCAAAAGCCATCGGTTTGACCGGAATTTGACCGGAGCTTCTCGGATTTTGGAGAGTGTATTCTGAATGAAAATGTCATTCTAAGATGATCTCAAGAAGGAGCCTAAGCCAAATTCTGCTTGGAACATGGTCGAAATCCCAAATCGGCTGAAATTGCCCTTGTTTGGCTTTTACCGGGCTTGGTGCCTTTGCATTGCGTTCTTGTCCAAACGCCGACTGTTCTAGCATATTTGAATGATTCCAAGTCGGTTTCATGAAAGTTGTACAGTCGGAATCTGGTCGTGTCCTGACTCGTAATTCATTTTCAGCTTTAAAACTCCTCCTTAGCCTGTATTCTCTCTAGACTCCAAAATACCCTGTAGATAAATATCGGAACTAACAAACAAAAGTTAAATAGACAAACAGTCTAATTTGGTGGGTTTAACTGTGTTTATGATTCATACAATTATGGTCCATCATCGAGACAGACCAGGACGCGCCCGCGCTGGCCGAAGCGCCCGAGCTGGCCGAGACATGCCCGGTCCTCACGGACGGGCTGGTCGAGAAAGGCCCGGTCCTCATGGCCGAGAAACCCCAACTTAACCCTTTATGTTTTATGCAGATCATAGCCACCGAAGAGCATGTAGTCAATAATGATGCGATGCAAGGGGAGTTGGAGGCAAATCAAGGGCAAGAAAAGCCAATGATGGAGCGCTCATTCACCACGACTCAACAAAGTGGCTCGGAAAACTCACTTGTTCCAAGACAACCCATCTCCGCTTCCACAAAAAAGAAGTTTGGCAGGGGCGCATGCTTGATGTCGCCTACACTTGATGGCACAACGCTGAACATGAAGAAGCGACAAAGACATGGCCCAAAAGAATGGAAGCCGGGATGGAGTAGCAAGAGACCGCGGCTCAATGGACCAGCAGCTATGGCCAAGGAGCCCTCATCTTCTCGGCTGTATGTGGAAAAGAACCCGCCGGACCAATGGAGACTAGAACCGAGCACATCACTCCATGCTTTCTTTGGGCGGAGCAAAAAAGCGACCGAGAAGAAGTTCGACCTCAAGCACCCATGGGATCCCAACTTATGATCCATGAGTGAGGTATCGTCGATCCAACGACGTTAAACAAAGGCACTCGCCGGGAGGTAGCCCGACATGTTCAGTTTTTCATGTTTTTCTTATGTCATTTTTTACTCACCCCCATTGTATTAGGGAAAGGAAATGTTTTTCTTGTGCAGGGAACAAATGCTCATCATGCGCTCGCATGCCTTAACCATGCGTTCGCATGATCTCCCGCAGGCTAGGGAAAGTCGACCTCGTGCGAGCTCGCAAGGCCATTTGTGCGAGCGCACAACATTTCATGCCACTGGATGGGTTTGTGCGAGCGCATGCTTTGTAACATGCGAGCGCATGACCCGAGAAGTACCGAGCCGCGACCTAGAATGACCGGGCCGCGCCCGAGAAGTCCAGGTCCCTGCCGGAATCCCTCGAACATCAGCCAAATTACGCCGTTCCGAGCCTTGTCGTTTGCTCATATAGCCACGACAAGGCAACGACACCATACAGGGAGTTCCGTTCTTCCCTTCTTTTCATGTCATTTCCTTTCCTTGATAACTTGCTTTTTGTGTTTTGAACTAAGTCGTGCCCTTAGGACACGGCTTCATTCAAAAGTGTGGGGGTATTTGAGTAGT
This sequence comes from Rhodiola chrysanthemifolia, assembly GCA_033675395.1. Taxonomy (NCBI): domain Eukaryota; kingdom Viridiplantae; phylum Streptophyta; class Magnoliopsida; order Saxifragales; family Crassulaceae; genus Rhodiola; species Rhodiola chrysanthemifolia. The sequence continues at coordinate 37,116,320 of CM066205.1, forward strand.
CATTGCACATAGTAGTTTGCATGTTTTTCCTTAAAATTTTTACCTTTTTGAAAATATACACTTTCATGATGTGAAAATAGAAAGATCCGATTCATGCATTTCCTTGTGAAATCTAAATTGTGTAAGCACATGTGTATTTAACTTTCTACTTGTCTTTGTGTGCTGAGATAATGTAGGATGTGGAGTTGAAAGAAATGCCCTAGAGAGGCTTGACAAGCACTCAAGGGACCGGATCCTTACTATACGGTTATGTGAAGATTGTGGAGGCTAGCACTTCGGGCTTCTTGGTGAAGAGTGGACTCCGCCATGCAGCGTCTATGCAAGGGGCGGGACGGGAATCAAACCGTCCTTTCTCTAGTCCAAATTAGCCGGGAAAAGAGATGAGCGACCCTCATCTTGACCCGCGCGAAAAGGGCAAGGATGCGAAAGAGCGGGGAGGTATTTCCATATGCTCTCGGGCGATGATTGGACCTCCCAAGGGTGAAGGAAAAAAATGGACATGCAAATCTCATCAAAGGAGCAAAGCTCAAAGAAGAAAAGAAAAATCAGCCAAAATTGTGAAAGTTTTACCCGAAGCAAAAGTGAAGTAATCAAAGAGTCAAATCAAAGGCCGAAGGCCAAACCTCACTACAAAAAGCGGTCCAACCACACAAACAAAGAAAAAGAGCTCGACCCATTAGCCCGAATCAATCACATGCTAGAAGAAGCAAGTAACATAACAATATAGTGAGATCGGATCCGAGAGTGCAGTTCAAAGGCCTAAAAAGGACTATCTCCCAATCATCCAAATTGATTTGCATCTCGGCTCAAAGGTAACAAGTATCTAGTTACTTCCTTGTTTGATCACAATTTCTTTTGGTAGCAAGTAAGTTATGCTTGCAAAGGTGAAGTCTAGTTTTGCATCTCACATTCATATTTAGGACTTAGAGTGTTTTAGTTTAGTAGTTCCTCTTTTGACTATACTTGTTCGGGACGAACAAGATTAAGTGTGGGGGTATTTGATGGGACGTATTTATACGATTTATCAAGTACACAAAACCCACCAAATAAGACATTTGGTCATACGAACATGTGCTTGTTGATGTCGTTTTATGTATACAGGCAATTTTTGAGTCTAAAGAGGAATCGGGCTTAAAAGATGGCATTTCAATCCAAAATCATCACAAGGTCATTTGTGCGATCGCACAGGGTGCACCATGCGAGCGCATGCCGCGGCATCGCCCCGCGCACCAGCCGAGCTGTCGAGCACTGAATTCAAGTTGCCCGAGAAAACCAGCTGATCTGACGAATCCACCTCGAGCAAAGTGATCAAAATGGAAAATAAGGTGGACAATGTTGGAAAACCAAGGAAAACGCCCGAGCAGATTGGCAGTTGGCCCAATTCCAAAGGTCTCGCGCGAGCTGATAAGCACCGAAACCAAGTCGCTCGACCAAACCAGCTAATCTGGCACATCTGGCTCGACCAAGTTGTTTGAAATGCCCAACAACTTGGACAATCTCACTTCCCAGACAAAACGCCCGAGTGGAACCAGCTCAAGCCCGCTCAAGGCCAAACTTGGGCAAATCCGGCCGTTTTGGGATTTTGACCAAGCTTTGGCCAGATTCTGACCAAACTACTTCGACCATTAGGCTTAGAATTGCCTCAGCATTCCAGAACCACCTCTCAAAGGCTATGAACCGAAGTCCTAAATTTCGACCCGGTCAAATTCAAGTCGGTTCGATTGAGCTACTACAAAACCCTCTCGGTTAGGTTTGCCTAATCCCAAGCTCAAAGTCGGCTGGCCTTTGGCTTTTGGAGAGAACTAATTGCCCTTTTGGAAGAGACAAGTCCAAATTGGTTTGCTTTTGGGATATTTCCAAGCCATATCTTATCTCCTCCCTTTAGGTCGGTTTAGCTTGCTTATAAATAGACCCCTTGGTCTTAGAAACAGATCATGTACATACTTGGAAGTGAGAGCTTCTCTCTCCTTCCCACTTCAATACAAACCTCTCTACATTTTACTTTGTTATTGTTCTTACTTTTGTTCTTGATTTCCAAAGGTTTCTTCACTTGTTCTTGAGCTCCGAAGCTCTTTACTTTCTGTCAAATACTTGATTTGGAGCTCCTCTCCTTTACTTTTCTGTCAAGCCACGGCTTCTTTCCTTTACTTGCTTTCAAAATTGCTCTCGGTTACAAAAAGCTCTCGGTTACTTTCTTGTTGTTTTCCTTTACTTTTGTAAGTATGGTGCTTGTATTCCTTGACATGAATACAAGTAGCTAAGCATATTCGGTCAAAGGGTGTTCATACTTGTGTATGCATCTTGAGACTAGAACTTAATGCTATTTTGTGTGCCAACTAGTTCGGTGCCATTATTCGATTGAACAACAAGGCTAAGTGGATGCATCGAAAGGGCAAAGCTTAGCTGAGTAGTTCAATCTTGATTAGACAACAAGGCTAAGTGGATGCATCGAAAGGGGAAAACTTAGCCGAGTAGTTTAATCTTCCTTAAGTCGCTTGGTTGATCAGAAATGAGAGAGCAAGTGGCTGCACTTAGAACTAGAAGTCTATGTCTTGATTTTGGAGTAGATTGTGGTGTAAGTGCTAGAAATGGCCTTACTTTAGGGTTTAAGTATTGAAAAGGAATAAACCCACATTTATGAACACAAAGTATGATCATTTGAAGTCCATGATGGATGTCTCACAAGTAGAGACCCTAGACTGAATATCTTTCGTCCTTACTTATCAGCACCTTACTTTCCTGTCATTTACTTTCAGCACATTTACTTTTCAGCACTTTACTTTTACGCACTTTACATTCAGTTCTTTACTTTTAGCACTTTCAATTCTGTCATTTACTTTCTGTCATAAAACCACCCGCAAAACCAACCTGTATTTACTTTCTTTTCTTTCTTTTTTTAAGAACAACTATTCCACACTGACTCTCTTGGGTTCGACCCCTACTTACCGCTCTACTAATCCATAGTGAGCCACGAGTAGTGGAATTATAAATGTAAATTTTGCAGCGCACAACGACGTGTTGTCAAATTTAAAGTGCGTGAAAGTAAAGAACTGAATGTAAATTTGACGAGCTGTCAAATATAGTGCGCGGGGAAAAATTTGACGAGCTGTAGACAACTCGACTGGTGCGCGGGGCGCGGCCTGGGTAAGGCCATTTCGATAAATGTGTTCATAAATGTGGTCTACAGCTCTTACACCACAAATGATCTTACTTTGTGTTCATAAATGTGGGTTTATTCCTTTTCAAGACTTAAACCCTAAAGTAAGGCCATTTCTAGCACTTACACCACAATCTACTCCAAAATCAAGACATAGACTTCTAGTTCTAAGTGCAGCCACTTGATCTCTCATTTCTGATCAACCAAGCGACTTAAGGAAGATTAAACTACTCGGCTAATTTTTGCCCTTTCGATGCATCCACTTAGCCTTTTTGTCTAATGAAGATTGAACTACTCAGCTAAGCTTTGCCCGTTCGATGCATCCACTTATCCTTGTTGTTCAACCGAATAATGGCTCCGAACTAGTTGCAAACAAAATAGCATTAAGTTCTAGTCTCAAGATGCATACACAAGTATGAACATCCTTTGACCGAATATGCTTAGCTACTTGTATTCATGTCAAGGAATACAAGCACCATACTTACAAAAGTAAAGGAAAACAACAAGAAAGTAACCGAGAGCTTTTTGTAACCGAGAGCAATTTTAAAAGCAAGTAAAGGAAAGAAGTCGTGGCTTGACAGAAAAGTAAAGGAGAGGAGCTCCAAATCAAGTATTTGACAGAAAGTAAAGAGCTTTGGAGCTCAAGAACAAATGAAGAAAGCTTTGGACATCAAGAACAAAAGTAAGAACAAGAACAAAGTAAAATGTAGAGAGGTTTGTATTGAAGTTGGAATGAGAGAGAAGCTCTCACTTCCAAGTATGTACATGATCTGTTTCTAAGACCAAGGGGTCTATTTATAAGCAAGCTAAACCGACCTAAAGGGAGGAGATAAGATATGGCTTGGAAATATCCCAAAAGCAAACCCATTAGGACTTGTCTCTTCCAAAAGGGCAATTAGTTCTCTCCAAAAGCCAAAGGCCAGCCGACTTTGAGCTTGGGATTAGGCAAACCCAACCGAGAGGGTTTTGTAGTAGCTCAATCGAACCGACTTGAATTTGACCGGGTCGAAATTTAGGACTTCGGTTCATAGCCTTTGAGAGGTGGTTCTGGAATGCTGAGGCAATTCTAAGCCTAATGGTCGAAGTAGTTTGGTCAGAATCTGGCCGGAGCTTGGTCGGAATCCCAAAACGGTCGGATTAGCCCTAGTTTGGCCTTGAGCGGGCTTGAGCTGGTTCCACTCGGGCGTTTTGTCTCGGAAGTGAGATTGTCCGAGTTATTGGGCATTACAAACAACTTGGTGGAGCCAGATGTGCCAGATTAGCTGGTTTGGTCGAGCGACTTGGTTTCGGTGCTTATCAGCTCGCGCGAGACCTTTGGAATTGGGCCAGCTGCCAATCTGCTCGGGCGTTTTCCTTGGTTTTCCAACATTGTCCACCTTATTTGCCATTTTGATCACTTTGCTCGAGGTGGATTCGTCAGATCAGCTCGTTTTCCCGGGCAACTTGAATTCAGTGTTAGACAGCTCGGCTGGTGCGCGGGGCGATGCCGCGGAATGCGCTCGCATGGTGCACCCTGTGCGATCGCACAAATGGCCTTGTGATGATTTTGGCTTGAAATGCCATCTTTTAAGCCCGATTCCTCTTTAGACTCCAAAATTGCCTATATACATAAAACGACATCAACAAGCACATGTTCGTATGACCAAATGTCTTATTTGGTGGATTTTGTGTACTTGATAAATCGTATAAATACGTCCCATCACTTACCCTGTGAAGCTTGGGCATAAGCTGTACAACCAAATGGCCTTAAGTGAGTTAGACTAAACCACATCTCAAAAGGAGTCTTAAAGTCTATAGCAGATGAGGGACACCTATTGATTAAATAGCATGCAGTTATGACAACTTCACCCCACATAGAGTTTTTCATACCAGAACTAAGTAGTAAGCATCTTGCCTTTTCTAACAAAGTCCTATTCATTCTTTCAGCTGTGCCATTTTGTTGTGGGATACAAGGAACAGTTAAGAGCCTTTTAACACCATGTTCTTTACAAAACAGATTATATTCATTGTTGCAAAACTCTAAGCCATTATCTGTTTTTAGTGCAATCAGTTTCAAACCAGTTTGGTTCCCTACCATGGCTTTCCAGTGTTTAAAGTGATCAAAAGCTTCATTCTTATGCTTCAACAAATAAACCCAGACTCTCCTAGAGAACAGATCAATTAAGGACCGAAAATAATACCTTCCTCCAATGGTTGGGACCTGAGATGGCCCCCGTAAATCTACATGGACACACTCAAGAGGCTTGACAGCCTTGTAAGATGATTTGGGAAAAGAATGAGCAATTTTCTTGCTCAAAACACAGGTTTCACAAAAGGTCAACTCATCAGGGGAAAAAGTCAATATCCCCGATTTAGCTAAGTTATTTAATCCCTTATTCTCTATGTGTCCAAGCCTAGCATGCCATTGTTTGATTTCAGTTAGATTCTTATCAGCATGGTGATCAACAACATTCAGTTCATGTGAAGTTTCAACAAAATACAATCCACCCTTTTTAATGGCCTAATGACAATTTTATCATTTCTGATTACTTCCTTTATGCCCTTATTAGTATTGATTTTCAAGTGTAGATCATCAAACACAGATTCTGATAAGAGGTCTAACATTTTGAATGATCCTAGTTACCATCAAACATTACAAGGGGAACTGAACTAGTGCCTTTAATTTTCAGGGTAGTGTGATCACCCAAAATTACTTCACCACCATCAACAAGTTTCAAGGAATCATACAAGCATTTAGAAGGAGTTGCATGCATTGTACAGCCTGAGTCTAAAATCCAAGAATCAAAGTCACTAGTAGAAGAAACAACCAACGGTTCATTCTTATAGTGATTACCATGCTCACACACATTTGAGAAACCATTTTGTTTAGTGTTTTGACCATGGTTTTGATCCTTATCATGATGTTTCTTAGTGCAAGTGTTGGCATAGTGACCATTCTTCCCACAGTAAAACCATTTTACTTGTGTGAGAGGTCTAGGGTTAGCCTTCTCATTCCCATCTGAGTTAGGCTTAATAGGGGGTTTCTTTTTGTGCTTTTGTTTAGGTTTACCCTTAAACAACATTACCTCATTCTTACTTTCAGACTTGTGATCATTCCTATTAGTCCCTTTAGTTTTAAACACCTTCAAAGACTCATTTTTCTGGACAATTACCTCAGTAATTTTAGCAAGTGTGATTTCATCTCTACCATATTGTATAACATCTTTCACAATGTCAAATTGGGGAGGCAAAGAATTCAACAAAATCACAGCCTTATGAGTCTCTTCTATTTTATCCTTACACATAGATAAATCCTGAGTCATTTTAAGAAATGTATCAAGATTTTCTTGAATGGACAAAGAGGTGTTCATTCTAAAATTAAACAGACTACTCAACAAGGAGATTCTGCTAGGTAAGGACTTAGTTAGATAGATGGACTCAAGGGTATCCCATAGTTCTTTGGGGTCAGAAATGTTTACCACTTGTCGAAGCACTTCATCACTCAGTCTGATCATGATTTCCGAATGGGCAATGTCACATATCTCCCGCTTCTTCGCAGCAGAGGTTGGATCCAGCCACTCTTGAGCAATGGCTCTATAGCACTTCTCCTTGATTAGGATTGCCTTCATCTTGGCTTTCCACAAGGAAAAGCCTGTGGTTCCATCATAGGGCTTCAAGTGGACACTATCAGCCATGAGAAAATGAAACACAGATCAGTTTTTATTAATAGATAAGAACTCAATCAATAAGGAGATTTTCAGAGTAACGCCCAAAGATCACAAACTAATCAAGATCGAAAAGAGAATCAATCAAGATTGAACAAGCTACTGATACCAATTGTTTTTTGCGGAATTAGGTTAAATATTAACTTTATTGATTGAGAGAAAAATATACAAAAGTGTTTAAGATGACACTCATATGAACCCTAGTTCCCACCCAGTCCGAATTACACAAAATTAGCCAAAGGAAATCAAATTCAACAGAACAGTGACTTCCCTATGCAAAGACGACTCAAAGCCCTCTGTCGTTGCTCTGCAAAACCTCCAGGAATCCCTCCGACGGACTTGCTCTGCAACAACACGAACTCTGGCTTTGCTCGAACAATCCTCGCACTCGAGTCCCCAATCACGTACGCTCAGCTTCGAATCACTCTAAGCCGGTCAATCGCTGACTTCCCACGCTCGTAATCAATTGGAAACGCTCTGGATCGAAAAACCCCAAAATCGGACTTAAAGCACCCTAGCTGGGTTTGGACTGGATTTTAAACGAACTTCAGGACGCGTTGAAATGCAGCCGTTTGAGTGCAACGGCTTCACCGAACTTCGACGCGTATTCCCGTTTAGTGAAACGCGGTCGTTTGCTTCAAAACTCGAACGCCAAATGGAACGACGACGTTCCCTTTTAGAATCAAAATTCTCGCTTTTGATGTACGACGCCGTTTGGTCCTTAGCCCAAATACAACTTAAATTTGTTTTGTGCCTTAACCAAAATACCTGCATATGTTCACTAAAGCACCAAAACAAATACCAAAACAAAACCAGCTTCCAAATACAAGTCTCATCATTTTAAACTTAATCTTAAACATACTCAATCAACATGTTTGGATTATAATCTCAACACTTTTGTATGTTTGATCAAATCCTGCTATCTTGAGCAGCCACGCTTCTGTGTAGGAATTCCCTGATGCAGGCAAACAGCCACAAAGAGAAACTAAAGCATCTAATGCCAAGGCCTGAATGCTGGGAAACTCCTTTCTGCAGAGCGCTTCTACCAATGCCTCTATGGCTTCCTCCCTATAAATACTCATCTTTCGAGGTTCAACCTTTCAGAAAAAGAAAACACAAGCACTACACCATTTGACCTCTTATGTGTCAGAATTTGAGTCTGTCACATAAGTGACCTTAGACGACAGAGAAATGAACGTAAGCCGGGTAAGGATACGTATGCGACTAATACTTATGTGTCTGACCGAAGTGAGCGACTTAAGTACACATATGTGACTGTACCTTATGTGGCTGACCTAAATCGGCCATATAGGTGCACTTATTTGACCGTGCCTTATGTGACTGACCAATATCGATCACATAAGAATACTTATGTGACTGTGTCCCAAATGACTGTCTCAATATCGGTCAGATGAGAATACTTATGTGACAGTTGTTGGTATGACCCTGTTAGGTAGTCGCATAAGTAATATTTGAGAAGTCTAGTCAACATGCGATATTTGAAAAAAGTTGACTATTTACCGGTTGACCAACATTTTGGTGCATTGAAGTCGGCAGGTGGAAAAAAGCTTACTTAGGTGACTATGTATATTCAAAGTCAGTCGCATAAGGGCTCGTCATTAAATGAAAAAAAATAAAGACTTCACCCACCTATATCATCTTCCCCAATCTCCTTCTGGTTTCTCCCCACGGCTGAACGGCTGAAATACGATTTTCATCATCTCCAACTCCGTGAAGAGCAAGGGCGCCGGTAAGAACTTTGAAATGCTTTTGATGAGTTTCCATTGTTTTCTCACCATATACACTTTGAGTTATTTGAAAATATGAGCTTATTCAAACACGATGTGCAACAACTCATTATGTGTATATATAGCTATGTTTTGCAGATTTACACACATTTGCCATCATCACAAAGTGGTTGCCTATGTTTTTCTACACTAACTTGTTGCTCTTGTCTTGTGTAATGATTATTTTGAAGGTGAATTTCAACTCACAATAATGGATAAAAGTTGGATGGTGTTGGAGAGGGGTGATGCACGATACATTCAAGGAATTATGGATTTCGTTCAATTTGCAAAGGGACATGGGGAAACCACACATGTATGTCCTTGTAGAAAGTGTTTGATGATCAGAGGAAGTATTAAAACGAAGGAAATGTTCGTCCATTTGATTAACAATGGCAAGATGAATGGTTACTATACATGGACTTCACATGGTGAAGAGTATAATGACCCTCCAGCACATATTTTGAGGCAAGAATGGCTTGCGGAGCAGAGGCATGGAGCAAGTAGCAGTAGTGTATGAGGACATCGTCAAGCAACCCCGACAATAGATATTCTTGGAGATGCTTTTCCTTTTCATCAGATGCATCACGATCAGAATCAGATGATTATGCAGATAGATGATGATGATTTAGGGAGTATGAAATATAGTAACCTGTTCAAGCTACTGTTTCAAGGGACTGTTTGAGACAGACCTTGAACACCTTTGTGACAGTGCAGCAATCAGAACAAAGAAGGAGCACACACGATATGATACCCAGTTCGGCTACGCCTACTCTGGGGGGTTTCCCACACCCTAAAAGGGACACAAATCTTATTACGAGTTTAGAGCTATTCGTGGACTTACACTTACACAACGCCTTGTTTGTAATAGCCTAGCCTCTAACACTCCGTCTCTCGGATTTGCAATCTCGGTTCACCGCAGCTCACCTTGATCCCGTATTGGTAGGACGAGACTTCCCTCTCGACCTAGTCTTAGACCTCCCAGAAGCCCAGTTGCCTTCTCTCGAAGACGTGTTTAGATCACTGTGTGTGTGTGCTTGGTAATTCTTCAAGAACAGTCTGAACAGCACCCTGAACAGACTGCTTCTTCGCCGTTGATATTCCGGTGTGGAATACTCAGCCACTCGCTTCTACTCCAATCTTATGAATGCACTCGTGAGTATTTCTCTCTGGCAGCGATGGAGATCTGGTCGCCCTAGTGATGTATTTATATGCATAGGCGAAAGACCAAATCTGGTGCAGATAACACCATCAATATTTTAGGAAATATTCCTAAAATATTTGATGTGTATCTTTGATCCAATCTCAGGGAAGATTCAAATTTCTTCCTTGCCAAGTCAGCCAGTCCAATCTTCAATCTATTTAGGAGATATCCGTTTCAATATCTGTATCAACAAATTCCTCGCTGGCCGACTCCAATCAGATCGAGAAGATCTTTCGAACCTTCCGGAAAACATCCTTGCGTCTGCTCCACGCTGAACTTGAGTGCTAGGATGTGGTTGAACACTACTTGAACACCTGTTTGAACTGTCTAAAGTCGTTTTTCCAAACACATGCCATTCATGGGAACATCAATCTCCCCCTTGGCATTTTGGCAAAACCAGATCTACTAAGTACTAGATTATCTATCTAACTATCTAGGCTTTAGACGCAATTGAGGGAAGAGAAATGTCAACCTCAAAATACTCCCCCTTTTTCCAATAAACTGGCAAGGGGTCCAATCCAAGTTCAAACAGAACGAGAGATGTGCCAGAACAAGCACAAACGGTACTGATGGAAAGAAAAAACAATCAGAGTTCATAGAGTCGGAGACATGGACCTTTAATCAGACGACCCATCAGCAGAAACATCATCAGACTCAGCAGCATCATCCTCATCGTCGCTCGGGTAGCGGAGCGCACGAGCCAGCTTGTTGATCCGCATGCGCTGCTCCTTGTCCGCTTCGATGATGATATCTAGTTCTTTGAGAAGCTTGGTCCTTACACCACGAGCCAATCCAGCTCCTCCTCGCCTTGAAGACCCTGCAATGTCCTGCCTTTTCTGTTCTGGTTCCTTGAGGTCATTCACATGGCGTCCTTTGAAGAGCTTATGATCCACTAAGAACTTTTGCGGGGCTTTGGAGAGACGATCCTGCGGGGTCTTCAGATGTGGATTCTTGTAGGTGGTCAGCTCATATATAAGAGAGGGGAAGCAATGTAGAGACCGGCTCAAGGTGGCATGCTCAGCAATTTGATTGAACATAATCTTGCCCAGATTGAAAGGCATCCTGTTTCCAATTTGATAAATTAGCTGAGCAGTCTCTTTGCAGACAGTGGAGCGATGTGACGTCGGCCTCCAGTTGACAACGGCTATGAAAAAGAGCATTGAGTAAAAAGTTGTCAAGTCTGCAACCGGGATGGAAGCATCTGTCCAGACAGGATACGACCCTGCAGTGAGACAGTCGGCAATCTTGTCATAGTCAGGTTCTTCCTCGTCCACAGCTGGATCATTCATAGCATAGAAGACGTTAATGAGCTCAGGATTAATTTCCACTCTAGTTCCCCTAACGAAGACAACGCCGTAGTCTTTATCTCCAGCCACACCAAATTGTTGGGGCAAATTGGCAATAACTTCGCGAACCAATAGTTCATTGAAGGGCTTGCACCTTGTTAACGTCCAGATGAGATTGGATTCCTTCAGAAGATGGACCACTGCTTTTCCCTTATAACGAGTTTCATCCATCACTTTTTCGGGAATAATCTTCCTCTTTTGAACCGATTTCCATTTTCGAGCAGCGTACTTGGTCACGAACCAAATTCCTTTCTTTACGATACCGACGGGGGAATCCTCTGCAACAGAAGCAGGAGTCTTGCGTTTTCTTTTCTTGGCACCATCGGCTCCCCCTGCAGCTTTGTTCCCCTCTGAATCCTTGACAGTGGACTTCTTGGAAGGGCTTTCAACTAAAACCTTCTTCTTCCCTTTGTCCTTCTTGTCCTTCCTGCATTCAGCCAGAGGGACGGCATCTTGAGTATCTACTGAGACGGAGTCAGATAAGAGACCAGTCTGATCAACAAACTCCATCTCGTCATTAGAGAGAGCTGGGGTAACCTCCTCCATATGGACGTTCTCCGTTTCAACACGGGGTGGAGCACAATCAGAGTCTCCCACTGAAACTGCTTCAGAGCCGGGGGACACATGAGGAACGACTGTGTCAACTCCTGGCTGACTGTCTGAGACAACATTTGTGTGCACAGGAGCCTCATCTGAAGCATGAATGATGTTGGAGGGTACGACATCTTCAGCTTCGACAGCCCGGGGATCAGGGAACTGATCTGGTCCCGACACAACAGGTAATGAGACCTCTTGTACAAATCATCTAGCTCAGCATCCTTCTTGGATGGATCTGATTCTTCCGTCACAGCTGCGCCTTTCTTAGCATGATTATCAATTTCAGACTCTTCAGCCTTTTCTGTTGTAGCTTCTCCAGACTCATCATCAATAACCAGTTTTCTCGGGTTTGATGTATCAAAGAACTGTTCGGTCTCTGAATCATTCATGGCAATGAGACGTCCTCTTGCAGCCGTGATCTTAGCAAGATACCTTTTTGGCGAATCTATTCCACGACTGACCACTTTTCTGCGAAGACCGGATGGCCTTACATAACCAGAAGCATGGATCTTGTCTCTCCAAACAGATGAACCAGAGGTACACTTGGCGACAGGTTTGCGAGACACCCCATCGTTTTCACCACCAGCAATATTCTTATTGACAACAGCACTACTGGCTTTACCATTTTTATCAAACACTCCTTTCACACCGTTCGTATTTGCAGTAACATCATCGTTCACAAGCATGAAAGAAACAACCGGAGCCTTAGAGCTTTGGATTACCTCAGACGGGGGCACAGCCGGTGGAGGAATTAGACTTGTTGATGACGAACTAGTATCTGTTTGCTTAGAAGAAACATCCGCGGTTAGCGGGGGCACCATCTTCTGCTTTGCAGCAGGTTCTGGACCTTTCTTCGCCACCGTTCCGACTTTAGGGTTTGCTGCGATGCCACCACTATCTGTAACTCGGACAGTTGTTGCCGTGGTAGTGTCGGTGTGTAAAGGCGATGCCTTTTTCTCCTTTGGGATCTTTGGCTTCGTTAATTTCGAGATTAGGGTCTTTGCCGTCATTGCTTTGGGAGGCTTCATATCCGCCTTCTTGGTTTCTGGGGCGGACGCGACAGTGGTCTTGGAGGTTTCCCTGGTGCTCACCATTGACGCTGCAAGTAGAGATGATCGAGAGATTTCGCAACAGTCTGTCGTTCTAGGGTTTGGGAGGAGAGTGAGCAGTAGGAGAAACAAATTTGATTTTCAAATCAAGTTCGGACTTTTCAACTTCCCAAACGAGCCTTAGAGAATATTTTATCTTTCCTCATGACGGAGCCAAGAATCTTCAATAAATATTTAACCAAATATTCATCCTTTTAGAAAGTACCTTCTGTTCCAGCCCCCTTCTATAAGTGATCAGTCCAACTGCTTTGCTGGAGTTCTGCCTATGACTGACCACTTCCTGGAACACTTACTCCTTGACAACACACAGACCCAATGAGGATCTGAGTGTTTCGAACTGAGTAGCATCAAGTGGTTTGGTGAAGATATCGGCCAATTGCTTGTCCGTTGTTACATGCTTTAGAGTCACCACCTTCTGTTCAACCAACTCTCCGATGAAGTGATCTCTGATGTCTATGTGCTTTGTCCTGGAATGCTGTACTGGATTTTTGGATATGCTGATTGCGCTCATATTGTCACAGTACAAGGTCATCTCCTTCTGTTCCACTCCGTATTCAGACAGCATTTGCTTCATCCACAGCAGTTGAGTGCAGCAACTTCCTGCAGCGATGTACTCTGCTTCGGCCGTAGAGAGCGAGATGCTATTTTGCTTATTACTGAACCAGGAGACCAGGTTGTTTCCCAAGAAGAAACAACCTCCAGATGTGCTCTTCCGATCTTCGGCGTTTCCTGCCCAGTCAGCGTCACAGTAACCAACCAGGTATGGGTTGGTGTCCTTTGTGTACCAGATCCCAAAGTCAACAGTTCCACACACATACTTGATGATTCTCTTTACTTGTAGAAGATGACTTTCTTTCGGATCCGCCTGGTACCTTGCACAAACTCCAACTCCGTATGCTATATCTGGTCTGCTAGCTGTCAAGTACAGGAGACTCCCAATCATACTCCTGTACATTGTCTGATCGACCTTTGTTCCAGCATCGTCTTTGGTGATCTTTAAGTGTGTAGCAGCTGGTGTTCTTTTGTGACTAGCCTTCTCAAGATCAAATTTCTTTATCAGATTCTTGGCATACTTGCTCTGAGAGATGAAAATGCCGTCATTCTTCTGTATCACCTGGAGTCCCAGAAAGTAGTTCATCTCTCCAACCATACTCATCTTGAACTCTTTCTGCATCTGTTCCACAAACTGGTCCACCAGCTTCTGTGTGTTGGATCCGAACACAATGTCGTCAACATAGATTTATGCGATAATAAAATCTGACCTTGTGTGCTTCACGAACAGGGTCTTGTCTACTCCCCCTCGCGTATATCCATGGTTGACGAGAAACACGGTGAGGCGCTCATACCATGCTCTGAGCGCCTGCTTAAGACCGTATAGTGCCTTCTTCAGGCGATACACATGAGCAGGGTGATGTGGGTCCTCAAATCCCTTCGGCTGAGCAACATACACTTCTTCATTTAGAAAGCCATTCAGAAACACACTTTTAACATCCATCTGGAACAGCCGAAACCTTAAGTGACACGCCAGCGCAAGAAGCAGGCGAATGGCTTCAAGACGTGCGACAGGGGCAAAGGTTTCATCAAAATCGATCCCCTCTATCTGGGTATAGCCCTGTGCAACAAGGTTTGCCTTGTTTCTGGTGATATTCCCTGAGGTGTCTGACTTGTTCTTAAATATCCATTTTGTGCCGATGACGTTCACCTCATCAGGTCGGGGAACTAAGTCCCATACATCATTGCGGGCAAACTCTTCCAGTTCTTCCTGCATGGCTAGGACCCAATACTCATCAATGAGTGCTTCCTGTATGTTCTTCGGCTCTATAGTGGACAGGAAGCACGAGCAAGCAGCAAGTTCTTTGAAGTTGATCTGCTTCCCACGAGTTCGTATTCCGACACTAGGAGTTCCAATGACCTCAGAGATCGGGTGGTCTCTGGCAATTCGTCGAGAGGGTTGTAAAGCAGCACGATCCTCTTGAGTACGGACGTCTTCAGCCACCTCAGATGAAGAGATTCCAGAGAGATCACCAGCCGTTGGGACTCCTCCTGTCGAGTCAGTCTCAGTCTCAGTCCCAGCTGTTGGAAGAGTTTCAGAACCTATCCCAACTGATTCGTCAGCATCATCTGAGCCAGTTTGCTCAAACACTACATCCTTGAATTTGACATTGATAGACTCCATGACGGATCCTGTGCGTTTGTTAAACACCCGATATGCTCGACTGTTAGAGGAATAACCTAGAAAGAAACCCTCGTCACTCTTCGGATCAAGCTTCTGTTTGTACTCACGATCATTCAGAATGTAGCACTCACTCCCAAAAATGTGGAAGTACTTGACAGTGGGTTTCTTCCCTTTCCACAGTTCATAGCAGGTCATCTCAGTACCTGTGCGTAGTGTCACGCGATTGATAATGTGGCATGCGGTGTTCATAGCTTCTGACCAGAACTTCAGGGGAATCTTCTTGGCATGAATCATTACGCGAGCCATCTCCTGAATTGTACGATTTTTCCATTCCACAACGCCATTCTGCTGGGGTGTGATGGCAGAAGCAAACTGATGAGAAATCCCACGTTCTGCACAGTACGTGGCCATAGTGGTATTTTTGAACTCGGTGCCGTTGTCACTCCTGATACTCACCAGCTGATCTCCTTTGTCTTCCCTCTCTCTCTGGAGTAAGGTAGCAAGTTCAATAAACTGTTGAGCGGCTTCTGTCTTTTCTCGGAGGAACCGAGTCCAGGTAAACCTGGTGAAGTCGTCCACACAGACCAGGACATACTTCTTGCCACCATAGCTCTCAACCTGCATTGGTCCCATGAGATCCATATGGATCAGTTCCAGCGGTCTGCTGGTGATGATTTGCGTGGTGTTGGGATGTGAGGCCTTCGTCTGTTTTCCGATTTGGCATTCTCCACATATAACATCAACATCGCCTTTCACAATGGGCATTCCGCGGATGAGACCAGTTGAGCAAAGCTTCTTCAAGGTCTTGAGATTCAGATGACCCAAGCGCCTGTGCCACAGAGCCATCTCATCCGCTTGACTTGATAGGCATGCTGATGCAGCAACTGTTCCAGCAGAGCCTATGAGGTAACAGTTGTTGGCTGCTCTACTCCCTTTCATCAGTGTGCCACCTTTCTTATCCAAAACTTGGCATGCGTCATGAGTGAATTTGACATGGTGTCCGCCATCACACAGCTGACTGATACTGATTAAGTTCACTGATGGACCATATTTATATGATTCATTAAGACAGTTAAACCCACCAAGTTAGACACTTTGTCTTAACAACGTTTACTTGTTAGTTCCATTTTTGCTCTACAGGCTATTTTGAGGTTTAGAGAAGAAACATGCCTAAAAGGGGAGAATTGAGCCCAAAATAATCGCATTGGAGATTCACCCGACCGGCTGGGAAAATGCCTCAAATCCACCCGACCGGCTGAAGCAGAACCAGGCCGCGCCCCAGCGTTCCAGCGCACCTACCGAGCTGTCCAAGTCCAAATTCAAGTTGCCCGAACAAATCATCTGATCTGACGAATCCGCCTCGAGCAAAATGATCAAAATGGAAAATGAGGTGGACAATGTCGGAAAACGAAGGAGAACGCCCGAGCAGATTGGCTGTTTGCCTAATTCCAAAGCAAAGGCCCCGCGCGCATAGGCACCGAAACCAAGTCGCTCGACCAAACCATGGAATCTCGCAAATCTGGCTCGACCAAAGTGTTTTAAATGCCCAATAACTCGGACAATCTCACTTCCTAGACAAAACGCCCGAGTGGAACCAGTTCAAGCCCGATCAAGGCCAAACTAGGGCAATGATGTGGCAAGTTGAGTGCTAGAAATAGCCTTGATACATCTTTGAACACATAGTATGATCATTAGCGGTCAATGATGAACAGGTTTATGATACAAGGCCCCTAAAACCGAATCCTTTCCTTTAATTAAAACATCACCTTTCACTTTACTTTCAGTCTCACTATCAACTGCTTATTTTCAGTCATTTACTTTCAGTACTTTAATTTCCGCACATTTACTTTCAGTAATTTACTTTCTGTCGCTTATTACAGACCCTTTCAGTATCTGTCCATACCAAAAGTATGTTGATTAGTCGATATTGAACTCGACTGTTCCAGCACTTTACTTTTCAGTATTTACTTTCAGTCCTGTATTTACTTTCTTTACTTTCAGTCATTTACTTTTCAGTACTAAAATCACAACCAACCCCCAACTGTCTTATTTAATTTTCCATTCTCGAAAGAACAACTATCCACTAATTCCCTTGGGTTCGACCCCTACTTACCGCTTTACTACCCAAATAGTGAAGTCACGAGTAGCGGACTTATAAATTAATTTTGTACACATTGCCTCGCGACAAGGCAGTGCTGTCAAATTGGCGCCGTTGCCGGGGAATTAGAATTGCAATCGGATAAAGTTCTTTAATTTTGTACTCGCTTCTGCATAACCATGTCTCGTGCAGGAAGCCACCATGACTATCAGGATGACGACGAGGGGAACCTGTACGATCGAAATAATGAGGTCCTACCTCCATTTCCAATTCTCGACGATCCGGAGCAACTTATACGAAACCAAAGAGCTCGTGAAAGGGAGGCCATCCAGAGAAACCAAGGCCCGCCCGGGGACCGAAATGAAGCTGGTCCAGCACAACAACCACCTAGACATCCACCACCCCCGCAATATCGACAAGAACCAAGACGAGAACCCGTATTCGATGAGTACTATGGGGACAACAACATCCGCGAACCTACTATGGGAGAACTGTCGGCACCGGATTTCAGAAATCAGCCGTGGTGCATTTACGAGGGCCCTGAACTAGAAAACATCGCCATCAACACATCAGTGGTCCACAACTTGCCCAAGTTCTCAGGAACTCATGGAGAATCAGCAACAACTCATCTCCAACGCTTACATGGCATTTGCCAAAACCTAAAACCCAATGGCGTGAATGTAGAAGACTTCAAATTGAAGGCTTTCTACTTTTCCCTCATTGACTCGGCAAACGACTGGTTCCTTTCATTGCCTTCGGGAAGCATCAGAACATGGGCTCAGATGCAAAAGAAATTTCTAGACAAATACTACCCAGCAGGAAGAGCAATGCAAGTAAGGAGGCAACTGCAAGACATCAAGCAGGGACCCAATGAAACCATGTACGATTACCTGGAGAAGTTCAACCGCCTAGAGAGAAGCTGCTGCACCCTTGGACTGCCCGAGAAACTCATCATCGAGTACCTCATTGATGGATTGAGACCTTTAGACAAAATGCTCCTGGATGCCTCAGCTGGAGGATCCATGATGAAGCTATCACTGAATGGCATAAGAAATCTCATCACCAACGTTGCTGAAAATGCCCGATTTAGAGAGGAGACAACTCGGCAGGAAGAATTTTCCCGAACAAAGAATGTGGCAAAGGCTGAAACACCAATGAACTCTTTGCCAGAGGAGATGAAACAAATGAAGGAGATGATGGTTCAGATCCTACGAAGGCAGCCAGTTCAAGTGAAGCCTTGCGAGTTTTGTAGTTCTACGGACCACAAGACTGACGCATGCCCAACGTTAATAGTAGAAGAACCGGCAGAAGTGAATGCAGTGGTAGGATACCAAGGATACTACAACAACAGCAACGACAGAGTCGGACCAAACTGGCAGTATAATCAAGTAACCAACCCAACTTGGCGGAACGACAACCACCCTCCGAGGGAGACACAACAAGCCACACCGCAATTAGCTCAGTCATTTTACCAACCTCCCTACCGGGAGTACAACCAGAACGCTCCATCAGCAAGCCAATATCAACAAAGAGAACCAAACCAATACCCGACAGGTCAGTATCAGCAAAAGGGACCGAATCAGTACCAAGCCGGCCCGAGCAATCCGCAAGGACCAAACAAATCCCTTGATGATGTGGTAAAGGAACTCGTGGGCTCGATGCATCGATTCCAAGTCGAGACGAAGGGAGACATCTCGGACTTGAAGAAGCAAATGTCCCAGCTCGCCACCTCAATGTCCGCGCTCACTAATGAGTCTGGCCGACTACATTCACAAACCGTCCAAAACCCGAAGGCGAATATTAGCATGATAAGGAGGTCAAACACGAAGGCAGCACAACCCGCAACTTACAAACCTACGAACAAACACTTCACTCGTAGACACCGTCCTGATTGGAATCAAGAGGAAGACCGACCCAATGATGGCAGAACGTGGGTCACGCATGCTGACATTGGACGCTATGCGTTCACCGTTAGCATGACACCACCACCAATCACACACTTTGACGTACCAACATCTGGCAGGGATGACAATGACGATTTAGACTCTGATGGTCCCAGATGGGATTCCCCAACTAACATCTATGCGTCAGAGCAAAGTATTTACCTAGAACAGCAGGAGTTAAAAGGGCCCGATCATACAAATCCAGAGCCAAAGGATGAGCAGAATGGCCCGATAATGGAAAGATCCCTCACTTCAGATCATGAGTCACAACCGGAAAAGGATAAGGAACAGGGGGCCTTCACGGTCACCTGTGGTATTGGTGAAGCCCAAATTCATCAGTGCTTAATCGATCTTGGGGCTGCCGTCAATGCCATGCCTTACTCCTTATATTACTTATTGGGGCTTGGCCCATTGAAACCACCAAGGTCAAATATTGAGTTGGGAGACAAGTCGTGTATCCGTCCGGTTGGAGTGCTTGAAGATCTAATACTCCATGTGGGAGAGCTCGTCGTTGCTGCAGATTTTTACGTAATACAAATGGGAGAGACCAGCGAAGACGACCCTCCAACGCTTATTTTGGGACGGCCTTTTCTCTACGTCACCAAGGCAAGGATCGACATGAGCAAGGGCTTGTTATCGCTTGCATTTGGCGGCAAAATTTCAGATTTCTACATCGATAATAATGATGGCCGCCCAGGGATAAGGAAACCACCAGACATTGTGCATACCTCGAATCTCAGAACTCTGGTTTCTGACCTACCAAAAGAAACCATAAGAATAACTAGACCAGCGACTATGGTGAAGGGTCCCTCGCCTTCTCAGAGGTGTTGGAAGGAAAAAACACCGGAACAATGGAGTCCTGACCCGAGCACATCATCTCACAAGAACTCGGGGAAAGTCAAGGCAAGAATGAAAGTAGGCACTCCGCAACACTATGACTTGAGCCGCCCATGGGATCCGAACTTATAATCCAGGAGTGAGGTACTGTCGAGCCAACGACGTTAAACAAAGGCACTGGTGGGGAGGTAACCCGACATCTATCTTATTTTCAGTCATTTTATTTTATGTCATTTAGTTTTTTCCTTAAGTCATTCTCACCTTTCTTGTAAATATTTGCTTGCAATCGGCTTTTGAACTAAGTTATGCCGAGAGGCACGCCTTCGTTCAAAAGTGTGGGGTGAGAACTGCCTTTGTACATAGTTAGTTAACATGTTTTTTCTTTTCCTTTTCCCTTAATATTATCTTTTTGAAAATATGAACTTGAGAATGTGAAAAAGATAGATCTAAATTCATGCAATTACCTTGTGAAATCTCAACTGTGTAAAGACTTGAAGATGTAACTTCTTAATTGTCCCTTTGTGCTGAGATATACAGGGGATGTGGAGTTGATATAAACCGCCCTAGAGAGGCTTGGCAAGCACTCGAAGGACTGAATTTCACTATATGGTTTACGAAGTCAGTGGAGGCTGCACTTCGGGTTACATTGGATTCAGAATCATCTCCGCCATGCAGCGTCTATGCGAAAGGCGGAACGGGAATCAAACCGTCCTATCTCTAGTCCTAGTAGCCGAGAAAATATATGAGCGACCCTCATCTTGACCCGCGCGAAACGGCGAGGATGAGAGAGAGCGGGGAGGTATTTCCATATGCTCTCGGGCGATGATTGGACCTCCCAAAAGGTTGAGAAAGTGGACAAGCAAGTGACAAAGAAGCAAAGCTCGAAGAAGCAAATCAAAGGCCGAAGGCCCAAAATTGTGAAGTTTTTAACCGAAACAAAAGTGTAGAAGCTCCAATTCATAATCGAAGGCCAAAGACCAAATCACTTCAAAAGCTGTCCCTCATCAAAAGGAAATCAAAGAGCTTAGATCATTGAAACCCGAACCAAATCATGTGCTAGAGAAAGCTACGAGAAAACCATATAGTGCAAGTCGGTCCCAAGAATGCAGTCCAGGAGCCTGAAAAGGGCTATCTCCCGAATCATCCGAATTAATTTGCATCTCAGCTCGAAGGTACAAGTATCAAGTTTCTTCTAAGTATTTACACGGTTTAGATTGGTAACAAATAAGTATTGAATGAATAGGATAAATCTAGTCCCACATTCTCACTTTCTTATTTAAAGTTTTTACTTGGATTGTGTGTGCCTCTTTAAATAGCATTGTTCGGGACGAACAAGTATAAGTGTGAGGTGATCTGATGGACCATATTTATATGATTCATTAAGACAGTTAAACCCACAAAGTTAGACACTTTGTCTTAACAACGTTTACTTGTTAGTTCCATTTTTGCTCTACAGGCTATTTTGAGGTTTAGAGAAGAAACATGCCTAAAAGGGGAGAATTGCGCCCAAAATAATCGCATTGGAGATTCACCCGACCGGCTGGAAAAATGCCTCAGATCCACCCGACCGGGTGAAGCAGAACCAGGCCGCGCCCCAGCGTTCCAGCGCACCTACCGAGCTGTCCAAGTCCAAATTCAAGTTGCCTGAACAAATCATCTGATCTGACGAATCCGCCTCGAGCAAAATGATCAAAATGGAAAATGAGGTGGACAATGTCGGAAAACCAAGGAGAACGCCCGAGCAGATTGGCTGTTGGCCTAATTCCAAAGCAAAGGCCCCGCGCGCATAGGCACCGAAACCAAGTCGCTCGACCAAACCATGGAATCTCGCAAATCTGGCTCGACCAAAGTGTTTTAAATGCCCAATAACTCGGACAATCTCACTTCCTAGACAAAACGCCCGAGTGGAACCAGTTCAAGCCCGATCAAGGCCAAACTAGGGCAATTCCGGCCGTTTTGGGATTCCGACCAGGTTCCGGGCAGATTCCGGCCAAACGACTTCGACCATTAGTCTTAGAATTGCCTCAGCTTTCCAAATCCAAAAGCAAAAGGCCAAAAACCGACCAAACTCCGGCCAGCAATTAATGGATGTTGACTTTCTTCTACTCTATCCCTTGTAGGAGGAGCCCATACTGGCTGCTTTGGGAGGACAGCTGGCCGGCTGCTTTTGGAGCTACCTAACCGGCTGCTTTTGGGAGGACACCTCAACCAAGGGGGAAGTGCCACCTATGGCCGGGGGCTTGACTTGGAGTGCCCATGCCTTGTTGATTTGCCTCTCTCCTTTGCCTATAAATAGAGAGCTCCCTCTCCTTTGTTCAATGTCCAAAATTGTAGTCCCAAATTGTAGTCTCAAGTCCCATAGTCCTAGTTTGAGTTCCATGTTCCAATCTCTCTAGATTTTAGGCACAATCCTTGTAAACACTTTACTTTGATATTGAAAGCTCCAAGTTTGTTCTTGAGTACTCTTGTTGGTTCTTGAAGTGCTCAAGCTTTTCCTTGTCTTTTACTTTCAAAAACCTTTACTTTTTGACTTTTGAAAACCTTTAGTTTTCAAGCACTTAGCTATGATGTCCTCTTCCATGGATAATCGTAGTTAAACCCTTCATTCGGTTGAAGGGGTGTGCTTGTATCAAAACATGTTTTAGACCCTTCTCTTAGTGCCTCTATTGTGTTTAAACTAGTTATATGTGCCATATATTAGGTTAGAACACTATTGGTTGAGTGGAGGCTCGAAAGAGCAAAGCTCTTCCATGGGGTTCGTGAACATACGTGGTTAAGTGGAGGCTCGAAAGAGCAAAGCTTTTCTGTAGAGTTCAACCGCTTTAAAACACCACTTGGTTGATCGGAAATGATTGATCAGGTGGATGCACATAAGGCTAAGATACTTCGAAAGGAGGAATTAGCCTAAATAGAACAAGTGTTCTATGTCTTGAAAAGGACTAGACGGTGTGGCAAGTCGAGTGCTAGAAATAGCCTTGATACATTTTAAACATGTAGTATGATCATTAGAGGTCGATGATAAACAGATTTATGATACAAGGCCCCTAAAACCGAATCCTTTCCTTTAATTAAAACATCACCTGTCACTTTACTTTCAGTCTCACTATCAACTGCTTATTTCCAGTCATTTACTTTCAGTACTTTAATTTCTGCACATTTACTTTCAGTAATTTACTTTCTGTCGCTTATTACAGACCCTTTCAATATCAGTCCATACCAAAAGTATGTTGATTAGTCGATATTGAACTCGACTGTTCCAGCACTTTACTTTTCAGTATTTACTTTCAGTCCTGTATTTACTTTCTTTACTTTCAGTCATTTACTTTTGAGTACTAAAATCACAACCAACCCCCAACTGTCTTATTTAATTTTCCATTCTCGAAAGAACAACTATCCACTAATTCCCTTGGGTTCGACCCATACTTACCGCTTTACTACCCAATAGTGAAGTCACGAGTAGCGGACTTATAAATTAATTTTGTACACATTGCCTCGCGACAAGGCAGTGTTGTCATTCACCTTCAATCCTTCAACAAGGAGAGTGTCCTCGAGTACAGGGAGATCCGGGACCTTCAATGTCCCAGAGCCGATCACCTAACCCTTTCCTCCATCTCCAAAAGTGACAAACTGCTTCTTCATAATAGGTCGAATATGAGTAAGAAACTTAGAGTTACCTGTCATATGAGCTGAGCATCCACTGTCGAAGTACCATCGATCTTTCTCCATGTGACTCGAAGAGCTGAAGGCAACCAAGCAAACGGTAGCTGCAACAAATGCGACAAAGTTGGTAGTTTCATCGCCATTATCCTCATCAGCTGACTCAATGTCACTGAGACTCGCAATCATTGCCTTTTTCTTCTTGAGGGTGTTGGCACATTCGGCCTGGAAGTGACCGAATCCCCCCATGTGTCATCTCCTCCTTGCTCCTCCCTTCTCCTCCCTTGGATCAAAAACACATGCCCCCCATCTCCACCCTCCATTTCTCTCAAGTTTGGCTATAAATACCAAGCCAAACCTCATTTGTAATTATCCCATTCACAACACAAAATCACTTATCTCTCTAAGTTTGGTAATTTGTAAGTTTGGTTTTGAAGTAATACTCTTGTTGGTTCTTGAGTATTATAACGGTTTTAGAGAATACTCCTGTTGGTTCTTGAGTATTCAAGTAGAAATTGGGAATACTCCTGTTGGTTCTTGAGTATTCCCCTTTACTTACTGTCTTTCAAAAACCCCCGAGTATTTAGCTATGGTATCCACCTCTATGGATATTCGTAGCTAAACTCTTCATTCGGTTGAAGGGGTGTATTTGTATCATAAAATGTTTTAGACTTTGCTTTAGTGTTTTTTCTCTGTATTCAAAACTTGTTCTATGTGCCATATATTAGGCCAGAACTTTCAAGGTTGAGTGTATGCTTGGAATGGCAAAGCTCTTCCGTGGAAGTTCGTAAACATACTCGGATAAGTGGATGCTTGGAATGGCAAAGTTTATCTGAGGAGTTTGACCTCTCTCAAACACCATTTGATTGCTCGGGAATGACTGATCAAATGGATGCACACAGGCTAATATACCATGGAATGAGGTATTAGTCTAAGTAGAACAAGGGCTCTACGTTTTTTGCAAAAGTCTAGACAGTGTGTGCAAATCGAGTGCTTGGAATGGCCTTGATACACTTTCGAACATTTTTGCAAAAGACTAGACAGTGTGGCAAATCGAGTGCTTGGAATGGCCTTGATGCACGTTTGAATACTTAGAAGGATCACTAAAGGTCAATGATAAACAGGCTATGATACAAAACCCCCGAAACTGAATGTTTTCCTTGAAATCAAACAACACCTGCACTTACTTTCTTAGTATAACTGCCTTAATCAACTGCACTCATCATCCGGAGGACTTGCCAATCACGCATCACTCGCTGTAAGTCTTCTTTGTATTTTCAGTATTTAATTTTCTGTCATTTACTTTTCCGCACTAAAACCAAAACCAACCAACCAGTCACTTACTTTTCCGCGCTAAAATCTCAATCAACTTAAAACACGCTCCCTCGCTGTATAAATCACCTCAAAGAGCAACTATCCCCCTAATTCCTTTGGGTTCGACCCCTACTTACCACTTGCTACCCAGTAGTGTAGTCGCGAGTAGCGGACTATAAATTTCTTTGTACATTTGCTCTGACGACAAGCATCTGTCAAATTGGCGCCGTTGCCGGGGAGTTAGCAAATGGATAGTTGTTCTTTTGTCTGTTGTCCATAATTCGCCATGTCTTCATACTACGACATAGAACCTTAGAAAAATGGGGGCAGCAACCTTATGTTTAAAATGATTAACTGTCTCCCCCAATTCGGAGGTACCATTGAAGAGGACCCTGTGATACATTGCCAACATTTTCACCACATCCGCCGCCACATGAAGCCTGAGAATGAGACGTTAGAGGAATTTAAGCTGACATGCTTCAAATTTTATTTAACTGACTCGGCATTAAAGTGGTATTACTCATGTGCTGATGGTGAAAATGATTATCTTGTGCTGCGAGCCCGTTTCCTAGAAGAGTTTTGCCCACCATCTCTCCGACTTGAAACCCGCGAGAAGATTCTCAATCTTGAGCAATTCCGGGACGAAACTTTGGACGAGTACTTGGCGTACTTTGACTCCATTGTGGCGAGCTGCCCACACCATGGATTCACCAGATTCAATCTTATTCAAAGGTTTCTCGGTGGAATGATGCCACTTGAGCGGAAAAGACTTAATGATGTAGCGGGATGTTCACTCATGAAGTTAACCGTGACTGAAGCCTGGCGCCTCATAAATGATTTGGCAAAGAACACAAAACAGGGTCAGTGGCACCAAACTGACGATAAGGCACCAACGATGGAAGTGGACTCAGTACAGAACGAGCCCGACACCATACCCATTATGAGCTTGCCCGCAACAAAACCGAGAGAAGACATCAGTACAAGGGCAGTAATGGATGTGGTTGCGACTCTAAAGGAGCCAATATTGGAGCCCACGGAGCCGACAAAGGATGAGGACTCTTGGATGACCAAAGAAGAACTGCTCAAATCTGGCCCGGTCCTCATCACCAACCTGCCCGAGGAAGTCCCGGCCCTACTTGACGAGCCAAATGAAGTCCCGAACTTCACTACCAAACTAGCCGAGACATACCTGGACCTCACTACCGAACTGACCGAGAAAATCACGGCAAGCCGGGTCCTCACTGAAGAGCTACTCGAGAAAGGCCCTGTCCTTATGGCCGAGAAGCCCCTACATAACCCTTCATGTTCTATAAAGATCACAGCCACCAGAGATGAGATGATCAATGATGATGCAGTGCTAGGCGAGTTGAAGGAGAATCATGAGCCAAAGCAGCCAACGAAGGAGCTCCCACTCGTCACAAGCCAAGAAGAGCCTCCTGAAAGGTGTAAGGATCAAGGACAGCCAATCATCTCTGCCACGAAGAAGAGGGTTAGCAAGGGCGCATGCTTGAGGTCGCTTGGTAAAAGACTGAACTTCCAAAACTGCAAAGATGCCAATCGGCTATACATGAAGAAGCGGCAAAGACATGGGCCCAAAGAATGGAAACCCGGAAGGAGAAGCAAGAGAGCTCGACTTGATGGACCAGCAGCTATGGTCAAGGAGTCCTCGCTTTCTCGGGGATATGTGAAAAAGAAGCCTCCGGATCAAGGGAGAGCAGAACTGAGCCCGCTACCATATGTGTTCTTTGGGCAAATCAAAAGAGCTACCGAGAAGAAGTTCGACCTGAGCCACCCATGGGATCCAAACCAATGATCCAAGAATGAGGTACTGTCGAGCCAACGACGTTAAACAAGTGCACTGGTCGGGAGGTAACCCGACACTATCTTACTTTCTGTCATTTAATTTCTGTCATTTAGTTTTTTCATTCTCACCTTACCTGTAAATATTTGCTTGCATGACTTTTGAACTAAGCCTTGCTGAAAAGCACGCCTTCGTTCAAAAGTGTGGGGTGAGAACCACCTGTGTACATTAGTTAAATAACATGTTTTTTTTTATTATCTTTTTGAAAATATGAACTTGAGAATGTGAAAAAGATAGATCATAATTCATGCATTTACCTTGTGAAAATTCAACTGTTTAAAAACTTAGGATGTAACTTCTCATTTGTTCCTTTGTGCTGAGATAAACTAGGGATGTGGAGTTGATAGAAAATGCCCTAGAGGGGCTTGGCAAGCAATCAAAGGATCGAATCAAACTATATGGTTTTCGAAGTCAGTGGAGGCTGCACTTCGTGTTTCAGTGAAGATTGAAGTCATCTCCGCCATGCAGTGTTTATGCAAAAAGAAAAGAAAAGGCGAGGACGGGAATCAGACCGTCCTCTCTCTAGTCAAAATAGCCGAGAAAATAGATGAGCGACCCTCATCTTGACCCGCGCGAAACGACAGCGATGAGAGGAGCGGGGAGGTATTTCCATATGCTCGCGGGCGATGATTGGACCTCCCAAAAAGGCTTGAGAAAATGGACTAGCAAGTCACAAAGAAGCAAAAGCTCAAAGAAGCAAATCAAGAGGCCAAAGGCCCAAAATTGTGAAGGTTTTAACCGAACAAAAGTGAAGCACTCAAAAAGTCAAATCAAAGGCCAAAGGCCGATTCACTACAAAAAAAGTTGTCCCTCGCCAAAAAGAAAGAAAATCAAAGACCAAACCATTGAAACCCGAACCGAATCACGTGCTAGAGAAAGCTACAAGAAAACCATATAGTACGAGACGGTCCCGAGATTGCAGTCCAGGAGCCTAAAAAGGGCTATCTCCCGAAACATCCAAAATACTTTGCATCTCAGCACGGAGGTACAAGTATCAAGTTTCTTCTATTTATTTATACAGTTCAATTTGGTAATAAGTAGTAATGCATGAATTAGGATAAATCGAGTCCCACAGTCTAATTTTCATATTTTAACAAACTTACTTAGTGCCGCCCTTTAATAGCATTTTACGCAGAAAAGATGTTACGAGTCATTCCAAGGTCACGATCAGACGCTGACTGAAGAAATCTAAAGATCCTGACATGGAATCATTCAAAACAAATCCAACCAAGGAACAATCAAAGTCAGACGGAGCAAAATTGGACTGATAGTTTTGTGAAAAGACTGCACAAAACTGTCAAAATGCACTCATGGACCAAGGTGACCGGCCACCTTGCTTGGAGGTGGCCAAAGCCACCCTTCTCCTCCCCTTGCAACCGGCAACCGGCGGCTCAACCTCCCCCAACCGGCGGCTTTTGGCTCCCCCCATGTGTCATCTCCTCCTTGCTCCTCCCTTCTCCTCCCTTGGATCAAAAACACATGCCCCCCATCTCCACCCTCCATTTCTCTCAAGTTTGGCTATAAATACCAAGCCAAACCTCATTTGTAATTATCCCATTCGCAACACAAAATCACTTATCTCTCTAAGTTTGGCAATTTGTAAGTTTGGTTTTCAAATAATACTCTTGTTGGTTCTTGAGTATTATAACGGTTTTAGAGAATACTCATGTTGGTTCTTGAGTATTCAAGTAGAAATTGGGAATACTCCTGTTGGTTCTTGAGTATTCCCCTTTACTTACTGTCTTTCAAAAACCCCCGAGTATTTAGCTATGGTATCCACCTCTATGGATATTCGTAGCTAAACTCTTCATTCGGTTGAAGGGGTGTATTTGTATCATAAAATGTTTTAGACTTTTCTTTAGTGTTTTTTCTCTGTATTCAAAACTTGTTCTATGTGCCATATATTAGGCCAGAACTTTCAAGGTTGAGTGGATGCTTGGAATGGCAAAGCTCTTCCGTGGAAGTTCGTAAACATACTCGGATAAGTGGATGCTTGGAATGGCAAAGCTTATCTAAGGAGTTTGACCTCTCTCAAACACCATTTGATTGCTCGGGAATGACTGATCAAATGGATGCACACAGGCTAATATACCTTGGAATGGGGTATTAGTCTAAGTAGAACAAGGGCTCTACGTTTTTTGCAAAAGTCTAGACAGTGTGTGCAAATCGAGTGCTTGGAATGGCCTTGATACACTTTCGAACATTTTTACAAAAGACTAGACAGTGTGGCAAATCGAGTGCTTGGAATGGCCTTGATGCACGTTTGAATACTTAGAAGGATCACTAAAGGTCAATGATAAACAGGCTATGATACAAAACCCCCGAAACTGAATGTTTTCCTTGAAATCGAACAACACCTGCACTTACTTTCTTAGTATAACTGCCTTAATCAACTGCACTCATCATCCGGAGGACTTGCCAATCACGCATCACTCGCTGTAAGTCTTCTTTGTATTTTCAGTATTTAATTTTCTGTCATTTACTTTTCCGCACTAAAACCAAAACCAACCAACCAGTCACTTACTTTTCCTCGCTAAAATCTCAGTCAACTTAAAACACGCTCCCTCGCTGTATAAATCACCTCAAAGAGTAACTATCCCCCTAATTCCTTTGGGTTCGACCCCTACTTACCACTTGCTACCCAGTAGTGTAGTCGCGAGTAGCAGACTATAAATTTATTTGTACATTTGCTCTGACGACAAGCATCTGTCAGTGACCACGTTGTTGGATATATGTGTTTTTTCCATGTTCAGTGTAG
This sequence comes from Rhodiola chrysanthemifolia, assembly GCA_033675395.1. Lineage (NCBI taxonomy): Eukaryota > Viridiplantae > Streptophyta > Magnoliopsida > Saxifragales > Crassulaceae > Rhodiola > Rhodiola chrysanthemifolia. The sequence goes on from CM066205.1 coordinate 37,145,865, forward strand.
TTGCTATCATTTATAGTTGGGACTTACGTATTTGTAAAACAAATTTGGTCCTAAAAATTGGTTACTTATGTCACAAAGTGTTTCTAACTGTGTCATATAAGATACTGAAACTTCAGGCGGGAAGTCCATAAAGACTGGGCGGGATAAAGATATTTGAGGGGCAAATCAATTTTTCCATTTCATAATTGATCCTATATTAAATGACACACGTTGGACAGTCAGTCGCATACGGAATGAAAAATCATAAACACACACGTGTCCTAAAATGTACAACGTGTTTGAATCTGAACCAACATGTTCAAATCCTCAGACTGTTTTGACACTTAGGGTTTTGTTTCATCATTTTGGCTCTCTTCCTAACATCGCCACCGACCAAACCGGCGACTCCTAAGAAGAAGGCAGCACCCAAACCGGCTACTACTCCTAACAAGATGTCAACCGGGGTTGCAGTCAAGGATGGGAAAGTCACTGGTGGTATGGTTAATCCTACAGATAACACTAGGTCAGTCCAAACTACATTTCATCGTTCCCCTAGGTGTCTGTCTAAGCTTAGAGTAGAAAAACCAACTAAGTCAGTCCAAACAAGTGCTCCCCAACCAGAGAATCCCCTACTAGTGAAGAATGTCCATTGTTAGTTCCATTAGTCGCCCCATCCAAATACCCTACTCGTACAGTTTCGTCCTCCGCCAGACAAACAATCAACCGATACCCATCCCTAACACCCTCACCTACTGCCTCAAACCCTCTTGAAAAACCACATCTCATGATGAACCACACATTGATGATGATGTTCCCCATGAACCTCAAGATACTGATGATGAGTTGTTCCCTGATGATGATCTGATTCCTTATACTAAAAAAGAGTTGCCAACTGAAAATGAGTGTCCTATTGATGAAGAGGAGTTCCCAGGTGTTGATGATGTTCTTCCCACTGCTGAAGCCTCTCAAGGAGGAGAGCACTCCGACGAAAACCTTCATCCAATTGACGAAGAGGAGGATGAAGAAGAACCACTTAGCATCAGATGCAAGAAGAGGTAATCTTCTCCACCTCCAGGTAAAATATTTGTTACATTAATTTACTGGTAATTTCACTAATATACTAATTTACCTCTTGTAGTAATATATTCTTTTTACCTTTACGCAAGAAGATGCGGAGGACTCTATCCCTGTTAATGAACCTGGACCTTCAAAGAAGAGAAAACGTGGTGTCGTTTGTGGCACCAAGATAGCCACTCTGGTGCACGCCCTTGGGATGAAGATCAAAGTTGAGTGCTCTGTGGAGGCAAACGGGCCTGTGGTGAAGGAAGTGCAGAGTATGATCTGCCACCAAATTGGGGCATGCGTGCGACTGAAGGTCCCAATGATAGCACCGACATACGCTCAGTCAGATGAAGAGCACTGGAACATTGTGGGTAACTATTTGAGCGTAAGTTTTCTTTCTCCTTTTGTTTGTTTGCATTTTGGTTATTTCATTTGTTTGTTAAACAGTTACACAACTTGACCCTTTATAATTGTTTGTAGCCTCATTTTTAATTTCCAAAAGATGACTGATAAGTCGTAGTTGTACGACTATTTTCTGTGTTAAAACCCCATCTCTTAGTGTTCGCCTGTATGTTATTTCACTACATGTGTGTAGTTTTCGTTCTCAGGTGCATTCGGAGACCATGGAATGAATATCGGCTAAAGAGAGCCTGTTAGAAGATGTTTTGCATCGAAGGAATGAAGTCCAAAGTGCTTAAAGGCTGAGTCAGTGCTGGGCGCGTAGGCCTGAAGGATTACAGGCGCGGAGGTCTACTGAATTTCGGTAATTGTTCAGACCTCCGCGGGAACCAAATGGCGAAGACGTCCGCGGATGCCAGCTGGCAGTCGAATTCACTAATTTCGATTTTGCAATCTCGGGAAAAGAGACAGACAGAACTCGAGAGACAGAGAGAGGCGGTTGGCTCTGGACTTAAGGAGAAAAATCAGAAAGGCTAGGGTTGGTTCGAAGTTCGATTTGGAGAAGAGAGCTCTTGGAGAAGGATTCCAATTGAAGAAGCTTGAGCGTGGATTTGTTGCTGGATTCAAGTACTGGAGTGGAGCTGCAGCTTGGTGGAGAATTCGTCATCAGTATTTTCGTTTCATCCCATTCATAATCTTGATGATGTATTCTCTTACGATGAGTAGCTAAACTCATATGTGTAGGCTAGAACTCGACATTGTGATGTTTTGACTTGAGACCTATATTGATTTCTTTGTTTTGTGTCATATTACTATGCGTTGTTTAAGGAATTGACTTTGTTAACACGAGTGGAACCCTAGCGGGGGAGCTTTGGTTTGTTAGTTGATTCCGATTGTCAAGTTTACTAGCAACCTAGCGGGGATAGCGAACTAGGACACGAGCAATATACCACTAGGATTAAACACCCTAGGACAACTTGTTAAATCTTCATGCAACTCTAGCGAGTTAGGGTCTTGATTATCGCTAGCGCGAGATTAAGTACTAGAACTAGAACGGAGAGTGTAACCTTAGCGGGGGAGCTCTAAGTTGTAGAACATTAGAAATCAAAACGGATTTGTCAATGATTTGGTCTTGCATCACAGTCGAAAGTTCTAGCTTGCACTTCTCTTTGATATTATTTACTTGAATTTGTGTGGCGATTGCTCTCTTGATAAGTGATTATTATTGCTTGTGCTTTTGTTTTATTTACTTATTTGAATTTTCCATTGTCGCTTTCATACTTAGTGAACAGATTCTCATATCAATCTCTGTGGATACGACCCGACTTACCACTTGCTAGTCGGAATAAGAAATATTATTTTTGACGGGTACAACGACACCTGTCAAAATTTGGCGTCGTTGCCAGGGATTGGTAACGAAGAATCTCACTACGTATTTCTTTCCCTTGGTTTTATTTTACTGTCTTTTATTTTGTCACTTGATTATTTTTTGTTCAAGTAACAATGTCACAGAGAAGTGTTGAACGAGATCAGGAAGAGCGAAGTAGTGTGATAGGAGATAACATGCAAGAACGGAGGCAAGGACTGCCCCCTGTTAATCAAAGACTACCACCCCCCGGAAATCAGCGATTTGTGAATGAGTATGCTAGACCTCGTGGAGCTAGACACGAGGATTACGAGGACGAGTTGGATCAAGAATACCTCGGTGGAAAAAACCACTATGGACAGTTAGCGAGGCGTCGGGATTTGGGACGCACTATGAGAGGGGTTTGTGTGCCATATATTGATGAGGCACCTTGGTGCATTAGGTTGGATGAGGACGCAGAAGATATCGAGATAAAGGGTGGGGTGATACACCACTTGCCCACGCCAAAATTGCGTCAAATTTTGGCGCCGTTGCCGGGGATTGGTAACGAAGAATCTCACTACGTATTTCTTTCCCTTGGTTTTATTTTACTGTCTTTTATTTTGTCACTAGATTATTTTCTGTTTAAGTAACAATGTCACAGAGAAGTGTTGAACGAGATCAGGAAGAGCGAAGTAGTGTGATAGGAGATAACATGCACGAACGGAGGCAAGGACTGCCCCCTGTTAATCAAAGACTACCACCCCCCAGAAATCAGCGATTTGTGAATGAGTATGCTAGACCTCGTGGAGCTAGACACGAGGATTACGAGGACGAGTTGGATCAAAAATACCTCGGTGGAGGACACCAATATGGACAGTTAGCGAGGCGTCAGGATTTGGGACGCACTATGAGAGGAGTTTGTGCGCCATATATTATTGAGGCATCTTGATGCATTAGGTTTGATGAGGACGCAGAAGATATCGAGATAAAGGGTGGGGTGATACACCACTTGCCCAAGTTTGGAGGAATGCCCGATGAGAACCCCCTAAGGCACTTGAAGGAATTTCATGGAGTTTTCACGTCCATGAAATCGGCATCGGTTACGGAAAATCTTTTTAAATTAAAGGCATTCCCTTTTTCTTTAGTAAGTCAAGCTAAATCTTGGTTAATGTCTTTGCCTTCAGGTTCGATTATTTCATGGGAATAAATGCAAAGGAAGTTCATGGACAAGTACTACTCCCATTCGAAGGCGGCTCAAACAAGAAAGGAGCTATCTATGCTTAGACAAGGACGTGGAGAAACGCTGTTCGATTATTTGGAGAGGTTTAGGCTATTGGAAGAGAATTGTCCGAATCATGGAATCCCACAAAGGATGTTGCTAGAATACTTCATGGATGGGATGATTCTAATGGAAAGAAGAATGCTAGATGCCTCCGCTCAAGGATCTATCCTTGACATGTACCCCGAGGAGATATGGGAGTTGATTGAGAGAGTCGCCGAGAGCACAAGGTATTTAGAAGAAACATATAAACCTGCACCAGTTGCTAACGTGAATGTACATTCTGAATTGCAGGAACTGAAGAATATGATGGCTCAAATAGTGACGCAGAAACCACAAGGCAATCAACAAGTGGAGTGTAAGGTAAACAAGTCCACTTTTAATCCAATGAATAATGATAACGCTGTTTTTCAGGAAAGAACAGAAGACGTGAATGTAGTGGGCTACGTGAACAAGTGAGATTTGCCACCAAGGAGGTATGATGGATACCAAGGCAACAACAAATGGCAACCCAGGCAAAATGATGGTGGTTGGCAAAGGAACAACAATTACGATGTGGGGCAATCCTCGTACCCACAAAAGTCGCCGTACATACCACCACACAGCAAACAAGGAGACGAGGGCCCGATCAAGGAATTGAGAGAGGAAATGAGAGGCATGTTCAAGGAACTAACTCAAAAGATGGGCCAACAAGCTGGAGACGTGAACGAGCTAAAGAGGCAAGTGTCTCAAATTGCCAGTGCCGTTTACGAAAAGCGAGAAGACAAAGGGAAGCTGCCGTCACACACAATTCCAAACCCAATTACAAAGTCCAACATTAGCGCTGTAATGCTTAGGAGTGGAAAGCAGTTGAAAAATGGAGAAGAAAAGTTGAATGAAGATTCCAACTCAGTGGTGCAGGCGGACGTCTCAACATTTAAAGCGGGGACGCCTGATGAATTGATGCAAAATAAAGAGACGTCCGCGGAGGAAATTCAAGAGACGTACGCGGGCTCCTCAGACTCTGGTAAGGAAATTCCAAATTCTAACACTCCCCTACCATTCACAATGCAGGTTTCTAAGACCAACAAGAAGTCTATCACAGACAATGAGGTTTGGGAGTTGTTTAGCAGGGTGGAAATCAACATTCCACTCATTGAAGCTATTCGGCAAATTCCAAGGTACGCAAAATTTCTTAAAGAATTATGTACTAACCATAGGCGTACGACTAAGAATGAGCAGGTCATGCTTGGAGAGAGTGTATCAGCAGCGATACGAAGGAAGGTGCCCAAAAAGTGTAAGGATCCCGGAACTTTTACTATTCCACGTGTTTTAGTAACGTAAGGATCGAAAATTGTATGCTTGATCTTGGTGCTTCCATAAATGTTCTTCCTTACTCTTTGTACTTATCTTTGCGTATTGGTCCACTGAAACCCGCGGGTTTGACCATTCAATTGGCTGACCGATCATGCACCCAACCTTTGGGTGTGATCGAGGATGTTTTGGTGCAGGTAGAAAATCTTATTTTTCCTGCAGATTTCTATGTGCTGAAAATGGATAATGAGGGAGCACAAGATCAGCCACCAATTCTATTTGGTAGGTCATTCATGAAGACGGCTAGAGCTAAGATCAATGTGGATCGTGGCACGCTTTCCATGGAGGTGGAAGGTGAGGTAATAAACTTTAATATATATCAAGCTATGCAATATCCACCCGATGATGTAGGAGTACACGCTTTGGATGCGATCGATGAGCTAGTGGAATCTTCCGATATTCCCTGTGGGAATGATGTGCTTGAAATAATTTTGAGGGAGGCTATTGAGTCACGTGGCGCATCAATAGGGATGCTTCGTGATACTAGTGACATGCTACAGGAGCTTAGAGTTTCGGGACCACTGACCCCAAGGTATGAGGCTAATCAAGTTACTTTAACTAATAAATCTACACATGTACCATCTGTTGTACAGGCGCCTGAGTTGCAGCTTAAGCCCTTACCCGAGCATTTAAAGTATATCTTTTTGGGAAATGGTGAGACGTTGCCGGTCATAATCAAGAAAGGCTTGGAGCCTAATCAGGAGGAGAGATTGGCAGCGGTACTGAAGAAACATAAGACCGCGATTGGATGGACACTTGCGGACATCAAGGGAGTGAGCCCTACCGTGTGCATGCACCGGATTTTACTCGAGGATGGAGCCCAAACCTGTGAGGCAGCCGCAGCGTAGATTGAACCCACTGATGATGGAGGTGGTTCAAAAAGAGGTACAAAAGCTCTTAGATGCTGACGTGATTTATCCCATTTCCCCGTACATGTAGTACCGAAGAAGACAGGAATTACAGTGGAGCTTAATGCTCAAGGTGAGTTGGTGACATCCAGAATGGATGGCGCGTGTTCATCGACTACAGAAAGCTAAATGCAGTGACACGCAAGGATCACTTTCCTTTGCCATTCATTGACCAGATGTTGGATAGGCTCGCAGGCAAGCCTTACTTTTGTTTTTTAGATGGATTTTCTGGGTATAATCAAATTCCGATTACAGCCGAAGACCAGGACAAGACTACTTTCACGTGCCCATTCGGTACATTTGCGTTTCGACGCATGTCTTTTGGTTTGTGCAACGCGCCTGGTACCTTCCAGCGTGTGGTAATGAGTATTTTTTCAGAATTGATTAGTGACTGTGTTGAAGTGTTCATGGATGACTTCACTGTGTACGGAAATACTTTTGATGAATGCTTGCTTAATGTTGGTAGAGTGCTTGCACGTTGTGAGGAGACAAACTTGGTTTTGAATTATGAAAAATGTCATTTTATGGTCACTCACGGCATAGTATTGGGGCATGTTGTTTCTGGAGAAGGGATACAAGTAGATAAGGCTAAAATTGACTTGATTATTAGCTTGCCTTACCCTTCTGATCAGCGTGGTTTGAAGTCTTTTTTGGGACATGCAGGATTTTATAGCAGGTTTTTAAAGGACTTCTCAAAAAGGGCGCTACCTCTCTCTAGATTGCTACAAAAGGATGCACCATTTGAGTTTACGGAGGAATGCAAGGCGGCATTCGATGATCTTAAGGCGGCACTGACTAGTGCACCCATCATTCAAGCACCGGATTGGACACAACCTTTCGAGATAATGTGTGATGCTAGCGACTACGCAGTTGGAGCGGTGCTCGAGCAAAGGAAGGAAAAGAAGCCTGTGGTGATCCTCTATGCGTCTAGGACGCTTGATACGGCTCAACGAAATTATTTCGCAACCGAAAAAGAGCTTTTAGTTGTTATATTTGCTTTAGAAAAATTTCCCCCATATTTGCTTGGTTCTAAAATTGTTGTCTTTTCTGATCATGCAGCTATTCTCTATTTGATGACGAAAAAAGAGTCCAAGCCGCGGCTGATTAGATGGATCCTCTTGCTACAAGAGTTTGATGTGGAAATAAAGGACAAGCAGGGCATTGAGAACACCGTGGCCGATCACTTGAGCCGAATAGTGAGAAAGGAGGAAACTGGAGCTATAACGGAAACATTCCCGGACGAGTATTTATTTACTGTCCAAGAAAAAGCACCATGGTACGCTAACATAGTTAATTACCTGGTGGGAGGTAAGTTTCCTTCGTCATTTACTATTGCTCAACGTTTGAGGCTTAATGATGGTTGCACAGTCGTTATGCGCAATCGTCAAGAATAAATTTATAAGTGTCCGCTACTCGCGACTTCACTACTGGGTAGTAAGTGGTAAGTAGGGGTCGAACCCAAAGGAATTAGGGGGATAGTTGTTCTTTGAGGGGATTATTCAGCAAGAGAGCGTGTTTTAGGTTGGTTGGTTGGTTTTAAAGCTACCAGCTAAGTGATTGATTGGTTGGTTGGTTGGTTTTAGTACTGGAAAGTAACTGATAATTATTACAATTAAAAGAAAGCATTCGGTTTCAGGGGCCTTGTATTATAACCTGTTTATCATTGACCTTTAGTGAATCTTCTAAGTATTCAAACATGAATCGAGGCTATTCCTAGCTCAAGACTTGCAACATCGTCTAGCCTTTTTAAGGTCGTAGAGCACTTATTCTACTTCAACTAATTCCTCCTTCCGAAGTATCTTAGCCTTATGTGCATCCATTTGGTCCCTTTGGTCCATTTTCCAAATGGATTTTTAGATAGATCGAACTCCTCAGATAAGCTTTGCCCGTCAAAGCATCCACTTACCCGAGTATGTTCACGAATCCCAAGGAAGAGCTTTGCCCGTCAAAGCGTCCACTCAACCTTGGAAGTTCTAATATTATATATGGCACATAGAATAAGTTTTGAATACAAAGACGAGACACTAAGTTAATAGTCTAAAACATTTTATAATACAAGTCCACCCCTTCTACCGAACGACTAGTTTAGCTACTATTCATCGCGCTAAACATTATAACTAAGGAATTGGAAATTAAAGACAGTAAATAAATATTAAAATACTTACAACCGTTGAAGCGCCAAGGGAGCAATCCTTTATTTCCAAAACCAAACTTACAAAACTTAGAGACAGAAGTGTTTACAACTTATGGATTTGATTTTGATTTTGTGGTGATACAAATGAGGAGGAGATGAGCTCCATTTATAGTGAGGAGAAGGGAGGAATGGATGGAGGAGATGATGGCATGTGGTTTTTGATCCAAGGGAGGAGAAGGAGGAAGAAGGAGGAGGCGCCACATGGGGGGGAGCAAAAGCCGCCGGTTGCCGGTTGTGGGGAGGAGGAGCCGCCGGTCATGGAGGGGAGGAGCTCCTCCCTTGGCCACCTTCTCTTCAAGTGGTCGGTCACCAAGGCAAATGGATGAGTTTTGTGAGTTTTGTGCAGTCTTTTCACAAAACTATCAGTGTGTTTCGTCCCGGGCTGACTTGATTCCTCTTCTGCTTAATTTGTTATGAGTGATTCAACGTCAGGATCCTTGATATTTCTTCAGTCGGCATATGATCTTGACCTCGGAATGACTTGTAACATCTTTTCTGCTTTAAAAGCTCCTCTTTAGCATGTATTCTCTCTAAGCTCTGAAATACCCTGTAGAAATATATCGGAACTAACAAGCAAAAGTTAAATAGACAAAGTGTCTAATTAAGGGGGTTTTACTGTGTTTATGATTCGTATAATTTTGGTCCATCATATCACCCCACACTTTTAGTTGTTCGTCCCGAACAATGCTATTAAAGGGCGGCACTCTAAGTTGGTTTTGGAATATGAAATTTACACTGTGGTACTTGATCTATCCTAATTCATGCATTACTACTTATTACCAAATTAAACTGCGTAAATAAATAGAAGAAACTTAATACTTGTACCTCCGTGCTGAGATGCAAATTATATTGGATGTTTCGGGAGATAGCCCTTTTTAGGCTCCTGGACTGCAATCTTGGGTCCATCTCGCACTATATGGTTTTCTTGTAGCTTTCTCTAGCACGTGATTCGGTTCGGGTTTCACTGAGTTGAGCCTTTTTAATTTCTTTCTTCTTTGGCGAGGGACTGCTTTTTTGTAGTGAATTGGCCTTTGGCCTTTGATTTGACTTTTTTTTTTTGAGTACTTCACTTTTTTTGTTCGGTTAAAACCTTCACAATGTTGGGCCTTTGGCCTCTTGATTTGCTTCTTCGAGCTTTTTGCTTCTTTGTGACTTGCCAGTCCATTTTCTCAAGCCTTTCCTTTGGGAGGTCCAATCATCGCCCGCGAGCATATGGAAATACCTCCCCGCTCCTCTCATCGTTGTCGTTTCGCGCGGGTCAAGATGAGGGTCGCTCATCTATTTTCTCGGCTATTTTGACTAGAGAGAGGACGGTCTGATTCCCGTCCTCGCCTTTTCTTTTCTTTTTGCATAAACACTGCATGGCGGAGATGACTTCATTCTTCACTGAAACCCGAAGTGCAGCCTCCACTGACTTCGAAAACCATATAGTTTGATTTGATCCTTTGATTGCTTGCCAAGCCTCTCTAGGGCAGTTTATGTCAACTCCACATCCCTAGTTTATCTCAGCACAAAGGACAAATGAAAAGTTACATTCTAAGTTTTTAAACAGTTTGAATTTTCACAAGGTTAATGCATGAACTAAGATCTATCTTTTTCACATTCTCAAGTTCATATTTTCAAAAAGATACTATTACTAAAAAAGAAAACAGCAAGCATGTTATTTATATACAAAGGTGGTTCTCACCCCACACTTTTGAACGAAGGCGTGCTTTAGTTCAAAAGTCATGCAAGCTTAAAACTAAATGACTGAATTTAAATGACAGAAAGTAAGATAGTGTCGGGTTACCTCCCGACCAGTGCACTTGTTTAACGTCGTTGGCTCGACAGTACCTCGTTGTGGATTACTGGTTTGGGTCCCATGGGTGGCTCAGGTCAAATTTCGCCAATGTTCCTGTGTTGTTTCTTGCCTTGACTCTTCCTGACTTCTTGTTTGGGTTGGAACTCCATGGTTTTGGTGCCCTAATTAGATAGTTAGGGTTCAGATGGTTACCCTATTTATATCCACGTTGATTATTGTAATTTTATCCAGCATCTCATAGTGAAAACCCTGACTTGGTAGTGCTCCCAGACATAGTCACGCTATAGTGACGAACTGGGTATCAAAATATGGTGTCCTCGCATCAGATCCATTGTTTTTCTCTCAACTTCGCGGCTTGCGCGATCCTAACACATCTCCCATAGCTTTCATCAAAACATTGATGAATTTCTTAGTATTCACAACGGTACAACTTCATCACTTTTAATGTCCAAGAAATTGTTCTTTAATCAAAAAAAAAGAAATTGTTCTTGACATTAGACATTGACAAGCTTTACTTGTACACGCATATTAACTTTGCCTCTAACCACCCAAAGTGCCATGGATTATCATCTAAATAATATGGCTATATATTGAATTTTCTTGTCCACTTAGAAGAGTTCAATATTCTTCTCCACTTGGAAGAGTTCAATATTCTTCTCCATTTAAGAGAATCCAATATGTGAATGTAAATTCACATAATCTCTACTTATTGCTTAGTTGATGATCTTCGATTTTAGAAACGTACATCAGTTTATCCACATCCACAAAGCAAGACATGCAGAAATAAATTTAGTAGCTTGTGAACAATAAGGTTATGCATGTACATCTGTTGCACTTGATTTAATATGCAAGCCACAAATATTTAAAACTATAATCAAATCAAAACTTGCACTGTAAAACTGAACATGCTTTAATAACAACTTTTTAGAAGGCCACCAAGAGAGCATAAAGTGTTCAACAATAACACGAATACTTAAAATATTTCGAATCAGAAAACCCGAAATAATCACATAATCCTTAATTATTTCAAACAATAGTCTCCACCAATCAAGTTTTACCAACACACTAAACTTACAAACATATTGGCTGGAGTTTATTCATTGGAAAATCCATCTGATTATATTCTGGTTGAAAATCATTAGAACACATGTTCCACAAAATACACTTATCATGGTGTCAGCGTCAAACACATATACACTGGTTACATCAGAAATCCACACATGCTCCACAAATTATCCGCATCATCAGAACATCCGACCGATTACTTTGAACTCACTTATCATATTTAATCATGCATGCTCCACAATCTAAGATTTATCAAATAAGGATTGAAACAACCAAACCTGATTTTCGTCCCGCAAATCAGCCATCAATTTTGTTTTTCAGAGCCACTTACTCCTATCAATCCGGTGAGGAATCTAGGCCTGAATATACTAATTATATCTCTTTTTTTATAGAAGAATATACTAATTATATCTCGGAGTAGTTGTTGAAGCATCGGACTTGAAAGTGATATGAGCACTCACTCACCGAAAATTTCAACGTAGACAAGTAGCAGCTTCTTCAACTCTACCTCCCCCCGTTGCAGTATTTCTGAATTTTGCTAAAAAATCATTCCTGCAGTATTACCGAATTTTGAAATTACTGAATTTGAATGTAAATTGACTGGGATATAGAATGAATCGTGCATAGCCCTTTCCAAATTTAGTATTTCTACCCTAATAGGATTTCCTGAAATTGAATTGGGATAAGACACAGTCGAATAACAACAACTTGAAATGTATTTTGGAATGAAAGGAGCCGAGAAGAACGTAAGGATTTGCCTCTCTATTTTTTTTCTCTATCGTCTATTTTCTAGGCTTATTTACAATCGACAAGCATCGATTCACATTTGAAATTGAATAAGGCGGTTGAAATCATATAAAAGCGACGTCTAGAAATCTATCGTTTTTTGCTATTCAGATTCCGTGCATCCGCGTAACACATTAGCGTCGCGTGCTGCTTACACATTAGCAACTAATATGTATGTTGCACGCGATCTGCTAATGTGTAAGCAGAACGCGAATTTCTCGGACTTAGGCACTTGTTTTGCTCTAAAACTTCATCTGAAATGCCTCATTTCGTTTAGATGAGCTACCCTAAAAGTGTTCAATATCTTATCATGTTCATAACACTAAAATCCCCAACACTTAGTTGGCGACTAAGTAAGTCTACGTGGCGCCTAGACGTCTATAAATCAGTTGAGGAGTTTATTAATCTTATAGTATTAAATCGGGATGTCATAAAATTTACCTTCCAGGCGAGTTAGGCGGAGCATTTTTAGAACAGTAATTATAAGAGTCGATAGCACACTCAACACTCTTGAATACGTACATACTCCCATCTAGTAAGAATGATCCCCAACAATTGATTTATTTACTACTTACTTTCGACATCTAGGATGATAACTAACACTCATACTCATACATACTTCTCCCTGTTATTTACTACCACGTAACTTCTATAAAACTTCAAATATTTTAGACAAACATATCAGCAACAAATGTATTCTAAATATGTTTGAAGTATGCAAGCTTCCATCATTATCAAAATTGCTAAATTTGATATCTTTGAGAATTTTAGGAGAATATCCAAACACGTAGTTGAGAAGGACGACAATGTTGCTTCGGAATACTATCAGCTGCGGTTTTTAGGGTGACGGAGTTTGCGCATCTGAGAGTCGACGGAGAGACTTATTAGGTTGTAGTCGGGACGAGGAAGAAAACGCTTCTGAAGCCACTCGTGGATAAAGGAGTCTGTTGCTAAAAGAAGAAGCCGAGGCTAGCAAGCTGAATCAGCAATACAAGGTGAGAAGTGGAGGGGATGCAAAACCAGATATATAGACATCTACACGATCTTAAAAGGTTACACAAAGGCATGTCGGATTGAAGATGCGATCACAATTGCTTATCTGACAGCTAGTGAAGAAGTTGGATGTAAACATTGGACCTTATTACGTCACTCCAGCGTTTACTAATGAGAACAAATTAAGAGGCTGCAATTGTTGTGTCAACTAATCAGAAGGGTGAAGCTGATGAGTTGCGTTACGGTCATGGTGAAGGAAGGAATGGACTATCCTAATGGTGGCCTCAGGAATGAGGACGTGTGATAAGGACACGTACTGTATCTGCGGCGGCCACGGCCACGCTAAGAACCCATATAATTTATCAGACTTGTGTTTATTTGATATTGTACGAGTCCACCGGAAAAAGACATCTAAGAATAGAAGCTCTGAATTTCCAAATCAATTTGTGTAAATTATGAAAATTTGGAGCCTCCTCGAACCAAGTCCATTGTTTCAAGAAGAAAAAAAAATCAATTTAGAGGAGTCCCGTTGCAAATTTGCATATAATTTATCCTGGGATATTTGTGGGAGTCAAATAAACTAAATCGTATAGCGAAAGAGGACTTTCTCGAGTGACTTGAGCTCTTGACGATGTGTCAAGAAGTGAAGAGTTTGAATCCCGAGTAGCATAATTTTTCCTACTTTTGGGGAGGGTTGTTTTTCCACCCGCCTCGGCATGAACGTGATATGGGTGCTTTTGGGGAGGGGTGCTTTTCCTCCCACCAGGTCTTGCCTCTCCAGTCTTCCATGGATGCGTGAAGGTGTGTATTTGCTCGTGGATTTCAAATTAGAGGTCTCTTATGTCGTGTGCTTCAGTGGACGATTCGAATATTAATTCAGGTGGTGTCTTGCGTGGTCCGTGCTTAAGATTCTAATAGTTTATATAAACCTGTAAAATACTCGTGTAATATGCATAAGATGTACTCGTATAGTATTTGATCTGTATGAGATATAAAACCAACAATAAAGAAGAAGAAAAAAAACAAACTAAATCATTTAGCTCACACCCACAAGTGGAAAAGGCATAACCGAAAATAAGCCTCACATCCTATCCAAAAAAAAAAAAAACCTCGCACAATCATTGACCTTAATTAAACATTCTTGAGCAGTAAACACCCAGAACATCAACTTAATCCGCTATACATGGGTCATGGATATACATTACAGGCAACGGTGGGCCAATTGACAACCGGGGAAAAATCGCTTACATCCATGATGGATGAGGGCGCTTAGCAAGTTGCATAAGAATCAAGATAGCTTAACAATCAAATTATTCTCAGCTTGATGTAATGTAACCATTTTAAGTAGAAAACAGTTCTCTAATAATATATTTTTCACTGTTTGGGATATCAATTAATTGACGGGGCACTCATTTGTTATAGATTCAAATTGTATCTAACACGCAAACAAATACAAGTACACATACTCTCGATTCCACCTCTGCTTACATACAGATCAACAATGCTTTCATATACAATAGAATCTACTAAACGATCATGTGGAGTTTTCCCTTTCTTAATCTAATGCGAGTTTCGTTTGATATTTGTACCAAAAAGAAAAGAGAATAATCAAAAGAAAACCTTATTGACACTTCAACGTTTCAAGCCCGAAGTCCTCTCCATTCATTTCTAGCTGTGATGAGATGGATCACTGTGACTCGTTAAAATGTCAGACTTCAGTTGAAGCTACGGAGGTCATATCGTTCAGAACAAACACGGACCTTCTATCCCCTGAATGCTTGAAACATATTTGATAACAAACAGACAGAGCAAACCATATGCATCATTTCATTCTTATCTGCCTAGATTCATACCGATTGATGTTACAAGTCTATATGAACAGAGTAAATAAAATTACCAGCACAACAGAAAGCAAGCAACAGTCAATCTCCGACCCTTCCGGATGGATACATAAAACTAACAAAATCGAATGTATTACTGAAGATATGTTCAACACTAAATAATTCTACCTTCTCATGAAACTGTGATGCACACGGTTTTACTGGCAGACAACAGGAAGAGAAGGAAAACACACTTATTGACAAGAAAACTCAAGTGGAGACATCAAAATCAGAATATTGTAAGACAAAATGAAGAAGGAAAACATAAACAAAGCATAGCTAAGATGCCTGAGGCAAGATCTGGAGTGACCTTGGGAGGATATGTACACCTCTAATTTAAGATGGATCAGGGAGGCTGTTGAACTGGCATTGGATATTGAACTGGTAATGGATGTTGAATTGGAAGTGATTGAGGAAGTAGAGGGATAACGGACTCTGGGTAATCTGTTCTTGGGCCGATCAGAGAGTAGTATGCCAGAATCTGTGCTGGATGCATGGCTACCGGATTCCCATCCAACAGCTCCTCTTCATTTGGATCAAGAGTAATACGTCTAGCTGGGATCAATTCGATATTCCAATATGGTCGCTGCATGTAGAAAAGGTCCCGACCATCTATGGAGGCAGTGTAGCCTTGCACCCATATAAATCTTAGCGACTTCAGCTGTGTGACAGCGAAAGCAATTGCCTGCTCACTGAAGCAACATCCTCTCATTTCAAGTTTTTGAAGGCTAGGACAACCTCTACTATATTCCAATAAACCCGCATCTGTTTCACCAACATGCCCTAGCAACATCCACCTCACGTTGTTGCTGAATTTTCCTACATAACCTAGGCCGACATCAGTTAATCCCCCAGGACGAAGGTACAAAGCGAATCTAACCAACCTCGTGCAACCCATAAGTAGGGCTCGTACTCCGTTATCCAAAGGCAAATCTGTTACCATTTCTTCACTATCAAGCAAGACCAGGCGGAAATCTCGAAGCTTCTTCAAGCACATACCCATGCAAGCCAATGATTCGTTTGTTAGGTCAGAGACGTAGACAGCCAGGTACTCCAGCGACAAGCATCCATGAGCTAATGCCACTAAGCCCCTCTGGGTAACAACACCTTCCTCATCTTCCATACCTTGCTCGTCAGCTCCACGTTCTATCCTCAGCCTCTTCAATTTCTTGCAGCATGTGGCAAGGATTTCCAGACCTCTATCACCAATCACATTTCGTGTCTGTTAAACAAACTTCCAACATCAATATTTGGTACAGCAAAAATAAAAAAA
Organism: Rhodiola chrysanthemifolia; assembly: GCA_033675395.1. Lineage (NCBI taxonomy): Eukaryota > Viridiplantae > Streptophyta > Magnoliopsida > Saxifragales > Crassulaceae > Rhodiola > Rhodiola chrysanthemifolia. The sequence goes on from CM066205.1 coordinate 37,162,185, forward strand.
TGTAATCTCTTTTTGATATTTGGTACAGCAAAATAGCTTTTTTAAGCAGCAAATGTACTGATAGTAAAATAACCTAACCAATCCTTTGTTGTTAAGACTTTACCTAGGTTTGATATAGTTATATATCGATTTATCTCTTAAATAAGAGTAGAAGACTAGAAACATTCACCTCATTGCTACACCTTCAGCAACTAATTTAAAGATCATAATGCAAACAACAATTGAAGTGTGAGAGTGAGAAATGGTGATATTGCTTAACAATTACAGAATGCATGCTGAAAAATGATAAAGGGGGGCCTGAAACAAAAATCACTTCAACAAAAAAAAAAAAAAAAAGACGTGAGAAAGCAACTGATAAGAAAGTTTCCAACTAAGGACAGGGAAATAGTTTTGTTGGTTACCTCTAGGACTTCCAAATTAGGGCACTTCCTAATTAAATGACAATGGTCTTCTGTCTCTAGCAATGCATACACCAGATCTAATTTTGTCAACACTGGCCCTAATGGGTACACTATTGGCATTTCATTCCGTCCCATATATGTAAGTCCTAAACGCCGTACCGTGGCTGGTAAAGCTACAACAGAATAGTCTTCAGGCGACCTATCATAAGAACCTCCCCCAAATTCTTCTAGGGATGCTGCTGACCGGAAGAAGCCAAGGAGATCAATTATCTCACAATCACTGGTCTTCACTGATTTTAAAGATGGACAATTTCTGGAAATTAATTGAAGGTCTTGAAAAGCAACTGAGGCGAGGTCCGTCATGTAAAAGTTGAGGGTTTCAAGAACTGTGTTGCTCACGGCAATCTCATGAAGCCATTGACCACCATTATCATGAATCGTGCTCTCTTCCAAGAAAAGGACTTTTAAATTCCTGAAACATACATGTGAGTATGTCAGTAATATGATAGTTTCTGATATTCAAATTAACAATACTAGGTGATGATAATGAAAGCTTGTTCTCTACTTGGACAGAAATTGTTTGGAAGATCCTACTGAGTTTGAGGTTATCATTTACATTTTTCAAAAGAAATTTTCCCAAAGAGCAAAGAAGCATTTTGAAGTTGGAAAGTAAAACACAGACAACAGTAGGTCTAACCCATTGATAGCCAACACAAGGTAAAACAGAGTCAGATGTGTAGAAGACTGTTACGGCCCGGGATTTAGACCTCGTGACAGGAGCCATTGCGAACGATGCTAGAATACTAAAACGTTGCAGCTTTGTCAACCTAAGCTCTCTTCTTACCAGAGAGGTTAGATTGATTTAGCTCCAAGATTATCCCTTTATTCAAAGAGAAAGACCTACTTATATATATGTCGATACAATCAGCCTTAATGGCTTAATTATTTATTAACAAAAATCAACTCAAATCAAATATTAGAATTATCTTAGACTGGCACCACTATCTCAGTCATATGATTACGATTCCTTCGCTGATATGTGTTACCATAGAAGGGATCTGTATCATTACTCCCGTCCTCTGCAAAGAGCTTGTCCTCAAGCTCGAAGTCTGGATATGCCTCTACAAATGTCTCAAAATCCTCCCAAGTTGCTCCTTCAGGTGCATCAGCAAGCCATTGGACCAGAAACTGACGTTGTCTGCGATTCATCCTTGGTGTGGGGTGCCATTAGTGTGCGGCCCTCATGGACTAAAGGTAGCTCCGAAAGAACAGTGGGTCGTGGTCCCTTGTCAGCTTTTAATAAGGAGACATGGAACACGTTGTGAATACGACTTTCCTCAGGCAATTGTAGCCGATATGAAACTTCTCCAATGCGTGCGAGAATTTCAAACGGACCATAAAATTTTGGTGATAACTTGGTCAAAGAATGACGAGCCACTGTAAACTAGCGGTGCGGGTGAAGTTTAAGCCACACAAAATCACCCACCGCAAATTCAACTAAGCGATGGCTGCCATCATAATGGTCCTTAATCCGCTGCTGGGCTTGCGCTAATCGAGCACGTGCCTTCTCGTAAAAATTCAGACCGCTCATTCAATGCTTGGTCGGCTGCCTCCACTAATGATCTTCCTGGCACAGTTCAAAATTCGAGGTGGCTCACGCTAGTATACTAGCTTGGAGTGCAGTGTGGTACAGGGTGTTGCCCACGGGATCCAAGAGAGACATTTCTTTGGTTTGTCCCCTGTCAAGCACCGAAGATACATCTCCAAAGTTCGATTGACTACCTCGGTTTGCCCGTCAGACTGTGGATGATAAGCAGTGGAGAAAGACAATGTCGTCCCGGATAAGCGAAAGAGCTCTCGCCAAAAATGTCCATGAAATACCTTGTCGCGATCCGTAACGATTGACTCTGGCAGACCATGTAAACGAAACACCTCTGAGAAAAATGCATTTGCCACCGAAACTGTCGTATAAGGATGGTTAAGCGGAAGGAAATGAGCATACTTGGAGAGTCGATCGACAACCACCAAAATAACAGTCTTGCCGGAAGCTTTTGGGAGAGCCTCAATAAAGTCCATTGAAATATCAGCCCAAATGGTCGCTGGAAGTGGTAGGGGCTGCAAGAGGCCAGTCGGTCTTTGTGTCTCCCACTTATATTGTTGACACACCTGACATTCTTGAACATAAGTGCGAATGGTCTGCTTCCACCCTTTCCAATAAAAATCACGACGGATAAGCTCCAAGGTCTTTTGAATTCCTTCGTGAGCCAAGTTATGGAATCCTGACACCACTTTCTCAACCAAAGGTGATGTAGACAAGAGATATATTTTATCGCGAAACAAGATCAGTCCATCACGGACTTGCCAGGTGCTACTTTCTTCGCCTAGAATAATACTATCTCGAAGATTAAGTAGTGTAGCATCAGTTTCAATTTCGCGTCTCAGTTCTTCGAATATACCAACCCGGGCTCGCGATAAGACAAATATAGTCCCTTCTTCTTTGATGTCCCTCTCATCACGAAGTGAGAGTGCATCCGCTGCCCGGTTAAGTACCCCTGCGCGATACTCCACACCAAAGTCGAACCCAAGAAGCTTACTAATCCAGTGTTGTTGTGGAGATGTTGTAAGCCTCTGCTCCAATAAAAACTTCGAACTGAAGTGGTCTGTCCGGATAAGAAATCGACGACCCTATAAATAAGGTCTCCAATGAGTGACAGCTTTAGCAAACCCAATCAACCCGCGTTCGTAGGCAGCAAGCTTATGGTGCCGATTGGCCAGTTTTCGACTAAAAAATGCAATAGGGTGACCTTTTTGTTGTAGGACAGCTCCAATTCCAATCCCTGAAGCATCGCATTCTATGACAAACTCTAATGAGAAATCGGGTAAAGCAAGAACAGGAGATTCTGAAAGTGCCTTCTTTAGAGAAAGAATGATGTCGCCGCTTTATCATCCCAAGTGAAATTGTTACGTTTGAGGAGACTTGTTAAGGGCGCTGAGATGACACCGTAGTCTTTAATGAACTTTCGATAATATCCCGAGAGGCCTAAAAAACCTCGCGACGCCTTCACTGTATGTGGTTGTGGCCACTCAATGATAGTTGCAATCTTATTTTGATCAACTGCCACTCCAGAGTGTTGAATAACATGACCCAAATAAGCTACTTGTGAAGTTGGCCGAAGGAGCACTTAGACGCTTCAGAAATAATCCATGAGAACGAAGGAGACTTAGTGCCGTCTGTATGTGTTGTAGGTGAGCTGCCCAAGATTGATTATATATCAAAATATCGTCAAAGAAAACAAGAATATACCTTCGAAGTTGGTCCTTGAATACTGTATTCATCAGACTTTGAAACGTGGACGGTGCATTCGACAACCCAAACGGCATCACTAGGAACTCATAATGGCCATGATGAGTGCGAAAAGCCGTTTTGTCAATTTATTCTGGAGCCATTCGCACTTGATGGTAACCTGAAGTCAAGTCCAGCTTGGTGAAATATGTAGCTCCATGGAGTTCATCAAGCAGCTCGTCCACCACCGGGATAGGAAACTTATCTTTAATGGTTTTAGCATTTAATTCCCGATAATCTATGCAAAAACGCCATGATCCATCCGTCTTCTTAACTAGAAGCACCTGTGAAGAAAATGGCGAATGACTATCTCGTATAATTCTGTTGTGAACCATCTCGGTACACTGTCGCTCTATCTCATCCTTTTGGAGGTGTGGATAACGGTATGGACGAACTGCCACTGAATCTGAGCCTGCTAGCAAATGAATACGGTGATTGCACTGGCGTACTGAATCTGAGCCTGCTAGCAAATGAATACGGTGATCGCACTGGCGTGCCGGTGGAAGACCCTTAGGAGTAGCAAAAACATCGTCAAAGGTGTTTAGAAGACGCGTCAAGTCTGTCTCAGGACATCGAGTACCACTTAAGGCATTTAGATGTCCTCTCTCGTTACGGGACTCGGCATACCATATAACTGGTGCACCATTTAACTTGAATTCCATTTCGCCTCTTGTAAAGTCCCACATGATTCGTCCCAGTGTGTTCAACCAATGTATGCCAAGCACGATGTCAAAGCCGGACAATGGAATCACATACACATCTGCTCCAAACTCATCCCCTTGAACCACCAGACAAAGATTTTCATAAACGCCACTACTCGACATGGACCCTCCATTAGGCAGTGCCACACATGCTCCTGGGCGTTGCTGGATTGAAAGATCAAAGTTGGCAGCCACGCCTTCCCGAATAAAATTTGTGTGTGCTCCCAGAATCAAGTAAAGCCCAAACAACTTTTCCGGATATCATTGCTTGCACTTGAAAAGTCTCATTTGTTTGCGTACCCCTCATGGCGTTGAGTGAGAGCACTGGGATCTCATCATAGTCTTCCTCACTCCCAACTTCAGGTTCCTATACCGCATTACAATATGAAACAAAGTCTTGCACCGATGACCTGCAGTGAACAATTCATCGCAATTGAAGCATTGTCCCCTTGCTCGGCGATCAGCCATCTCCTGGTTGGTTAACCTTTTAAAAACAGGTTTAGGGGCAGCCACTTTTGATCCTTGAAGGTGCCCACTTGGAAGCTCTCCCCCTCGTGGTTTACTAGTAACTGTGTGTTTTAACGAGCGAGTTTCCGCAGCGGGCAGACCACCAAATGTGCGCATTTCCTTATCATTCGGCAACTTCAACTCATTTTTACGAGCCAAGTTCATCGCGATGTATAACGACTCAGGCTTATGGTAATCGACCTCTTGGCGAAGAGCATCAGAAAGCCCTGCACAAAAATGCCATATAGCGAAATCCTCTGTTACCTTTGAAGTGCGGCCCAGCCATGCTTCGAATTGGATGCAGTACTCATCCACGGAGCCCAACTGTCGAAGATATGTTAGTTCTCCAAGAGGATTTAGGCTTGATGGGGGACCAAATCGATGTACACAACGTTCCGCAAATTCAGCCCACGATAAATGATGATTCACCAGTCTTCTGAGCGTCCGAAACCACCCAGCTGCTGCTCCAGTAAGACAAAAGCTAGCTTGGCGGACTTTACGAGCTTCGACTGTTCCTTGATCTTCAAAAAAATCCTCAGCCTTCTGGAGCCATTCGGTGGGGTCAGATAATCCATCAAAAGTTGGAAAATCCATTCGCCCGGGTTTCGAGTCAATCAGATAGTGCTCGTAGCGTCCTTCATTCTCCACTGGACAATCCTCATCGATCTCATTGGCTACGCTGTCCTCAAATCGGCCATCCCCAACATAGTTCTTTTTGTGGGCATATTTTGAAGGTGCGGTCTGAGTACCATCAACTTGTCCAATGCCTCCATGTTGTCCTCGACCACCCCGAGAACAATCGCCTCGCGGTCCCTCATAGTGCATCTGGTCACCCCCAATGCCACAACCTCCCTGCCCCCTTCCACGCCCTCGTCTTCTGGTTGGAGAGACACTGCCGTTTGGATTGACATCTTCCCCCACAACTTCAGATGGGATGGTCAGTGCGCGGAGCTCCTCTAGATTCGATTGGTGCGCTCAAAGCTCGTCTTGCAAAGCTGTGAGAGCGGCTGCTTGAACCTCCGTTGCTGCCACATTACCAGCCGCCTGCTCCTCCATAAATTTCTTCATTTCCGCCATGAATTCGTCCGCCATTACAGTTCCCAACTCGAGGGTCGAATCTTATACCAATAATGTTACGGCCCGGGATTTAGACCTCGTGACAGGAGCCGTTGCGAACGATGCTAGAATACTAAAACGTTGCAGCTTTGTCAACCTAAGCTCTCTTCTTACTAGAGAGGTTAGAGTGATTTAGCTCGAATATGATCCCTTTATTCAACAAGAAAGACCTACTTATATGTAGGTCGATACAATCAGCCTTAATGGCTTAATTATTGATTAACAAAAATCAACTCAAATCAAATATTAGAATTACTTAGACTGGCAGCGCTATCTCAGTCATATGATTACGATTCCTTCGCTGATATGTGTTACCATAGAAGGGATCTGTATCAATGACCAAGACCCCTCTACAAACACACTTCTTTTTGTGGTTGATAGAAGCTTATAATCAAGCAAGGCAACAGACACCTTGAACTTAATTATTCAAACTGTAAGTTGAACTAAAATGACAGTTGAAACTAACAGGATGGAGTAATAAATTGGATAAAGAGCCCTTAGTTAAATTTCAGACCACTGCAAATCTTATTATGGAATCATTATTTACGTCTCCTCGATGCAAAATAAGTATACTTTTCAACGGATACTGCAGCTCTTACAGTTAAATAGTTAATAACTGAAGAAGAATACCTACTTTGAAATAACTATTAACTACCTACAATTCAAAATTCACAATCCCAAATTGGCCACCTGCAAAATGTTATCATGCCAGTGCCCGGATAACATAAGAGTTTGATCAGGCATAGTCACACTTCAGCTTTAAAAAAAAATACAATTTACATATGCTTCGATAGATTAAGAATGATGGTAAGTGGCAGTTGACTTCTTACAAGAAGCACATCTGCTTCATTGCAAAGTGGCTTTACCATCTAGCCAAATCGTAACAAATACCGAAAACTAGTCACGAGTCTCACTCTAAAAAACTCACAATTTAGAGCTGCAAGCTATGGCTAAAACTCTAATGGAACCTATTCTCTTAGGGCTGCAAAGAGCACATACCATTTCGTGTTGCCTTAAGCTCTCTCTCCCTTTAATCACGTAACCAACACTGCAGTGTTTGCAACCCACCAAACCAAATATTTAAGAGTTTAATTTTATATTTTACAAACAGTGAACCAGAAATCAAGTTGCTGGGACGGAAGTTTGATGGAGCATAATGGTCTACATACATAAAAATGCAAAGTATCTGTTGGATCGTGTTGGGAGATTTCTCTGTATGTCCACACATGACTTATTAACAGTTCAAGAAATCACTGTTCACTCCAACAATGTCAGCACTATAAAGTATAATCAACAAGTCAGCACTCCTGCATGACTTTGTGTCAAACTGAGAAGTGCTCAAACTTTTCAATCAGAATCAGCTAAACTAAAACAACTGTCAGCATTATCTAATAGAAGTCTGTAATATACATATCTGATATTCCAAGTAAAACAAGATTGTAATGAGTTTGTGGCGTTCAACAAAACAGAACTGATTTCCCTACCCAGCAGCAAACAGAACAGAACAGAATTAAAATTAAAATATAAAAGTAAATAAGAGAGGAGGTGAGGTGAGGTGACCTGCATGATCTCGCAACGTGAAGGAGACCGTCAGTAGAGAGGTCGGAACACTTATCAAGCATAAGCTCGTGCAGCATCAGGCCACGTGCTGTAGCAAGAGCTTCCAAGTCAAGATCCTTGACGATCATCCGCCTAAAGTGAATACACTTTAACCGGTTAAGATTCAACGCAATCTCACTCACCCATGGCGTGGCAAATCCACCCCAATTCTGAGGTATCAGATTGAACATGGACGCTCTCGGCTTGCCCTTGAGCCTCAACGTCTCGATATGAGGGAAGCGCTCGCTGAGGCGCTGGGGAGTCGTCGAGTAGCAATAAGCAATTGTAACTTGCTTCCTGGTCAAAGCGTCAAGCTGATGCCACCGCCTGCACACCAGAGACACCGCACATCTATCTATTGGATCGTCGATGTACGAAATGACGTAATCGAACACCTCATCCATCGATACCGCCATCTCCCGTCTCCGTTTGCTCCTCTCCAGCTCACTCATCTCCACCAATCAACAGAAACTGAACAAATTCTTCCTCTTCTAACACGATCAAACAGTCAATCCATCAAAATCAGCCCACCAGTTCATCCATTGCAATCGAAATCAGCTGAAGAAAAAATGAAGCTGTATGTGTGAGCATTTCTTACAAAGCGGACATGGAGATGATATCAGAGTGTGTCGGCGGTCGAGAAAGCAGGGAGTGAGAGGCGAACGAATCCAGATCGCTTTCGGATGAGCGTACAAGAGCAGGGCAGAGAGATAAGTCAGCAAATGGACGGTCAAGATGGAGGAATGAAGGAATAGAATAACCAGAGATGGAGTAAGGGCCGGCTAAACTTATTACTGTTGTGAAATATTAGAATATGAAGAAAAAAAAAATTAAACGTAGCAGAAAAACATGAATAAGTGAAGAGAGGAAAGTACAGAGGGAGAGTATTTCTTATTAATTTTGATCTTTATAAATGATCCCTTTAAATAGGGCACCTGGATATATGGAGAGACTAGAAATCAATGAAAGAAATAAAGGTAAAAATTTATGGGGTACATGAAAGGCTAAGGGACATGACCATGTGAAGGGCTAAAAATCATCCAACATAAATCACAATATTCATAACACTCCCTTTGGATTACTCGTATACATATTATGCCTCATTAAAACCTTACTAGGAAAGCCCTGTGGGAAAAAAGCCTAGTGAAGGAAAAAGAGTACATAATTGTATATTAAGCTTAAATGTTACCTCATTAAAAACCTATTTAGGAAAACCCAAAGGGATAAAGCCTAAAATAAGGAAAAGAGTGTAACGCGTATTCTCCCCCTCAATGTGGTCTTTAACATAAATTTCTAAGTTTTCGCATACAGATTTTATAGACCAATTTTTCAAAGAGAGTTGTAGAAGTGCATTTGTAAATAAATAGGCTAAGTTATCACAAGAACGAATCTGACAAATATAAATTTCTCCGTTCTTATGAAGTTCATGCGTAAAGAAGAACTTTGGAGAGATGTGTTTCGTTCTATCTCCCTTTATATAACTATTTTTAATTTGAGCTATACAAGTAGCATTATTCTCAAATAATATAGTAGGGTTTTCTTTATCGCCTGAAAGATCACATGATCCTCTAATATGATGGATTAAAGACCTTAGCCACACACATTCACGACTTGCTTCATGAAGTGCTAATATTTCCGCATGAATAGAAGAAGTGAATGTATGGGTCTGTTTAGTACATCGCCAAGATATAGCGGTATCACCATATATAAACACATATCCGTTTGTGATCGTGCTTTATGAGCGTCAGATAAACATCCGGCATCAACATATCCAATTAATTCTGATTTTAAGTTTTTGAATAAAATAAGCTCATATCAGCTGTTCCTCGAAGATATCGTAAACTTTGCTTAATGCCAGTTCAATGTCTTCGAGTTGGAGAAGAACTATATCTTTCTAGTAAATTAACCGAAAATGCAATAACGGGTCGTGAATAATTAGCAAGACAAATTAGTGCTCCAATAGCACTAAGATACGGTACTTCGGGACCAAGTAGTTCTTCATCATTTTCTCGAGGATGAAATTGATCTTTTGTCATTTTTAAGTGATCGAACAACCATAGGCGAACTATCATGATATGATTTATCCATATTAAATCGTTTGAGGATCCTTTCAGTAGATGAGGACTGATGAACAAAATGCCCTTTGATAAACGCTCAATTTGTAGGCCAAAACAGAATTTTGTTTTTCCCAAATCTTTCATTTCAAAGTTCACTTTTTAAATATGCAATCCTCTCGGTGAGTTCATCAGAGGTCCCAATAATATTTAAATTACCAACATAAACCGCGATAATACAAAATCCAGTTTCCTTTACATAAAAACACATAGACAAATTTCATTAATGATGAACCCCTCTTTCAAAAGATATCCACTTAGACGATTGTACCATATTCTACCGGATTGTTTTAATCCATATAATGATCTATGTAGTTTTATTGAGTACATTTCCCGTGGGTTTGAGTTGCACGCTTCAGGTAATTTTAATCCTTCGGGAATTATAATGTAAATGTCATTATCAAGTGACCCATATAAACAGGCTATCACGACTTCCATTAAATGTTATTGCATCCATGACCGGTGAATATGTCTCTTCATAATCAATGCATGGTCTTTGCGAGAAGCCTTGTGCTACAATTCGTGTTTTATATCTTACCATTCAGCTTTCTCATTTCGTTTACGCACAAATATCCATTTATAACCAAAAGGTTTGACTTTCTCGGATGTTAGTGAAATTTTCCCAAATACTTGGCGTTTTTCAAGTGAATTCAATTCTGCCTCGATTGCACTTTTCCATTTTGGCCAATCGTTTCTTCGTCAACATTCATTAACCGATATTGGCTCATGATCCTCATTTTCCTCTGTATTATCACAAGCCATAGAGTATGCAAATATATTATCCACTATGATTTTGTTTCTATTCCATCTTTTTCTTGAAATGACATAATTGATCGCAATTTCTTCATTGTTCTCATTTTCAGGTATCTCATTATCTTTTGAAGATGATTCTTCATGTATCACATCTATTTCTTTTGAAATAGTGGTTGATGCATTAATACAGTTATCTTGAACCTTTCTTTTTCTAAGATTTTTATCGTTGGACCCAATTGGTCTACTACCCTTCTGTCGTGTTTTCGACTCACTTGCTAGTTTACTTCCAATATCTTCATCAGGAAGATTGATTTTGCAAGGACCATTGATAGTTGGTATATGTGACTTTGTCACAGTCTTAACATTCGTAAATGTATCTGGCAATGTGTTTACAACCTTTTGGAAGTTGGTAATCTTTTTAACTTCTAGTTCACACTGATTTGTACGAGGATCAAAATGAGACACTGACTCTGTATTCCAAGATATTTCTTGTCGTTTTGTAGGCTTTATTTTATCTCCCTCTAATGTAGGGAAATTTGTCTCATCGAATTGACAGTCGGCAAATCGTGCCTTGAATATGTCACCTGTCTTAGGTTCCAAAAATTTAATAATTGATGCAGATTCAATTCTTGGGCACTGACAAGTTGACAATATTGGAATATTTATTATTTTTAGTTGGCCTTATAAAATTAGTGATGCAGTGATGAGTCGTATTTATACGACTCGATGAACTAACCAATCCCATTTATTTCGACACTTTTATATGTGAACATTTACTTTTTAGAATGGTTTTACATTTCAAGTGTTTCGGAAGCTCTAGGAGGACACCTAGGTATGAAGTTAATGAGGTTCTATTATTTAAATCTAATGTGTTGTTGCCTTCTACTGTGCAGGTACCCAAATTGGAGCTGAAATCTCTATCTGAGCACCTAACGTATATATTTTTGGGGGAGAATGACACAATGTCAGTCATTATCAAAAATGGGCTAGAAACAGAATAGGAAAGGCGATTGATCGAGGTGCTGAGTAGTAACAAGCTGGCTATCGGATGGACACTTGCGGATATCAGAGGAATCAGCCCAGCTGTATGCATGCACCGTATTTTATTGGAGGATGGAGCTAAGCCTTCAAGAGAGCCTCAGAGGAGACCGAACCCGATTATGATAGAGGTAGTTGAGAAGGAAATTCAGAAGCTGCTCGATGCTGATGTGATTCACCCGATTTCAGACACTCAGTGGGTAAGTCCGGTACATGTAATGCCGAAGAAAATAGGTATTACCGTCGAGAAGAATGCTGCATGTTAGATGGTGACTACTGGAGTCAAGAATGGATGGTGCATGTGCATCGATTACAGGAAGCTGAATGACGTGACGTGTAAGGATCACTTTCCTGTTCCATTTATTGACCAGATGCTTGTCAGGCTGGTAGGTAAGCCTTATTTTTGCTTTCTCGATGGATTTTCTGGCCACAATCAAATTCCGATTGCACCTGAGGATCAAGAGAAGACTACCTTCACATGCCCCTTTGGTACTTTTGCTTTTCGGCGCATGTCTTTTGGATTTTGTAATGCACCTGGCACCTTTCAGCAGGTGGTTACCAGTATTTTCTCTGACAAGATAGGTAGTTGCATTGAGGTGTATGGATGATTTTACTGTTTATGGTGACACTTTTGATGCATGCTTGGATAACTTGAGTAGAGTACTAGAACGATGTGTTTCTATGAATTTGGTGCTCAATTATGAAAATTGTCACTTTACGGTTACTCATGGTGTGGTTCTTGGTCATATTGTTTCACATGAAGGTATTAAAGTTGACAAGGCAAAATTTGATTTAATTCTTAGTCTTCCTTATCCTACTACGGTGCGTGATATTAAATCTTTTCTTGGACATGCTGGTTTTTATCGTAGATTCATTAAGGATTTCTCGAAGAAGGCTCTGCCTTTATCTAACCTTTTACAGAAAGACGTTCCTTTTGAGTTTGCGGATTCATGTAGGGAGGCCTTTGATGAGCTGAAAAAAGCCCTCACCAGTGTGCATATCCTTCGAGCACCAGATTGGGACCAGTCATTTGAGATTATGTATGATGCTAGCGCTATGCTATGTGAGCTGTGTTGGGCCAGAGAGTGGATAAAAAGCCAGTAGTGATTTACTACGCTTCGAGAACTCCGGATGCAGCTCAGGGAAACAACTCTACGACTGAGAAAGAATTATTAGCAGTAGTTTTGGCTTTGGATAAATTTGGCCTTATTTACTTGGTACTAAAGTAGTTGTTTTTTCTGATCATGCAGCTATCAGGTACCTGATGACGAAGAAGGAGGCCAAGCCGCGAATTATCAGATGGATTTTGCTGCTGTAGGAATTCGACTTGTAAATTAAAGACAAAAAGGGGATAGAAAATATTGTAGCTGATCACCTGAGCCAACTAGTACGAGAAGATGATGCTGGACAGATCACATAGACCTTCCCAGATGAGCACTTGTATGATCTCACAGGTAAAGTACCATGGTATGCTCCCATCATGAACTAACTGGTTGGAGGTAATTTCCATCCTCTTACTCTAAAGCTCAGTGCCTGAAACTTAAGCATGACTCGAAATACTATGTTTGCGATGACCCGTATTTGTTGAAAATAGGCGTAGACCAAATACTTAGGCGGTGTGTTCCTGATGAGGAGATTTCTTTTGTGCTTTGTTTCTGTCATGAGCATGCATGTGGTGGTCACTTTGGCCCCAAGAGAACTAGCAAAAAAATAATTAGATAGTGGTTTCCATTGGCCACATATTTTTAGAGATGCCTATGAACACTGTAAGAGTTATGGTAGATGTCAGAGAGTAGGCAATATTTCTGCTAGGATGAGATGCCCCAAATGCCTATTATTGTTGATGAGGTTTTTTATATATGGGGATAGATTTTATGGGTCCTTTTACTGCATCATTCAGCTATTAATATATTCTTGTTGTAGTGGATTATGTGTTTAAATGGGTAGAGGTTAAGGCAACTAGATGCAATGATGCCAAGACTGTTAAGGATTTTCTTTGCACTAATATTTTTACAGATACGAAGTGGAGTGCCTAAAGCCATAATCAGTGATCAAGGGAAACATTTTTGCAACAAAGTGATGGCTGCTACTTTAAAGCAGTACCATGTTCACCACCAGACTTCTACAGTTTATCATCCCCAGACGAATGGACAAGCTGAAATTTCTAACCGGGAGATTAAGGGGATTCTGGAAAAGATGGTGAAGCCAACTAGAAAGGAATGGAGCCAGAGATTAGATGATGCACTCTGGGCTTACAGAACAGCCTACAAGACACCGATAGGTACTTCGCCTTTTCGGTTAGTATACGAAAAGCCATGTCACCTCCCAGTCGAGCTGGAGCACAATACCTTTTGGGCGCTGAAAAGGTGCAACCTGGACCTGTAGAAAGCTAGCTTAGAAAGGAAATTGAAGCTCAATGAGCTTGAGGAGCTGCGCCTAGATGGTTATGAGAGCCAATCAAACTACAAGGCGCAGACCAAGCAATACCACGACAAGTTTATTCTACGACGCACCTTCGAGATTGGTCAACAGGTACTTTTATTTTCATCACAATTAAAGCTAATGCCTGGTAAATTACGTTCTAGATGGGCAGGTCCTTACACAGTGACCAAGGTTTTTAACCACAGTGCACTTGAGCTGGAAAAATCGAAGAGTGGAGACTATTTAAAGGTCAATGGACAATGGGTAAAGTAATAGTATGGAGAGATTGAACAGCATGTGCAGAAGTTCAAACTCTCCGAGCCTCCAACTGACACATAAATGAGGTACCGTCGAGCCAACGACGTAAAACAAAGGCGCTATGCTGGAGGCAACTCGATGTTTTTTTGTATTTTATTTATTTTTATCTTGAGTTAGAGTTTTGTCTTGTTTTGTTAGTCTAGATAGTTGAGTTGAGTCAGTTTCTACTTTGTTTTTCGAGAAAGAAGTTCATTTGCAGGTAAAACAAATAAGGCTACTCTAGTGCGGATCGCTCCCAGCCTCGACATTAGAATCGCACCCTGAAGCCACATTAGTGTTGCGCCTATTGAGAACATTAATTTAGTTGACCGCATCCCAAATGTCTAAACTGGACCCATCAACACAACACCTAAAACTGTCAAGCGCTCTCAAATTTCGTGCTTATCTGGAGAATTTGTTAAGGGGTTTTCGGGTTGAGACTCAACAACATCATCACCACAGCATCACAAGGCTTGTATTCCATTTCGAATCACTCCGAGGCATCGCAAGGCGTCGAATTAAGGTAACCCTAACTTTGATTTTCCATAAGATTTGGGTTGTTGGAATCGGGATATTGCGTATTGGATTACTTGAAGGAGTAGGAGGGGTTATTCTATGTGGATTTGTGAAGAATCGGTGTTAAATCCACATGTTTGGGATTTAAAATCGAAAAACCTATCGAAGAAGTCGATCTACAAGTTTCGCGCGCCCAATATTGACATTAGCTTGCCGCACCCTGTGAAGACATTAGCTAATGTCAAGGATGGACGCTACAGTTTAAAGTTTGAAGCGGTCGCGATTCAGGCTGACCAGCGTTGACCAATTTGTTTTCGGTGTGTTTTCTTCGGTTTTGAGCTGAGATTTGATATGGAACCAGTAGAGCTGACATTTGAGGTGTATGTGGCACTTAGGGCCCGACCACACAAGCCGAGCAGATTTGTTGAGGCCGAATTTCTGAGTAACATTGGATTTGACGATCGATTTCAAGGTATATTACAGGTAAGTGGATGGGTAGGACTCGTCACTCTCAGCTGTTAAACAGACGTCAAAGATACATGCAAATTCTTGGCATCTTTCAACTATATGGGCAGACAAGATCATGAGGGAATTCGCTATTGGCACAGATGTCAGTTTCACCACATTCTCCATACTCATGTGAAGTAAGTATTCAGTTGGCCAGCACGTAGGGATTTCGTTCGTAATGAAGTGCGACTGTGTGATGCCTGGCGCAGGCTCAAGGTCCACCATATCGACCCATTTGTGCCATCTGACTCTAAGGCGATTAATCTTCGAGACCCAGCCTTGTTTTATTTTCAGAAGGTGCTGGGAGGCACATTATTCGCTAGGGATAACGGGGGCGACACGGTATCTTTTCCCGATAGCATTTTCTTGGACGCCTCCGATCGTGGATGGCCAATCGATTTCGTCCACCTGGCATGCCATTTCTGGAAGCATCGCCCCTCGACAGGACCAGTTGCATGTGGAGGGATGATCACTTACATGCAGTGCCGTCTGCACGGGCAGCCAACCTTAGCTTCTCATGAGCACATCCCTCCAGCTTACTATGACATGGACTTCTTCTCACATGCACATGCTAATCAAAGGCATCCACCCAGGAGGGAGGAGTACGCGTGGGTTTACCATAAGGACCCGCTATACCACACCCCTATGCCCACATACAAGCGCCGTCGCACTACGATTGAGGGTGGAGCTGAGTCCTCTTCTGCACCTGCTCGCCAATGCCAAATTCCGGAGAGAACAGAGTCCTCCACAGTTCAGCAGAGCCGTGCAAGAGCACCAGAGCCACCAGCAGCTGATTTATGCGATTACATGCCGATTTAATCCTTTACGTGTCATTTGAGTTGAAATAAATAGGGATGTGGAGTTGATAGAAATGTCCTAGAGAGACTTGATGAGCATTCAACAGAATGTATTTCTAATTATATGGTAATGTGGATTTTGTGGAGGGTGGCATTTCGAGTTCTATGGATTGGAGTTTATACCGCCACTGCAGCGTTTATGTAAGTAGGCGGGATGGGAAAACATACCGTCCTATTCTAGTCCGAAGTAACCGGGAAAAGATGGTGACCCCCTTCTTGACTCGCATAAAAAAGAACGATGCTGAGAAAGAGTGGGGGGGGGGGGTATTTCCACATGCTTTCGGACGATGATTGGACCTATCTTAGAAGAAAAAAGAAAGAGGACAACCAATTCACAATCTAGGAGCAAAGCTCAATGAAAATCAGCCAAGTTGTGAAGTTTTATACGAAAAAAATGTAGCACCTCATTCATACACAAGAGCCAAAGGCCAAAGAAAGTTCACTACATCAAAAAGATGTCAAACAAAAGAAGAAAGAAAATTAAAAGCCTTAAAGCTCGAATGAATCACGTGCCGGAAAGAGCAATGAAATATAACCATATAAATAGAGTTCGGGACAGTGAATACAGCTCATGGGTCTAAAGAGGTCTATGTCCCATTTATCCGAAGTAATTCGAATTTTAGCTATGAGGTAACCTGTATCGAGTTAACTCTTTGTTGAGCATATTGATGTGAGTAGCAATCAAGTTATGCATGGGAAATCTAGTTTAGAATAACATCTCGTATTCATGTAGCATTTATCCAGGATGTCGTTGAAATTGTGGTGTTATATTAGTTTTCCTTCTATGACTTGTTCTTGTTCGAGACGAACACGTTTAAGTGTGGGGTGATTTGATGAGTCATATTTATACGACTCGTCGAACTAACTAATCTCATTTATTTGGACACTTTTATATGCGAGCATTTAGTTTTTAGTATGTTTTACATTTCAGGTGTTTCGGAAGCTCTGGGAGGTAACGCACATAAAAGACAACATTTGTTGCCAAAAACACCACAGTTGCAAATAAGACCTTTGGAGGTTCGACGGAGTGATGGGAATTGACGAGTGATCAAAAAAATATGAACTACATGTTGATGCGTAGTTGACTCAATACTCTACACCTCTCTACCAAGAGCAGCCGAGGCCATTTGGATGGTCAAATCAAGAGTCGAAACTGATGCGCAGAAAGGAGAGACTGAAACAGTGCATATCACGCCCAAAGAAGACATTAGCGCATTGCTAATGTCAACGCTGGGCGCGACGTTAATGTCTAGGCTGGGTGTGATGGATGACGTCAGCGACAGATAATGATGACGTCAGCAGTTTCAAAAATTTACAAATTTGGGCCCAAAACAGATTTGGAACCCTAGCAGCATATATATGGTTCTATTCTGATTTACAATCATTCATTACTACTTTAACGAATCAACAGACGGCTCTCGAGAAGAACGTCAAGTTTTCGACGAAGAGAAGAATTTTCTACTACTTTCATTCCCAAAAATATTTGTGTTTTTTGTTATGGATATGAGTAGCTGAACCTTTATTTCAGTTTAGGATTTCATTCATTGTGACATACGTTTGAGACTTTTTACTTAATGCAATTTCTTGTTTCTCTAGTTCTTGAGTTTTATTTCACGGATTGAATTATGAAGCTAAGTGGATACTTTGCCGTAAAGCTTAGCCTAACAATCAATCCCTACCGTTAATACTTATTTGATACTTTTTCGTGAGGATAAGTAGTGACACCTAGACAAGATAATACCTTTACCGGATTATTGTGTTTAGGAGAACTAGATGTTTAACACTTTTATCGAGTTAAATTGTGGTGTATCACCCTTGCCGGGATACTTTGGGTTATTACCTTTGCCAGAATAACCAACCTTAGAAACTAGAAATTTGATTATTAGCAGTCAATGATAAATGTGTCACAATAGAAACCCTAAGCTGAAAGTCTTCTCTGATTCGAATCTCTTCTTGTGTGTTTTGTCTCCTTTGCACTCGCAACTGCTAAAAACCCATCATTTCTTTAATTGTCTACAGATTCAGCTTCCAAACCAGCTCTCTAGGGTTCGACCCTGCGTGCCACTAACTACTTGTTTGCATGAGATAAAAATTTAAGTTTGACGCGTTAGACGACGCGCGTCATGCAACATACAAAATTGCATGTCCCAAGCAGAACTTGGCAATTTTGATCGTATAAGTAATAGTCTAGCAAACAGTTTTAGTCTCTTGATAAGAGATTCTGCTAGACCATTTTGAGTATGAACATGAGCAACCGGATATTCAATTATAATTCCATTTGACATACAATAGTCATTAAATGACTGGGATGTAAATTCTTCCGCATTATCCAAACAGATTTTCTTAATTGTATAATCAGGAAATTGTATTCGTAATTTAATTTGAGCAAGAAACCTTGCAAATGCCATATTACGAGTGGACAATAAACATACATGCGACCAACGGGTCGATGCATCAATAAGTACCCTAAAGTTCTGAAATGGTCCACTCGATGGGGAAATAGGTCCACATATATCTCATTGAATCCGTTCCAAAAATGTTGGACATTCAGTCTCAACTTTCAGTGAAGATGGTCTTGTAATCATTTTTCCTTGAAAACAAGCAACACATGGGCAAGAGAATATTTTTACTTTTTAATGAATGTCCATGTGAATTTTCAATGATTCTTTGCATCATTATTGTACCCGGATGGCCTAATCGATCATGCCATATGAGAAATTTTTTCGAGTCTATTGAATTCTGGTTTATCACCATATATGATTCAATTGGACTTATGAAAGTATAATATAATCCAGAGTTGTATGATGAAAGTTTTTCCATTCATGAGACCATTGACGTGATATATAATTATCCAACGTCATTTTCATTTGTTGTCTCATTATGATTGGCATTTCGATGTATATCTTTGAAACTCAAAAGGTTTTTTTTGATCTGGTTGAGAACATTGCATCTTCAATGATAAATCGTGTACCATGAGGTAACACTATTTGGGTTAATCCATAGCCTTCAATAAGACTTGAATATGAGTCGTATTTACACGACTCGTGGAATAATTTAATCCCATTTATTTCAATACTTTTATATGTGAACATTTACTTTTTAATATGGTTTTGCATTTCAGGTGTTTCGGGAGCTCTAGGAGAATATACGCAATAAAAGACTACGTTTCGGCGTCATTAGACCTCTGAAGCTTGAACGGAGTACTGGGAGCAAACGAGAGATCCAAAAACTACAAGCTAGGTATCGTTGCGAATCTGACTCGAAGCCCTACAAGTCTCTAGTTCACACCAAGAGCAGAAGAGGTCGTTTCAATGGTCGAAACAGGAGTCGAAGTGAAGGTTGGTAATCTGGCCGAGATTCCCACCCGGATCTCACACTTCAGCTGCGCGCTAAAACTCATCCTGATGACATCAGCAACGATCTTTATTTCTCAGAAGCTGAAAATATCTTATTTCCTTGCTGAATAAGCAAAGCATATTGGGAGAAGCGAAGATCTTAATTTTTGGAAATTCTTGGGGAGTGAGAAATCAAAGACTTATAAGGAGATCCTCATCAAGATTCTACCAATAAAGATTTGGAAACCCTAGACACTATATAAGAAAATCTCCCTACAGTATCAAGATTCAATCGATCATTCGACGACGGCTCTGGAGAAGACGAAGAACGCGAAGCTTTCAACGAGAGAACAGATTTTTCTACTTTTCATTATTCCTAAATTGTTGTGTTTTATTTTCATGCTTACGAGTAGCTAGATTTCCGATTCAGTTCAGGGTTTTGATCTTGTGACAATATGTTTTGAGACTAATTTTCTTAATGCTTAACTCATGTTTTCCTAGTTCTTGTTCTTCATCACATGAATTGATTTGTTAGGTTACGTGGAAACTTTGCCGTAAAGGTTAATTTAGCAACCAATTCTTATTGTTAATATCTATTGGAAACTTTGTCGTAAAGGTAGATCGTAACACCTAGGTTAAATATTACCTTTGCCGAAATATTATGCTTAGGAGAACTAGACGTAGATCATTAGCTGTCAATGATGAACATGTCACAAGTGAAATCCCTAAACTGAATATTGTCTCTGATTGAAAAAAAACATTTCTTTGTATTTTTCTTATGCTCATAAAATCACAAAAACCCCTTCTTATTTGTTTACATATACAACTTCAGCAACCAGCTCTATTGGATTCGACCCTTCTTGCCACTAACTAGCTGTTCGCATGAGAAAATAAATATAAGTTTGACGCGTCAGACGATGCACGTCACTTGATGCACCAGATATTGTATTAACATTAGCTTTAGCTAATTTAAGATACGAAAAATAGATTTTATATCTCAAAATTGTATGCGTTGTTGCACTATCTGCTAAACATAAAGATTCATCATCTTCTTTCATTTTAATTGAGAGAGGCCGACATCCATCTCTTGATAAACAAATAAATAAATAAATAATTAGAAATTGATTTTGATTATAATAAAGTAAACAAGCATAAAGCACACTGAAATTCAAATACTTTGAAATAAAACTTGAACTTCAATAAATAAGACATCAAGACAGTGTCTGTTGGAACACCTTAGCAGAAAACTAACCGAAAGTAAAAACTGCTACACACGATGTAATACCCAGTTCGGCAACCATCCTACTCTGGGGGGCTGTCCATGCCCTAAAGGAATTGTAATTCCTTACTTTGAGTTTAGAGCTACAGTGGACTTATGCTTACAAGACTCCCTCTTTAAACCGCCTAACCTCTAACACTATTCAAGACGTGCAACCTAGGCTCCCCCTAGATTCGAGACTCCCTCTCGTCTTCCTGCAGCTCGGTCCGAGACTCCCTCTTGACCTTCAATCGAACTACTCCCGAAGCTCTGTGTCTTCACCCAACGACAAACACGTTCTCCCGAATGCGTAGCAACAAGTGGTATGTGTGCAATGGTGCGTGTTCCATGGATAGCTCTGATCCGCACATTGAACAGTCTATCTTAGCGTCATAAACCTTTCGATGTGTAAAGCTTTCCGGCGGACCGTCCTCCTCCTCCTCTACAAAACAGAGTGCGTGTTTAGCTTCTCCAAAAATCGATATTGAATGGGAAACACTAGCCTCGTATTTATACGGTACTCGACTGGTTTCCTATTCGGTTAAAAATATCTTAACCTCCAAGACATTCAAGAATATATTTGTGAATATATTTGAATATCTTCCTTCCCAAGGCATCGCGTTTCCAATCTTCTCTTGATAAATTTGGCTCTTGATAATCTTGGTCGATATTTTATTATGTTCTCCAGAATGTTCTCTTTGATTTTGTAGCCAACCGACATCCGCAACTTGGAAACTTTGATATTTGGAAACTCCAAAATATGGAAACTGTCATGCGTTAGTTCTGTGCAGCGCCTGAGTTCCAATCTTCACTTTAAGGACTCCTTAACTCTGTGCTTGAATACTCTGAAGTCGTTTTGCCGAACTCCATGCCACATAAGAATTATCAAAGGTGCAAGTGGATTGTAACATAGGTTGTTGGCTAGCTGTGGAAGTCAATTGAGTATTTTAGGTAAGCAAAAGTCAGATGATATCAAACATTATGAATATGGTTAACTTGAGTTTTAATGCTTGATTTTAATTTATACTCCCTCCGTCCCGGTTTGTTTCTCCAAAAAGACAATATGCACGGGAATTAAGAAAAGTAAATAAAGGACGGTGAGAGAAGGAGAAAGATGATGGGAGTGTATGTGGAGGTGGGTCCCGCACACGAATTATTACTTTTTTATCATTGGAAGTACAATTTTTTAATAAAGTTCTTTTGTATGAAAGAGATGATTGATATGATTATTAAGTTGTATTTAAAAGGAAAGTGGACAAACAAAATGGGACAGAGGGAGTATTAGGTCATTAGACCTTTACAGTGGTGTGAACTTAGATTAAGGGTGCATAAATATTTTGATACCACGAGTAAATAATATGCTTATGTTTATTTTATATTATTTATATATTATATGTAATATTACTACGTAAAATACTACTTGAGTAAAAATAAGAGAATGAAAGAAATCGAATCCCCTTCATCTTAACAAGACGTAAAATACTTTATGAGTATCGATATATGCTAATATTGCAACGTACTGGTACTTGTGGAGATTAGATGATGTTGCACATGCATCATTGCATTCACGACACGCATATACACGACATGAGATGATTCCGGCAAGGCAAGGCCCACACTCTGTGATGTTCTAGCGAGTCTCGGCCAACACTCTGATATAATGGTCCGGACCGGCCGTGACGACTGCCCACAGGCTCTGTGCATTCACATACTCTTTTGATATAATGAGTTATTGATGCGATCATGATTATATGAGTATATATGAGACATTATGTAAATAAGAATAATCACGTTACTTAAGTATTTTATTTACTCGCTGAGTCATTTCGACTCGTTCTATTTTTACCCAAATAATTTCAGATCAGCGAACTGCTAGTTTGGGAGGTCATCAGCCAGATTTTCTAGGCGTTTTCTAATTCACGTAGGGTGCCATCCAGCTTTCTTTCTTTTCATTGGAACACTTTGTTATTTATTTTGCCAGTTAGTTCAGTCGCTCCGTTATACTTTGAGTAGGATTCTGGATTATGTTACGCTACTTCCGCTACATCATTGATTACTCTGTTATTTGATCTCTTTTCAAATGATTCATCAACTACTTTTGTTAAGATGGAAATAAAGGCTTGCTTGACAATTGCCTTGAGTGTCAAGTGTCGGTCTCAGCTCAGTTATTGGGTCGTGACATCAAGAAACCTCAAGGGAAATGCTCATGAATGCAACTGAACATGTACTGGCCTTCTCGGGTAATGATGACCACAATGGAGCGTATAATTGGCAAGCTTGTACGAGGAGCGAAAGCTACCCAACATCGAATTCTTATTGGGAGGAGCATGGTCATATGATGCCTACTTATGCTCAAGAATGGGATGATAGCCAATGCTTTGAAGTTGAAGACTCTTACCTTCAATACCCTCAACCTACAAGTGAGCTCTCCGGTCTGGAATCCATGGTTGCTACACTTCATGCACACCAAGAGAAGACGAATAAGGATGTGATTGTATTCCAAGAGAAGCATGGAGAGAACATTTGGAGTTCATGCAAAGCTTAGCTCAAATGGATCGATTGGAGACTCACAACAAGATGCTTGAAACTCAATTAGCGCAACGAACAATTGAAAATAAGAACTTGGATGAAGAAGAGGAGGTGTCCGAAGAAGAAGTCCTTGAATCTAATGCCTCAAAGCAAGAATGGGATCAAGAATCGGAGGATGCGTTTTTAAGAGCCGCTACCAAAGCTTTTAAAATGGTGTGGGATGGCGAATCTTGCACCGGGATGAGTTGGAACATGAAATTTCATCATCGTTCACTACTAGCATATCTCAAGATTATTCGGATAAGGCTACAAAAGAGTTCACCATTTCATCAACACCTTGGCCCTCCAACGAGGAATTCTTCAACAATAATGACTCACTACAAATTTTGGCTCATTTTGGCGATAACATTTGTGCGATGACAATGCTTTATCGCACAGCCTTGCGTTAAAATTGCCATAACTTCTACGATAACAAAATTTTTGATTTTCATATACGGCAAAAATACCTTTGCTATGCGATAACAAGTATGCGATAACATCAAGGTGTATAGCATAGTTATCGTACAATTATCGCATAGTACCAATTTAACTTGAGGTTTTCTTTTTCTTCCCATTTCACCCGACGAGACTGAAACCCTTACAAAGCGAAGTCGCTCGTCTCACCCGCCGCTTCGGCATCTCGCAGCTGCCATCAAAGTCGCTTCCTGCCGCCATCTCAACGCCTCGTGCCGCTACTCCTTCCGTTGGCTTCCAGGTATGTTTCTACGGTCAAATTTTATAAAATTGTAGATTTAGGGTTATGCCGATTTGGAAAACGATTTGGGTTCAAATTCGGAAGTTATTGTGTTGGCGATTTTGGAGGAGGAGGGTTTGATTGACGTGGATGAGTTGAGTGAGAGGATGAGGTTATGGTGAGTTAGGGTATGAGTATGGCGAGTATGAGGTTGTTGAGGGTACATATGATTTCGAGGGGGAGGGGTAGATTAAGGAAGATAGAGAAATGGTGGCGTTCCGAGGTGCAGGGATGTTGGATTTTGAAGCCAATGAGGTGTAAGAAGAGCAGTTTAAGGAGAAGGGAGTACCGGCGGTGATGAGGTGTTTTGACCGCGCGAAGGGTTTTGTGAATTTCGGGGATGGAGAGGGAATGGAGTGGTGGCCTTTAGGAGAGAAAAGCGTGTACCTTTTGGAGGGGTCGTCTGGTGGAGATGGAGGGAGAGGTGGGAATATGTATATGGAGGTTGATGGATCGATGAATTCATTGATGTCGTTTGGGAATAGTATGCATTTTAGAGCGGGGAGGGCACTTTTGATTCCTGGTGGGAGGAGATGTAGAGGAGAAGCGTCGTTTAAGTTTGAGACGAATAAGGTGCCGAAGATTACGTGAGTCTTGTTTGCGGAATGAACTCTTTACTTGACCTCACTTGTGCGTTTAATCCTTTAAGTGTGGGCCGAAGAAGGTGCCGAAAAAATGTTTACTTGTGCCTTTATGGGATCAATTATATGTAGTTTTGTGTCGAACGGACTAACTCTATTTGACACATAGTAATAATAATGTGCTTTCGATCGTACGAGTTGTGACTTGCAGCCTGGGGTTAATGAAGACTTGCCAATGCCTCCACTTTTCCAGTTTTTTGTAGTATTGGCATTCAATTATTTATGTCTTTAAACTGAAAAGGTTTGTGCATAGTTTGAAGACATTGTTGATTGCAGTTTTTTCCGATAACACATAATTATTACATAGAGGTCGCTTTGATAAATAATGCTAACAGATTGATGATGCCATCATTGAAGTTGGTCCTGGAAGAATGAAAGACTTGACAAATGTGGTTTGTCTGTGCCTCAATACAGCTACACCAAATTCTGTTTTCCAAGTTGGCACATTTATAAACTTAATACTAACCCTTTCACAAATTATGGAAACTGAGTCAGTTATTTATTTTTATATCTGGTGCAAATTATACAGATAAAAGAGTTTGCTGTGTGTGGCTGTGGCATATCTTCGTTGGGGTGGGATTTATTCCGCATGTGATCGTGGTTTCAGCTGAAAAGGTATATGAATCTGTAACTTGTTACCTGAGTGAATCTGCTCTGAATATGAATTTATCTTCTTAATTATGTGTTGTTTTCTTCTTGCAATGATGGAGGATTGTTTTCTCTAACTTGTTAGCTTTTTGCTTCATAATGTCGTGGCATTCAAACAAGTTGTTCGCATCTTAAAATATCTGTTGAAGTTTTGAGTTTATTTGGTTGCACAAATGTTGAGGAACTGATGTATTTAGAGATATGTTTTGAGCTCAGATGGACTTTTTTTTTTTGAAGTTTTGAGTTTGTTGGACGACTAGATCATGGAAACTTCTGATGATTGTTGCTTTTATGTTGCTAAAGTTTGGATATGTTCGCTAATTAATAGCACTTTAAACACTTTGTTGCTAGTTTTTTTATTCTGAGAACCAAATTTGTATTTGTTTGTGTTGTTACATAGATTAAAAGGTGTAGCTGATTTGTTTTCAAATTTGGCGCAGGCAAACAATGATGGTAGGAGTTCTCATAGGAGTCGCCGGAGTGATGAAGAGGAAGACGAGGCCTCTGCGATGATTACTTTTTCCATTTGATCTTCGTCAATATGTATTACAATTTTTGTCGGCATTTCATAATCATTTTGGTTATATGAAATTGTAGTGGTTTTAATGTGAAATGAAAATCAATTTATTTATTGTAAAAATATTTTAATATTTAATTGTCGTTTTTATTAAATAAATTTAAAATATTAATTATAAAATTATAAAATGTAAAATGTAAAATAAGTTATTTATAATGTTATCGCACAGTAATCGTATGGTTATCGCATAATTTATACCATAACAGGGCGATAACCAATGTGATGATGTTATGGCATAGTTATGGTATTGTTATCGTAAATCGTTACCGTAGTGTTATCGTAAGTTTCTTACGGCAAGGAATTT
Source organism: Rhodiola chrysanthemifolia (assembly GCA_033675395.1). Taxonomy (NCBI): domain Eukaryota; kingdom Viridiplantae; phylum Streptophyta; class Magnoliopsida; order Saxifragales; family Crassulaceae; genus Rhodiola; species Rhodiola chrysanthemifolia. Next base: position 37,188,440 of record CM066205.1, read on the forward strand.
TGCGACAACAACACTTTTTATCGCAATGTTATGGTAAAGTGGCTCCATGCGATAACCCTACCATAAATAAAGGTTATCGCACATTTGGACAGAAATTTGTAGTGACTCATTTATAGAAGGAGTATCCTTTGTTGATGAAGAAGAGCTCATCCCTCCCTCTATAAGCTAGTTTAAATTTGAGCCCCAAATCTCTTGTTGAGGATGAGATAAAATAAGAGCATATTGAGTCGAAAGGATTTCAAGGGTACAAAGACTTTTAAGGTATACATAGACGAAACTAAAGAGAAACCTCGCACGCAAGAATACATACGACTAAAGAGGGAGTTTGAGGATTGGGCACCCAAGGAAATTGTTGAAAAACTCAAGGAGGGTGTGCCCGTCACGCTAGAGGCTAGTGTTGAAGATCCCTTCTTTGTCATAACTCATCGGGACAAGTTTTCGAGCTTCTTGCCATATTTTGCAAGATCATTTGATGGGAGCTCCCATGACCCCTCAATTCCAAAGGGTTCAACATTTGTGAGGGGGTCGAACTTCCAATTAAAATTTCATTGTAGGGTTGATGGAAGGGAATCAAATGGGATTTGAAGGTGGATTGACACCTCAAATGTCGAAGGCCCCATGAGAAGGGATCCTAGCAAAGGACTTCTCACGATTGATTCTATAGGACACTTTGCTACGTCTTTACCAAGACGTGAAAACTAGGCCCTCACGGGAGGTGCCCGATTTATAAGTTGTCTATTCATGCTCTTAATGCTTAATTGTTTGGCATGATAGTGTGACTTTGTGTAGCCTTGATTCTAAGTGTGGAAAGTGAAATTTGTGACTAGTTGGTCAAATTTTAAGTGTGGAGTGAGTGGAACTCACTCTAATCCCAATTAACAACGCCCAAAACTCCTCCACCTCCCTTGATTTCTCAATGAATCATGATGTCGTTCCTTAGTGTTCACATGCCTTATTTGAGTTTGCTAGATTGGGACTATTTTGTTATACCATGCTATGACCCTAGTTTCACATTTTGGGTACTTAAGACACCTTGTGGTTTACCTTCCTTGTTTGAACTCTATTAAACTTATGCAATGATGTTATTTTGTGGCATTGTGACACTTTCTTGCTCATACTTGAGTTTTGTATTACCTTGTATATCACTTGTTACTTCTAACCTCTCATGTGTTCTTGTCATCGATGAAGTTATTTGCATCATTTATGACCAAAATTAGCACAATGGCGTCTTCTCTATTGGTAGGGCACATCTACAAACGAGGGGAGTTCCTATGCGCCATTGGCTTTGTTTTATTATTCTTTGCGCTTAGGGACTAAGCACGAATTAAGTGTGGAGTCGGTTAGGCGCATAGTTCACTTGCTTTCATGCCATGCACTTCATCTATTGATGGACACTTGCATTTTGCTATTAATCCCTAACATGAGAGTGTTTCAACCATAAGGCTAGTGATTATCGATATTCAAGTCCCTATAAGTCACTTCTAGCCTACTCTTACTTTTTTCTTGGTACAGGATCTAGAATCAAACTTATTCTTTTTGAGTGTACATTCTTGCAAGTCAATATCACGGCTATCCTGTGTCTACCCAGTTATCTAAGTATTTTCATTTCATACCATGGACCTAGCTTCTAGCAAACATCTTTGAAAATCTTCATGCATATTTTAGATCTCTTGATTACTTCTAGGTGACTCGAGTTTTCTTGATTAATGACTTGCATTGGTTGTCTCTCGCACATTCCATACTCTTTCCAAAGATATTGTCAAGTTTTAAGTGTGGAGTCAAAAGAGGGCAAAAAAATTGGCCCCATCAAAAATTTCAATGGTTAAAAGAGGGTAAAACCCCGACAAAAACTCTGTAGAAAAGAGAAGTTTCACTTTTAAAAAGATACAAATGCCGGGGGTTATGAATAAAAGTTCTCCCTCAAAAGCATTTGTAGGCCAAAGACCGTTTGAAAAGAAATAACACTTAAAACTTGACTCTATGCTTTCCATTGTTATACACTTGTGCGACTTTCATCTTTCGTATGGTGTGTTGATTGGGCTAGACTCTTGGACGACCCTTGTGTTCTCACAGAAGTTTTGTTTGGTCTAAAATGTTTTTTTAAAACTCTAAAGGTTGAACTCCTCATCCCTTATGGATTGTGAATTAAGCGCCTAATACTTGGGAATGAGTTATTTGTCGCGAACCCATGGACAAGCATTAGCTAGCATAGGCGAGCGATTGACCATTTTTGTGCGCGCTATTAGCTGGGTCTCATACGTATCACCTTGAAAATTAATAGTTGTCTAGGTTAGGCATTTGAAAGCCCTAGTATTGACGATCTCGAATGTGCAACTCTTAGAGGTTTAAATGGTTCAATGATTCCTTCGACGGCATAATGATAGTATGTTTGTTTGGGGCGAGGGATTTGCTTTGAGAGACACTTGCCATAGTGGAGCACTCTTACATTCATTCTCATGGGATAAGTTCATTTGGGATTTGTGAGTATTCCCTTTTCTAAAAAGTCTCACGAGACTATAACTCGTCCATTAGGGTAGCTGACAGGCGTCGTCTGACCTCTCAAATTTAAATTTATATTTTCCACTGCAAAACACTTAGTAAAGCGGCAAGCGGGGGTCGAACCCTAGAGAGCTGGTGTGGTTCAGTTGTCCTGCAAACAAATTGATTGGAGGTTTTGTAAAAGAACAATTGTCGCAAGTGCAAGAGTAATAAAACGAAAGGAAATTAATCAGAAAAAGTATTCGGTCTAGGGTTTCCTATTGTGACTCGTTTATCATTGACTTCTAATTATCTGATTTTATGTTCCTAAGTGTGGTTACTCAGTTTCAGGTTATAACCTAAGGTAGAGCTGTTTCAAGCCACTACGCCACAATCTACTCTGTTTCAGGTTATAGACTTCTAGTTCTAGCAAACCTAAAACTCCGCTTCAGGTTTTATTAGGTTAAGTGCAACTACTTGTCCTAACGGTTTAGTATCAAACAAGCATCGAATAAAGGGATTGAATTGCTCGGTTAAGTTTTATCATTGCAAGTATCCGCTTAGCTTCACAATTCAATCCGAGATAAATAACGCAAGAACTAGTGGAACATAAAATAGCATTAAGCAATGAGTCTCAAAACTTCGTCACAATATATTGAACCCTAAACCGAACAGAAGGTTTAGCTACTCATGTCCATGGAAAATAAACACAAATATGAATGAAAGTAAAGGAATTCTTCTCTCGCCGAAGCTTAGTGCTTGTCTCCTCCAAGGCCGGTTGGTGATGCTCGAGTTGATTGCTTGCTTCGATGATGATTATGCCCTGACCAAGAGGTCTTATTTATAGCAGAAACCTAGGGCTTCTAAGTCTATATTTGGGCCAGATCCAAATCTTGTTCCGTTTCCAAATCTCTTCAACCGACTTTGCTTGGCTTGCAAGTTAACTTAGCTTGCATGCATGCTTAAACCGCCACGCTTGGACGAGCCGATATTTGCACCGCCTTGGCCTGGGACGAGCCGAGAATTCCACCGACTTGGCCGAGCGGCTGAGCTTGGTTCCTCTTCTGCGCGCCAGTTCCGACTTCGACTCTGGATTTGACCTTCTATATGACCTCGGTTGCTCTCGATGTAAACTAGAGAGGTGTAGGGAATTGAGTCACCTATGCAACGGCATGTGGCTCGTATTTTTCTGATCAACGGTCCATTTCCAGCACTCCGTCGACTGTCCAAAGGTCTGATCTGCCATTGCGATGTTTTTGGCATAAAATGTCGTCTTTAATGCGCGTTTCCTCCTAGAGCTTCCAAAACACCTGAAATGCAAAACCATACTAAAAAGTAACCGTTTGCATAAGAAAGTGTCGAAATAGATGGGATTAGTTGATCCGACGAGACGTATAAATACGACTCATCAGTAGCCCATGGGTTGAAAAGCTTAGTGCATATGCTAAATGCACTCTTAACGCCTACGAAAAGGAGCTAGATAGTTTGCATCTTTATTCATTAGCTTAGTTAGAAATAATGATCGAGACCTTGCCATGAACTCTCGAGAAAAATAGGCAGAAAACATAGCACCGCTAGCATTCCACTATTTGTGTGACCTTGACATATGTCCATACTTTGTTCGGGATTAACAAAGCTTATGTGTGGAGTGTTGATTAGTCTAGTTTTCGACTTATTATTCGCCTCATTTCATTAAGGCTTTGTTTCATTTCCGGCATTATTTTGATGTCATTTGACCCATATTCCTACATTTCAGGTACAAAACTACTCTCCATCAAAATGAATCCCTCAAAGATCAAGATTGCAAAAAAACGTCAGAAATTCGGGAATAAGTAAGCACTTTTGAGCCGTACTCGACCGAGTAAGAATATTGACGAACTATTTCTTTTTCACCTCTAGAATAGTATCAATGAAGAGAGGATCGAATGTAGTAGGTCAAAACATTTATAAAGACCGGTAAAGTACCGGGTCGAACCCAAAGGAGCAAGCCAAGCACATGCACTATTTAAGATTGTGTTTCCATTCGGCTATTCTAAACCAAAAATGTATAAGGGAGTGTATATATCTAAATCCTATGTGTGGCGAGTAATTAGGGATGAAAGATAAGTAAGAGGTGTTTCGAGGGGTTACTCCCCTCCTTGACAAATTCCCAATGATCACATACACGATATTCAAACATTTCATGATAGTCAAATAGCAATGAACCTAGCTTAGACTAGGATAGACCAACTGTCACTCGAATCTATTCCTAGCCAAACTCTCTTATAGCTCGAACCTCTCGGTTCATTCCATAGCAATAAATACCATGAACTCGACTCCTAGTTCACTTCCTATCCATGCATTGTAGAAAACCTAGCTTAGACTAAGATAGACCAATGTTTATGTTAATCTAGTCTTAGCCAAGCTCTCTTATAGCTCGAACCTCACTCTCTCGATTTGGTTCATTCCATAGCACCATTATTCTTGGAATCTCTTCCTAAGGTAATAAATACTATGAACTCGAGGACTAGTTGACAACAAATGCATACATTGGATAGGATCACATTCTCTATTGTCCAAACTAGATTCAACATGTTACTTAGGCATTTTCACTAACACTTAGTAGCATGTCATATATGAAGTGCATAGAGAACATGAATTTGACACCATTAGATGGGATTAATTGATGATTCGCTTAATGACTAACTCCAATAAATCAAACATTCAATCCTTAGTCAAGCATCCATATCCTAAAGTTCACTTGCATGATTCAAGATATAGATCATTTTCTCTATCCTAGAACTATCCCCAAGGGTTTCCAAGTCCTAGGTTCAAGTTTAGGTCCAAATTGTCACTTAGGCATTTTATCAAACACCTAGCGTGCATAACATTCATAACACAAGAGAAAATGAAATCAACAATCATCCACATGAATATCAATGTATATATGTGATCAAAGAGTACCAAGGAGAATCATTAGACCCTCAAAACACAAGATCCACTACTCACACCTCATGTAAGACAACATGGTGTGAGTAGGGTTTAATGGCAACAACAAGTAGAATAGGAAAAGTGCAAAGGAAGGAGGATTGTCAATCCTAGAACTCCCTCTTGATGTTCTCTTCTTCCCCTTGGTTGGATGATGATTGATGACCTTGGTTGGACCTCTTTTCCAATCTTCTTCTCCCCAAAAACCTCCACACTTGGTCCAAAACCCTTGATTTCTATTTATAGCCTCGGGTGAAATATCGGTACTGTAGCAGTCCACCCGACCGGGTGGAAATTTGGAAGCAATCCACCCGACCGGTTGGATTCCCAGTCGACCGACTGAAGGTCCAGTCGATCGACTACGGAAACATGGATTGCAGGCCCTCCTGAGACTGCTTCCAGTCGATCGACTCGAGGTCCAGTCGACCGACTCGAGCTTTCAACCGGTCGGTTGGTGCAGGGGACATTCCCACCCGACCGGGTGAGATGCAGTTCTGTCCATATTTTGCTCCAAACCTCCGGTTTTTCCCGAGTTTCCTTCTATTGGCCTTGACCATGGGGGACACTTGTTTTCTACCTGAAATGTAGAGATAGAGGTCAAATGACATCAAAATATCGTCGGAACCGATTCAAAACTATAGTGAAGAATGACGATAAATGAGTCGAAAACTCGACTCATCAATGGCCCATGGCGTACTCGCCCGACCATCATCATAGTCCATGATAATTGCTCTGAGTCCACTACTCGCCCGAGTATGGTCTCCTACCCACCCGAGTACTGACCTTCCTAAAGAAACCATCTCCCTCTGAGTATGGTACTCGCCCGAGTACATGTGCCTACCCGCCCGAGTACCAGCCTCCCCTACACCTTCGCTCATCCTCAGATACTCGTACTCAGCCGAGTACGAGTTCAACCACTATGGTACTCGCCCGATTACCACAAGTATACAAAGGCCATGCTGCTTAGAGTCCCGTACTCAGCCGAGTCCGACATGAGCTTGGATGGTACTCGCCCAAGTACTGCTGCTGTGCCAGATTTTTCACTCGAGGCTATATTTACAAAGTGAGGGTTTTGACCAAAGGAGGAGGTTTTTAGAGAGAAAAAGTGTCAGAAAAGGGCCAAGGAAGACTCAACATCACCAAAGAATTGCTTGGGGGGAGAAGAAGGAAGATCAAGGAAGGAATCTATAGATTGGATCATCTCCAACTTGGGTTTTCTCTACTCATCTATTCTCCCCTTTGTTGTTTTGTATTGAAAATATATTATCATGATGATGTGTGAGTAGTTCTTGTGTTTTGAGGGTTTTACAACCTTCATTGGTACTGAATGATCTTGTTTATACATTGGATTCCGTAATGAAAGTATTAGAACTCTTTTTCACTAGAGTTTCGTTTACTAACATGTTGCTAAGTGTTTGACGAAACGCCTAAGTGACATGTTTGTCTTAAAACTTAATTCTTAGTATCGAAAGAGCTTAGTAATGATTTGAATGATGAAAATGATCCACACCTAGTGTTCATGAAAGTGGAGCCAAGATGTGGAAGCCAACCTAGCTTTTAAATGTTTATTTCTCACTTGATTGACCTTATAATGGAAAAAGGACAATGAAGAGGAACATAATGAATCGACACTCGAAAGAATGAGATTCTAAATTAGAAAGCATAAACTTAGATTTGATACCAATGAAAATGGGTCCACTTAAGCTTATGTTAGGTTTTAAAGCTAGTCATAATATTATAATGCTTGGGATCCGTGTATTGATCTTTGGGAAATGCCAAGGAGGGGAGTAACCCTTCGAAACGCCTTAGTCTATTATTTATCTCTAATTACTAGCCAAGTAGGATTTAGATACACACACCTTTATCCATTTGAATTAGAATAGCCGAACAGAATTACAATCTTATATAGGGCATGTGCTTAACTTGCTACTTTGGGTTCAACTCGGCCTTACCGATATTATAAATAGTTTTGGCTAGTTTAATACACCTTAGATTACACCAATTTAAGGAGTTGAAAAACTACAACGTCACGTATTCCCCACCTCTATCGATGTGTAAGGTTTTAATTAAGGTTCCTTTTTGAAGTTCTACTTCACTCTTATAAATTTTATCAAGAGTCTCGTCTTTAGATTGCAACAAATAAACATATCAAAATCTAGAACACTCATCTATGTATGTCACTATATATTTATTGTTTTTTAGAGATGGTGATACTTGGAAATCACATAAACCACTATGTATTAGCTCAAGCAAAGTACTTATTCTTTCTATGTCAAGAAATGATTGTCTAGTGATTTTAGTAAACATGCATGTTCTACACTTATCTATGTTCATAACAAACGGAATAATAAGATCATTCTTAGACATCTTTTATAATTTACATGTGCTAAGCGTGCATTGCCATAATGTAGAAACATTATCACTTGAAGCAGTGGATTTAGTAAAAAATTCATGCTCACAAGTCATAAATATAGAAGGAACAACTTTATTTATACTAAGCTTGAGCATTCCATTACACAAATAACTTTGTCCTATAAATACACCACACATGGACAAAACAGACTTATCGGCTTCATACACTTGTCGATAACCCAATTTATTTAATACAATACCAGAGACAATATTTTTCCTAACTTTGGGAACATATAAAACATTTGTAAGAATTAATTTTTTCCCCGAGAAAATTCTATTTCTACTTGGCCTTATCCGAGAATAGGGGCAGTCAACTCATCTCCCATGTGAAGCACACGTCTTTCTCTTATAGCAATAAATGTTTTGAACATCCCTTTGTCTCTACACATGCGCTGTAGCACACGAGTCAACCCACCATGAAATCTCAGCATCCTGCGTAGAGAAATTTCAAAAATATTAGAAACGTATTTTAAACTTGGAAATGCATTAAACTTAGTTTTCACAGTAAAAACTAAACATTTCTGACCTAGATGAGATTTTTGCCCTTGGTCCTTAGCACCAAAAGCATGACCTTGAGTCTTGTCACTCTTCCCCTTTCCTACACGACAATCTCTTTTGAAGCGTCCCGCCTTTCCACAAATCCAACAAACATTACCCTTAGAGAGATGTTCTTGTTTGGACTGTTGTTTGCTTGATTGTAAGGCCTCTTCTTACCCTTGTTCTTGTTTATCTTTTGTGAACCCTCTTCCATCATACTCACGGCAAAGTAATTTGATGCCTCCATCGTCTTGTCATTCTCTTGTGAACGAAGACCCTCTTCTATGCGCAAGTGAATCCCAAGCTCCACAAGAGAAATATGTTATTTCTTGTGTTTCTGCATATGCTTGAAATCTTTCCAAGCCGGTGGTAGCTTGTCAATTATACTTGAAACTGAGATGGACTCATCCGTCTTCAAGTTGTGTTGAACAAATTTCCACAAGATACGTAGTATCTCATGGAAATGCTTCATCAGCGGACGTGAGTCAACCATCTTATAGTCATTGAAGTTTCTCACTAGAAACTTCACACTTGAAGCATTGCCGGCCAAATACTTGCATTCATGAGAATACCAGAGTTCCTTAGCGGACTCTACGTTCTTATGAACATCAATTAAAGCATCATACGCACTGTTTTGAATATGGCCTCGGGCAATATAGTCGTCATTCTCCCACTTGCTCATGCGTTTCATAACATCCAAGGGCACATCATTGCTAACATCAAGAACACGTAGACCACCTTGAGTTTGTCAGCAAGAAATGCATCTTCTTTTGCCAACGCATGAAATCGATCCCTTCTAAACTGTCCAACTTCGGAAAGTTTTTCGTCATCTCACAAACCATTCCCATCGATCAATAATATCGATTTCGGTTATTGTGTCTTGTTGTATCACCAGCAGTATATTTGTAGAGTATCTCTTGTAGGCTGAATACAACTTCATTTCTATCAGCCTTGTAATGCTTCAAATATCATGGGGGATTTCTTCGGTAAAATCTTCAAGGAGTTGTTGATGACAACTGGATATCGATTTGAATGGCGTATATTCGCTTTCCGAAATTGATAGTTTGACTCTTTTGTTCTAGCCTTAGGTTACACGAAATTCAAAGTGAGGTAATCGAAAATCGACCGATTCTAATCTAGGCTTGAGATATAGAATCGTGCTTTAGAGTTTGAAGGTAGTGGAAAGCAAAAGAAAATCTGTCAAAGCATTTTTCTGAGTGTCTTGCATGAGACTTTCGATTTCATATAAATATGAAATGATCAGACATAACAAAAGAGGTGCGACTCCAGACGAATAGCCGCATCTATTTTGCGCGCGGGTTGCCTTCACTTTACGCCCACGGACTACGTTCACTTTAGCGCCCGCGTGCCGAAGCATAAAGTGAGCGGTGTCCGCGGGAACGACTCAGAAATTCTCTCGATGAGTAGCGAACATAATGCATTTTACACGGCCTGCTACAGACACTTTAGCACCGTGCGCGACTGCAAAAATGCTAGTGGCCCGCGGATTCCTCTAAGACACAACTCTTATTTCATGTATAAAATCCTTAAAATTCACAACGTTCCTTGATGAGAAAATGAAACAAGGTGCTGACGTGTTGTAGTCACTTTTCAAGGTTCGTTGAACCGTCCTTGGGAGCATTCTGAAGTCATTAATCAAACCAACAGTCCTTGCTACCAGCGCCAGCGCTTGACCATTCATTGGTAGGCATATTCTACTAAAATTACAACTCCATATCTTAACCCTAATCACACCACTCATCACAAATTGATTCCCTCCATACTCGACATCTTCTGATACGACCGAAGTACACTAAACTGAGAATAGATAGAGATATAGAGGAGATAGGGACACTACACCAGATGGTCACTTTTGTCACTGACAAAAAAATACCGCGTAAGGACGTTCTCAGTCGCATAAGGGGTGTGACATAAGGTGTTTTGCGACTGACTAATGGACATATGTCGCATAAGAGTGCTTGGGCGACAGACTGACTTTAGCCGCGTTAGGAGACACGTTAGTCGCTTTAGGAGATCTATGTCCTCTCGTGAAACTTCATTTTTACCGATTTGGTTTGACGCATAGGTAAATTTTTACAGTGTCAGTCGCATTAGTAAAATTAATGTCTAAGTATGATCAGACGCGTAAGTCTGTTTTATGGCCATTTTTAGTCGTCTAAGTTCAGTATCCGTGTTTTAATGCGTCACATAAGTTTATTTTTGTGTGATTTTGTATTGGCTCGTAGTCGCATAAGACATCAATAACTATCAATATTGTAATTAAATCTAGCACATTAAAAAATTCCCTGATTTAAGCTTATTCATAAACTACCAGAAACAGTACACCAACAAGTTCAAAGAGTTCAACAAGTTCAATATTTAGTACACATTACACCACATCAAAGATGTATTCAAAAGTTAAGCATCAAAGTTATCTGAAAGTGAAGCTACACCCAAGTCACAGAGTATCCAAACCAAATGAATCATCATCCGAGACATTGCCCACATGTCTTAAAGTCACAGGGTGAAGTTGCACATGGTTAGATGCCCCGCCTCTAGGACGAGGAGGCCTCCTTAATCAGCTCTTGCTTGGTTGTAGTGCTCCCAGCAACCATTTCCTCGCTGTACTTTCTGTTATTAGGTGGCTGGTCTTTACCTCTAATGCTGTCAACAAAGAATAAGAGAAAATAAGATAATAGGAGATGATGTTGTACACTTTTTTTAGAAGTCAAGTAGGTTGAATCATAGTTATTATACTAAATATATAAATGAGAGGATAGATATTACTTTCAAGCATACATTTCCTTTATCTTATTCTCCTTGTCAGGCCAGTCTTACGGGTCTCAAGTTAATCCCAGAATGTCAAATTAATCCTGAAACCTTTTCACAAAATGATGCTTCGGGGCGTATCGGTCTCTCCAATTCTGATACCTTTGCAATCCTAGCCAGCTCGGTGGAGTGCTAAAAACGTGTATATTTCAGCTCTGACGTCATCATCGGCGACGCCAGCGTTCTCCATCTCAGACTAGAGTCTCGAATCAAAAGGCTTCGTACTTAAAAGAACCATAGAGGACCTGAATCTCGACCAACCGAACTCCATCTTCGTAGCCGTCGGGTTCCCAAAGCGGGACACGGAAAAATCCGAGTGGCGCTGGTTCACACCGACGCGATGCTGTGGATCGAAGATACGAGGAGAAGCCGTCCGGTTGCGTTTGCGAGAACGACGGGTGATGGCGTTTTCAATTCGATCATATGGGACGTAGTGGTTGATCCGGGGTACCAGGGAATCGGGTTGGGAAAGGTTGTGATGGAGAGATTGGTCGGTGAGTTGCTGCAGAAAGGGATTACGAACATTGCCTTGTACTCGGAGAGCGGCTAGGGTTTTTACAAATGTATATCTCAAACTAAAACCAAAACATGAAAGAATATCAAATGAAAATTACATGAGAGGGAAATAGAAAATTAATATCCCGCCAAAATTTCGTTTATCCTCTCAAAATTTTCTCTGCTATATATTAAATTTTATTTGGAGTAGTGTAAAACAAATAATTTTTAAAATAACCATTAGCCAGTTTTACAATTATGTATGAGTAATACAACTGACCATTAATCCTAACAATAATCCAAATGAATATATGATATCCACATCCACTTGAGATTGTCTTTAACATACACATATGCTTAACATTTAACAACGATCAATAACTACAATAGAACATGTATGATTTGTCTTTTCTACACTCTTCTACATTAGTTGGTGCAAGCTGTGAATGAATAAACATAAATCAATAGCCACTTTAGAACCTTTCTTTTACTTTCACGCTGGACGTATCTTCCTCACCACATGCGGAGCAGCTAAGAAGATCTTTGTACTCTTTGTAGTACAATATGCCTCCATGCACTTTGGAGTCCGGACTTCGCCTATAAGATTGTTATACCTTTCATACCATCAGATAATCTTTTTCATGCATATGTCGAAAGTGAAATTTATCTTGAAGAATCTCTATGGTTGGGTTTCATTGGTGATGCATCACACCACTACTTGTTTGTCCATACATCTCTGCAACTCATTGTTATCTCAACATGTTTGCAAAAGGTTCATTACTCTTTTCATCATGTGATGTCCATGTATCGTAACCCTTCATCAAACCATTATTAATCGAATGGATAAACATTGTCTAAAAATAGCAAAGACATAAGACATCGTTTTTTACAATAAACTGCGCTTTAATGTGGAGTATTTTTTTTTCACAACACATATTTAACAGCTATTACATTCAATTTGGAGCATAAAAAAAATTCATTTTCATTCATAATCTCAACAAATCATACACTGACATTAGACGTCACTAATGACGGTGCTGGAATAATTTGAACATCATCCATACAAATGAAGCTTCATGTCAGTTGTCACGGATCAACTCTGTAAATCCCATAAGCCTAATTTAGGGTGTAGAGGTATTTGTGATCTGCTTAGCTTCACAACTTCAGCTAGCAACCCTGCAGCTTAAAGAATAAATTCATGTAAACAAGCCTAAGTAGAAACACGACGACACAATAATTGTGTGAAACTTACCATCAGAGCCCAGGCAAAGAATATCAGAAAATATGTTCTTGCATTCATTTGTCTAGGAAAGGAAAAGCAGATATACAAAGTGCTTGTGATTTTGGAGGAAGGTTTTAATAGTAAGTTAGGAGATGAAGACTTGCTAATTGTACACCCTAGCTGGCCATGTTGTCCCAGTGTACAATATGCCTTCAGCTAGTAGTTATGTGAAGTCGCTATGTACCTGTTATGCGCTTCCAAACTCAGTATACACTATACATAACATCATCGTCACTGTAGACTAAGTCCGTCGCCATGTACCTAAAAATGATCGTCTAGTATTTTTTCATTTTCTAGACTAAGCCCGTCGCCATGTACCTGAAAATGATGGACGGGCTTAGTCTAGTATTGTTTTCATTTTCTAGACTAAGCCAGTCGTCACTCTTGTACCTGAAAATGATCGTCAACTTTGTTAAATTTCAATTATGCCCGAACAAACTCGAGAGACGGACAGTAATGTGAAGAGAATACCATGGCAAGATCAGAGAAAACTAAGTACAAGGACGTAAAATTGTATTATCCACCCATCCCTCGATTCAATTATTAGAATCATTCTGCTACATGACCACACAAACAACACAAAGCATCAAATATATCATCATCATAACAAGGAAGCCAAAACCTATCAAGACATCTCTGCATTCAATTTCAGAATCAATCAATTATATGATCACACAAACAACTAGCTGCATCCAACAGATTATCAACATCTGCATAATTCACTCATGATGAAATCCTACGAAAATTAGTCAAAACAAGAAAGCCAAAACCTACTTATTAGAATGAAGAAACATTCTTCCCATCAAAAAATAAAAAGAATGAAGAATCATTCTCACAAATCCAACCACCGACGTAGTTTCCTCCAAAATGTGAAATCACAAATCCAACAAACAAGGAATTTAATGGCTCTGAAATCTGCAATTCACCGTAACATGAAACACTTTCTCAATTGGGGAATTAACATTCCAGAAATGCAGCAGATATGTTTGAAACATATAAAACAAAATCAAAAATCAAATCACCTGGACAAGGACAACCCTATGTTTTGAAATTATTGAGTTCTGATTCTGACATTGAGCAATCAAACAAAATACAAAACATACTGCAATACTTACCGAAAACTGGCGAGCGGATAGAAGTCGATCGAGGTAATTGATCGACGGAAACCCGTAGAACGCCGTCACCTGCAAACGCATAAATATCGACAAATCAAAACTCAATCTCGACAAATACTCCCACCCAAGGGCGAGTAGCTTCTCATCCTTAATCAAACCAGACACAGTTTCTTCGACGTCGACGCTAGGGCTCTCCGCTTCTCTATAAACGCTGAGAAATCGAACGATAAACATTACGGACTGGATGGCCATCAGATTAATGTAGAAATCAAGTTTTCGACTGAACTATTTGTGAGGGTAATGTGTGTGGACACAACACAAGTTACAAAACTGAAGAATCTATGAAAGTCGGATGAATTTCTGCCATACAAGCTATAGAACGAGAATTTGGAACACATAAAACTATCTTTGTCAATGAAATCGATGTATAATGGTATGCAACTAAAAAATATAAACTAAAAAATATGTATCAAAACCTTATTTATCTGGCTTTTTGCAATGGAGGAGCTGTTGAGTATGTATTAAGCTGTGTGAGAGAAAACCAGAAGTGAAGGAGGAAGAAAGAGGGTGTAGAAGTTTATGGTAGTTCATTAAATGCTTCTGACCTTATGCGACACACTTTCCTTATACTAGTGGCGTAAGTAGGTTGTTGATGTACCAATCACCTTTAATGCAAAAGTCAACTGGTCAATCAAAAATTAGTCAATGATTTCAAATTTTACAAATGACGTGGCATTTTATATATTCACCTTGCACGACTAACTAAGCCGGGCAAACCAAGCTCTGTCACATAAGGACACTTATGTCGCGAAGTTAGTGTCAGTTACATAAGACATTGTCGCATAAGTACACTTATGTCACAAACTTCGGTCAGCTACATAAGACGTTGTCGCATAAGGACACTTATGTCACTTACTTCGGTCAGCGACATAAGTACCTGTCACATAAGTAATCTTAAGCGACTCACTTGTTTTTCTCAGTCGCCTAAGGATACTTATGCGACTGATGCTTATGTCACTGACACTAACTATGTTACATAAGTGACCAACTGGTGTAGTGGGATGTAGAAGAGAAATGGGGAATATGCGAGAGGGAAACAGAGGAGATTTAATTGCTTTTTTGTCTTCATTCATTCATGCTTCTGACATTTATAAGCTAATAAGATAACTAACCACAATACCACGTATCCCACCTACGACTCAATTGAAATAAACTGCCTACACTACTGTTGGGACCCCGCACAAGGCCCCGGTGCTGATCGAGTTCTCGCCCAGAAACCCCGACGAAGACCCCGACCTAGGCCCCGGGCACCCCCAAGCTAATGACCAGACCAAGGCCCCCGACCTGCCGAGGCCTCCCGAAGGCTGCCCAAGGCTTCCCGACCAAAAGACCTCGAAGGACCTGAAGGCCCCGCCTGAGCCAAAGGCCCCGGTCGAGCAGAATAGCGCTAAAATCAAGTTGCTCGACCAGACAGACGCATCTGACAAATCCGGCTCGACCAAGTCGATCGAAATACCAAATAAGTCAGACGATATCACTAACCAGGAAGAACGCACGAGCGGAATGGCCAGAATGGCAAAATCAGTCTATGCGCAGCTGGGGGCCTCGACTGAGAAGCGCGCAGGACCCTGGGACGCGCCTGATGCTCACTCGCCTGGCTATTCTGGGCATACCTATTTTGGGCATGCCTATTGATGGACCATAATTATACGAATCAAAACACAGTAAAACCCCCTTAATTAGACTGTTGGTCTATTTAACTTTTGCTTGTTAGTTCCGATATATTTCTACAGGGTATCTCAGAGCTTAGAGAGAATACAGGCTAAGGAGGAGTTTTTAAGCTGAAAAGATATCAAGAGTTATTCCAAGGTCAAGATCAGACGCTGACTGAAGAAATCTCAAGGATCCTGACTTTGAATCACTCCAAATCAAACCAAAGAGGATTTTAGGCCAAAAATATCACATTGAACACTCAACCGACCGGGTAGGAAAATGTCGCAGAAACCACCCGACCGGTTGAAGCAATTCCAGGCCCTCCGCCGAGCTGACCAAACACTCAATTCAAGTTGCTCGAGCAAACCTCTTCTGACAATTCCGCCTCGACCAAAGTGTTTAAAATGGAAAATAAGGTGGAAGATGTCGGAAAACCAAGGAGAATGCTCGAGCAGATTGGCAGTTAGCTCAATTCCAAAGCAAAAGCCTCGCGCATAGGCACCAAGACCAAATTGCTCGACCAAACCATGGAATTTGGAAATTCTGGCTCGACCATTAGTCTTAGAATCACTTGGCCATTCCAAATCAACTATCAAATGCAAGCATGGCCAAGGTGACCGGCCACCATGCTTGGAGGTGGCCAAGGGAGGAGCTCCTCCCTCCATGGTGACCTGCAACCGGCGGCTCCTCCACTCTAGGTGACCGGCGGCTTTGCTCCTCCCCCATGTGGCGGCTCCTCCTTGCTCCTCCTCCTCCTCCCTTGGATCAAAAGACACTTGCCACCATCTCCACCACCCATTTCTCCCTCCTTAGCCTATAAATATAATACAACCCATCCATCTCATTTGTAAATCATCCTCAAATCAAAATTTCACTTATCTCTCTAAGTTTTGTAAAGTTTGGCTTTGGAAATAAAGATTGCTCCCTTGGCGCTTCAACGGTAGTAAGTTTTTAATATTTATTTTCTGTCTTTAATTTCTAGTTCCTTAGTTATAATGTTTAGCGCGATAAATAGTAGCTAAACTAGTCGTTCGGTAGAAGGGGTGGACTTGTATTATAAAATGTTTTAGACTGTTAATTTAGTGTCTCGTCTTTGTATTCAAAACTTGTTCTATGTGCCATATATTAGATCAGAACGTCCATGGTTGAGTGGATGCTTGAAATGGCAAAGCTCTTCTGTGGAAGTTCGTAAACATACTCGGGTAAGTGGATGCTTGAAATGGCAAAGCTTATCTGAGGAGTTTGATCTCTCTCAAACACCATTTTGGGTAAATCGGAAAAGACAACCCAAAATGGATGCACACAGGCTAGTATACCTTGAAATGGGGTGCTAGTCTAAGTAGAACAAGGGTTTTACGTTTTTTGCAAAAGATTCGACAGTCAAGTGCTTGAAATGGCCTTGACTCATTTTCGAACACTTTTGCGAAAGACTAGACAGTGTGGCAAATTGAGCGCCGGAAAAGGCCTTGATACACATTTGAATACTTAGAAGATTCACTAAGGGTCAATGATAGACAGGATATAATACAAGGCCCCTGAAACCGAACGTTTTCTTTTAATTGTAATAATTATCAGTTACTTTCTAGTACTAAAACCAACCAACCAACCAATCAATCACTTAGCTGGTAGCTTTAAAACCAACCAACCAACCTAAAACACGCTCTCACGCTGAATAATCCCCTTAAAGAACAACTATCCCCCTAATTCCCTTGGGTTCGACCCCTACTTACCACTTACTACCCAGTAGTGTAGTCGCGAGTAGCGGAAAATATAAATTTATTTGTACAGAGAACATTGCACCTTAACGACAGTGCAGTGTCATCTGTCAAATTGGCGCCGTTGCCGGGGAATTAGCCATCGGATAGTTGTTCTTTTTCATTCCCCTATGACACTACCCACTATGTATGCATGGACAACACGATATCTTCCTCAGTTTGGAGGGACCACCGGAGAAGACCCAGTAATACACTGCCAACATTTCCACCATATAAGCCGTCACATGAAACCTGAAAATGTAACGTTAGAAGAGTTTCAATTAAAATGTTTTGAACACTCTTTAACTGACTTTGCGACGGTATGGTATTACACATCAACTGCTAATTGTGCAAAATATTATGTGGACCTTCGCGCTAAATTCCTGAAAGAATTCTCCCCCCCCGTCCTTACGACATGACACCCGAGAGAAGATCATCTGCCTTCAACAATCCCGGGATGAGACCTTGGACGAATATTACACGTACTATGACACCATCGTCTCACGCTGCCCGCACCATGGATTCACCGAAGTATTCCTTCTTCAAAAATTCCTTTGTGGAATGAGGCATGATGAGTTCTCAAGGATCAATGACGCAGTGGGAGGATCAGCCATGCACTTATCCCTGACTCAAATATGGGATGTTATAGACGACTTGGCCGAAGCCACAAAACGAAGGCAAATGCCCCGACCTAATAGAGGAATACAGAGGATAGAGGCTAGCCCAGAAAGGAATGAGGAAGG
This sequence comes from Rhodiola chrysanthemifolia, assembly GCA_033675395.1. Classification (NCBI taxonomy): domain Eukaryota; kingdom Viridiplantae; phylum Streptophyta; class Magnoliopsida; order Saxifragales; family Crassulaceae; genus Rhodiola; species Rhodiola chrysanthemifolia. The sequence continues at coordinate 37,206,765 of CM066205.1, forward strand.
CATTACAAAGGACGAGATGGACGAATCAGATGCAGAAAGCTCTGAAGAAGAGCCTACATTGGAAATCACACCCGAGCCGTCAGAAGAGACTCCTGAACCATCAGAAGAATCAGATATGGAAAGCACCGGAAGCAACGAGGTTGGAGTCCAGAACACCACTGACAAACTGCCCAATTCATACCCGACTATCATTACCCGGGCAGCCGAGACTATCTACGACCAATTCCTCACTGACAATCATAACGAGGCAGAACCAAGCCTTAAAATGCAAGCTTCCCGACTTTTCCCTTCGATCAATAGACAAATCGCCGAAAACTATGTGATCCATGAAGAGGCTGAAAAGAGGATGGGAAAAGGGCCTCTGCAGAATGACTCCTCGATGGAGCAGTGTTACACCGTAGCTGGACTAGACAGTCCCAAATACAAAAACTTCAAAGGGCTAGTAGTGAAAGATCCCTCACCCCCTCCGGGGTATTGGAAAGAAAAGATCCCAAAACAAAGGAGTCATGACCCAAGCACATCATCTCGCAAGAAATCGGGAAAAGGCAAGGCAAAAAGCAACACAGGAACGGTGGCAAAATACGACCTGAGCCACCCATGGGACCCAAACCAGTAATCCACAATGAGGTATCGTCGAGCCAACGACGTTAAACAAGTGCACTGGTCGGGAGGTAACCCGACACTATCTTACTTTCTGTCATTTAAATTCTGTCATTTAATTTTCTGTCTTAATCATTCTCACATATATATATTAGCTTGCATGACTTTTGAACTAAGGCACGCCTTCGTTCAAAAGTGTGGGGTGAGAACCACCGTTGTATATAAATAACATGCTTGCTGTTTTCTTTTTTAGTAATAGTATCTTTTTGAAAATATGAACTTAAGAATGTGAAAAAGATAGACCAAAATTCATGCATTTACCTTGTGAAAATTCAACTGTCTAAAAACTTAGAACGTAACTTTTCATTTGTCCTTTGTGCTGAGATTAACTAGAGATGTGGAGTTGACATAAACTGCCCTAGAAAGGCTTGGCAAGCAATCGAAGGATCAGATCAAACTATATGGTTTTCGAAGTCAGTGGAGGCTGCACTTCGGGTTTCAGTGAAGATTGAAGTCATCTCCGCCATGCAGTGTTTATGCAAAAAGAAAAGAAAAGGCGAGGACGGGAATCAGACCGTCCTCTCTCTAGTTAAACTAGCCGAGAAAATGGATGAGCGACCCTCATCTTGACCCGCGCGAAACAACAACGATGAGAGGAGCGGGGAGGTATTTCCATAGGCTTGCGGGCGATGATTGGACCTCCCAAAAAGGCTTGAGAAAATGGACTAGCAAAGCCACAAAAAGGCGAAAAGCTCGAAGAAGCAATTCAAGAGGCCAAAGGCCCAACATTGTGAAGGTTTTAACCGAACAAAAAAAGTGAAGTACTCAAAAAAGTCAAATCAAAGGCCAAAGGCCGATTCACTACAAAAGCAGTCCCTCGCCAAAAGAAAAATCAAAGTACTCAAACCAGTGAAACCCGAACCAAATCACGTGCTAGAGAAAGCTACAAGGAAACCATATAGTGCGAGACGATCCCGAAGTTGCAGTCCAGGAACCAAAAAAGGGCTATCTCCCAAAACATCCAATATGAATTGCATCTCAGCACGGAGGTACAAGTATTAAGTTTCTTCTATTTATTTACACAGTTCAATTTGGTAATAAGTAAGTAATGCATGAATTAGGATAAATCGAGTCCCACAGTCTAAATTTCATATTTTAAAGCCAAACTTAGAGTACCGCCCTTTAATAGCATTGTTCGGGACGAACAACTAAAAGTGTGGGGTGATCTGATGGACCATAATTATACGAATCAAAAACACAGTAAAACCCCCTTAATTAGACTGTTGGTCTATTTAACTTTTGCTTGTTAGTTCCGATATATTTCTACAGGGTATCTCAGAGCTTAGAGAGAATACAGGCTAAGGAGGAGTTTTTAAGCTGAAAAGATATCAAGAGTCATTCCAAGGTCAAGATCAGACGCTGACTGAAGAAATCTCAAGGATCCTGACTTTGAATCACTCCAAATCAAACCAAAGAGGATTTTAGGCCAAAAATATCACATTGAAGACTCAACCGACCGGGTAGGAAAATGTCGCAGAAACCACCCGACCGGTTGAAGCAATTCCAGGCCCTCCGCCGAGCTGAACAAACACTCAATTCAAGTTGCTCGAGCAAATCACCTCTTCTGACAATTCCGCCTCGACCAAAGTGTTTAAAATGGAAAATAAGGTGGAAGATGTCGGAAAACCAAGGAGAATGCTCGAGCAGATTGGCAGTTAGCTCAATTCCAAAGCAAAAGCCTCGCGCATAGGCACCAAGACCAAATTGCTCGACCAAACCATGGAATTTGGAAATTCTGGCTCGACCATTAGTCTTAGAATCACTTGGCCACTCCAAATCAACTATCAAATGCAAGCATGGACCAAGGTGACCGGCCACCATGCTTGGAGGTGGCCAAGGGAGGAGCTCCTCCCTCCATGGTGACCTGCAACCGGCGGCTCCTCCACTCTAGGTGACCGGCGGCTTTTCTCCTCCCCCATGTGGCGGCTCCTCCTTGCTCCTCCTCCTCCTCCCTTGGATCAAAAGACACTTGCCACCATCTCCACCACCCATTTCTCCTCCCTTAGCCTATAAATATAATACAACCCATCCATCTCATTTGTAAATCATCCTCAAATCAAAATTTCACTTATCTCTCTAAGTTTTGTAAAGTTTGGCTTTGGAAATAAAGATTGCTCCCTTGGCGCTTCAACGGTAGTAAGTTTTTAATATTTATTTTCTGTCTTTAATTTCTAGTTCCTTAGTTATAATGTTTAGCGCGATAAATAGTAGCTAAACTAGTCGTTCGGTAGAAGGGGTGGACTTGTATTATAAAATGTTTTAGACTGTTAATTTAGTGTCTCGTCTTTGTATTCAAAACTTGTTCTATGTGCCATATATTAGATCAGAACGTCCATGGTTGAGTGGATGCTTGAAATGGCAAAGCTCTTCTGTGGAAGTTCGTAAACATACTCGGGTAAGTGGATGCTTGAAATGGCAAAGCTTATCTGAGGAGTTTGATCTCTCTCAAACACCATTTTGGGTAAATCGGAAAAGACAACCCAAAATGGATGCACACAGGCTAGTATACCTTGAAATGGGGTGCTAGTCTAAGTAGAACAAGGGTTTTACGTTTTTTGCAAAAGATTCGACAGTCAAGTGCTTGAAATGGCCTTGACTCATTTTCGAACACTTTTGCGAAAGACTAGACAGTGTGGCAAATTGAGCGCCGGAAAAGGCCTTGATACACATTGGAATACTTAGAAGATTCACTAATGGTCAATGATAGACAGGATATAATACAAGGCCCCTGAAACCGAACGCTTTCTTTTAATTGTAATAATTATCAGTTACTTTCTAGTACTAAAACCAACCAACCAACCAATCAATCACTTAGCTGGTAGCTTTAAAACCAACCAACCAACCTAAAACACGCTCTCACGCTGAATAATCCCCTTAAAGAACAACTATCCCCCTAATTCCCTTGGGTTCGACCCCTACTTACCACTTACTACCCAGTAGTGTAGTCGCGAGTAGCGGAAAATATAAATTTATTTGTACAGAGAACATTGCACCTTAACGACAGTGCAGTGTCATCTGTCACCTATCTTAGGCACACGGTTAGCATTGATTACCCAAGGTGCATGAATCCACCATGATGACTAGCTTTTGGAGGGAAAAGCCACATTGAAGGCCCCGGACTTGGTGCCCCTTTTCCCCCCTATATAACACATGTATTTCCCTTCTTGTTTTGCATTCAATCAATTATCAATCAAAGTATCCTTTAGTTAACTTAGTGTAATTCGGGCGTATTGCCTTGGGGCTGACCTTTGTCTTTGATACGAGACATTTGAGGGCATCAATCCTTAGTATCAACCAACTATCCCAACATACTCAACACCTTCCGCCCAATCTTCCCCTATTTCCACCAATTCCACATCAACCATCACCCAAACCACCACAATTCCGCACCCGATAGGACTCGACTAGTGTTTCACTAAAACGGGCCCTATCAACTACTTCCACTACTTGTTTGAATGGGTCTCTCCGTCACATGTACTCAGTTGTTGCTGGATATTTACTGGAACTTACACTTGTCTTTTTATTTCCATACACATTTGCAACATCCCCCCCCCTTCAATTAGTCCTCGTCCTCGAGGACGGTGTGTGTCATCTTGCTGATCCCACTCTTCTGAACCGTTATCTTCATCCTTTTTTTCCATTAAGAAGCAATGAAAACGAACTTTTCAATGATGACCGGGTGTGAACTTTTCATCACAGTTATAGCACAAACCTTTTTCTCGTCTTGCCGCCATTTCAAGAGTTGTAAGTCGCTTGATTGGCATTGCTCCTGATATATTATCTTGACCACGAGTTGATGATGTTGCACCTTGGGTAATCAATGAAGCATGTTTAGTAGTGGTGGCTCTAGTGCTAGGCAATTGATATGCCAGAAGCTTGTGTTCAGCCACTTTTGTCATACTCATGGCAGCTTGCAAGGTGGTTGTTTGGAGCAAGATTAATTCCCTATGCACATCTTGTTGTAACCCTGCGAAAAATCGATTGAGCAAGTTAGTCGAAGTAAGTCCGGGAGTGCGAGTTGATAAGCTTTCAAATTCCGCAATGTATGCTCCAACGGTTGTTGTCTGTTGCAACTGATTTAAGGCAATTTCGGCACTCTAGTAAATGGATGGCCCGAACCTCGCATTGATATCGTTCACAAAAGCCTTCCAATTACTTAGCTGGTGGGAGGTGTGCATCCATTGATACCATCGAAGTGCTTCACCCGAGAGATAGAAGGCTGCCATATGGGAACTCGGTGTTCGTAGGGTATTTGGTGATAGCCAAAAAATCGATCTATTTGGAATGTCCAACCATCAAAATCTTCACCAGAAAACACTGGCACTTCCAATAGGGGTGGACGTGGCATGTCTGTGTGGAGTGTCTGAGGGTTGGAATAATGGATTGTAAGTGGTGTTGGAAAATGTGTATTAAGGGTGAAGAAAATTAAGCTAAGTAATGGCTAATTGTACATTAGTCTGACTAATGTGACACCTGATGGGCAGAGATAATTAAATAGTTAAATACTTATTTAATTATTTAATTAATATTATTATCATCCCACGATGGGCTGATTTTAATAAGTGGGCACATTATTGGTGGACTTAATAACGTGGTTTTCTTATATAAAGAAAACACAGTGCGTTATTTGAGAAGAAAGAAGACAAAACCCTAAATACGTTTCCAGCTTTCCTGGCATGAAGGTTTAAGACGGCCGGCATGTTTGTAAAAGTTTTTCTTCGCGTGTGTTACGGTGATAGTTGAAGGCCAGAAAGGTTCGATCGACAAAGCTTAGTGCTAAGTAGTTATTGTCGAGGATCGTTTTATCCTGGGAAGCATATTGCCAGCGAGTCCCAAGCACAGTAAGGCGTCAATCTTGCTTTAAGGACAACGTCAACGTGACTCGATCCACTCCGGTTTACGATTAATTTTTCAGTTTCATCAAATCTGTGCTGCATAGTATTCTGCCTAATTACATTTTAGTATTTTATATATGTTATTCAGTAACTTTATGTATACCCGCCAGTATAATTCAACAATATTGCCAAAAATCTTAAAGCAAGATTTGTTTATAATGATTCTTGAAGTTACTGACTAGACAGATAGATGATGAAGCACTCATTCGGATCAGATCAGGATCAGTTGTGAGAAAGAGAACACTCGAATTGAACGGATCTGTTTCACTGCCTGAGAAAATATCAAAGAAGAAGAGGCGAGGCGGCTGGGTTTCTTGGCGTTGAGATAAAACCCTAATGCTTTTGGGTTTTTGAATTGTGCAGCCCATTATGAATTCTATTAGCCCATTAGTTTTATTAAATATTACTAAAACAGTTTCTTGATTGAAACAGCAGGAGGTGGGCGAGAAAAGTTGTCCTGGGAAAATCGGAGATCTTTGACAGTGGTGGAAGAGAAGCATTTGTGTATTGAAGTGCGGAGATCGATCGGTTTTCATGGAGAAAGTCTCTCCAACCGGCGGCCACCTTAGGAGATGAAACCCTACATTGGTTTCACCAGTTTAAATGCTCTAAACTGCGTTTCTTTGGGCCAAATTAACTCAGGAGATGTTTGTTTTGAAAGGAAAGCGAATGATTAGCTGGCGGCCATAAACGTAAACCATACCTTGGATTTTCGGATTCAAAGATGAACCGCAAACAAAATCATTGACAATATCTGCAACGATTTGAATCTGGAGGCACCAAAGAAGACAGAGTTGGCCAGTCGGTGTGATGACGGAATATCCACCCAGCCATTGTCCCCTGGCCGAAGTAGCATGCCTGCTTCGGCGTGTGCGATGGCCATGGCCTCTTTCAAAGCTTCACCAAAGAAGTAGGGCGGGGCGAAGTTTGTGAAGGAGATTGGTGCGGAGTCTCCGTTCGCAATGGGGTTAATTTTAGACATGCCATTTTCAGAGTTTCATTTTTCACACATGTCATAGCTTTGAGTTTTATTTCACTCATGTCATAGCTTCCATTTTTTTGCTGATATGACTGATGACGTGGATTAAATTGAGCCACGTGGACCATAAACCTGCCACATAGACCCTGTTTAAAGCTACCATTTATCAAATCATTTTTTTATAGAATTATCAAACCATTTTTTTGACAGTATTATCAAACCGTCTTGTGGTGTTTTGAGATATTCAGCTGCTTCTGTATTCAAAGGCGATTTTGTAAGGCAAGTTGTGTAAATTTCTGGTGGTGTTTTGAGATATTCAGCTACTTCTGTATTTGGTGCTCCTACTGTAAACTCACAATCTCTTGCTGGAAAATTTAATTTATTGTATCAATTGCAGCAGCTGAAAAATCAATGTGAAATGGCAGAAAGTGGAATTTGTTTCGAAAAATCAGGAAGTGATCTAGCAGCTTTGGAAGAGGCGCTAAATATGCAGCAGAAGCTCTTACACAAGCTCTACACAGAGCTGGATCAGGAGAGGGAAGCCTCGGAGACAGCTGCCAATGAGGCACTTTCGATGATTCTGCGTCTGCAGGGAGAAAAGGCTGCGGTTGAAATGGAGGCGAAGCAGTACAAGAGAATGGCTGAGGAGAAGATGTTTCACGGTGATGAATGTGTTGTGATGTTTGATAAATGGTAGCTTTTTTTTTTTTGATAAATGGTAGCTTTAAACAGGGTCTATGTGTCAGGTTTATGGTCCACGTGGCCCAATTTAATCCACGTCATTAGCCATATCAGCAAAAAAAATGAAAACTATGGCATGAGTGAAATAAAACTCAAAGCTATAGCATGTGTGAAATATAAAACTCCGAAAATGGCATGTCTAAAATTAATCCTTCGCAATGTACAATCTAAAAGTCTATGCCAAAAAAAGGGCCTAACATCCTTTTCGTGGAAGAACTATGGGATGATGATAGCCGTGACTGCTCTATGAGCTTCGCTGATGAGGTTTGAAAGTTGTGGAGGCTTTGGATCTCGAGTTGAAACAACAGCCAAACACAAGCAGCCACAGAGGATCGCTGCAACATTTGAACCAAAAAGATGACCATGAGGTGTCGATTTGGAAACCGAGATAGAAAGACCGAAAGCTGAGAGCTGGTTTTGATGAATGAAAGCTTGGGTAACAGGAGCTTTGGCTCCCGGAGGTTGCCTTCCTAATGTCTTCGAGTTCATGTTTTGAACAAGATGATGAGTAAGGGTTTCCTGCTGATGGCGGCTTGCTGCCGGAACCCTAGCTGTGCGATTCTTATGGATGGATGTGATCGTTACTGGTTTGGAATGACTGGGACGTCAAGATGAATCAATTTTAAGTCCGTGCACGTTTGGAGTGATGAATTAGCTTGTTCAGATGGTCCATGTGCATCTGTGGCAAATGAGGTGCCAGGTGGAATCGCTATTAAGTGGAATAGCTATGAAGCCAGCCTCATGTCAGGTCCCCATTTGCTAATGATTTGACAACGGCTGTGGGTTTCAATATGGCCCTGGAGAGCTGGACATTTTCCTCACAGAGTTGTTGGATGAAGTTCTTTTGAAGAAACCAGCAAGCCTCAAGTTTGGCTGTCAGAGTCTTAAGGCCTTACAAGGATCTAGTTTGAGGAAACTGTCAACTTAAATGAGTGCATATCAATCAGCATTGGGAAGCTGAGATCTAATGTGCACTGGAAGTTGGTTAATGCACCGCAGTGCTGATTACTGAGGATTGATAACCAATTCCAACATTTGGTGTTGGTGACCCTGCATACCTCTGGATGATCAATGTAAATTGGTGAATCAAAGTGATTCAGGTTCAATTTATTCATGCGGGTTGAGTTTGAATTTAGTTCAAACTAATTTTGATCCATCAGATTTGTGAATCAAAATGGGATGGCTCCTGGTATGAGGGGCACAACTTGTAATTGAAGTGTTTATCATTTCAATGTTGGCTACGGTCAGGAACAAACTTGTGAGTTTGGTTCCAGAAATATATCTGCGGGTATAGTTTCACACGGTTGAGTGACATGATTGTCTGCTGTAGTACTTGACGAAGTTGGATTGTGTATCCAAATGTTATTTTGATTTAAAAGCACAAACGTAAAATTTGCGTTGAAGCAAATGTGATAATAAATCCTTTCATAGTATTGAAAGCGATATGAAATCCCTTGAGGCATCCATAGTGAGCTATGTGATTTGAGATATGAGGTGGTAACAACTATTTTGTGACTTTCATCATTGATAGTACTAAATATTGTTACAAATATTTGTTTTAATAGCAAAGATGTGACAATTGAGGAAAACATGTCATGGGAAGTTGAATGTCAACTTCAGAGAATGAGTAGCAACTTGATGAGTTGAGAAAAGTGATATTGGAAGTGAACATGATCACTATCATACTCTCTTAAGTCGAACAGTGTTTCGAAACGAAAAAGATGTACTTTGAAAGAGATGATGAATGTAATGATGGTAAGCTCCGTGTTACCCTAAGGAATGTGGGGGAGGCCATCTTATCATCAAAGTATCTTTTGAGTAAGATACCTCGTAAAGAGTATAAGTCTCTTTATAAGTCATTTAAGGAAACGACGTCTTCCTATAAATACTTGCAAGTGTGGGGTTCCTAGCTATGGTAATGACCCCTGGTCCTAAGAGTATGAGGGTAGGACCCAAAAACTATTGATTAAGATTTCATTGGTTATGCGCAAAAGAGTAATGCGTATAGATTCGTTGTGTATGAATCGAAAAATTCAAATATACACAAGAATACTATAATGGAATCAAAGAACACGTCGTTCTTCAAGAATGTATTTCCTTATAAGAATAAGGAAGGTGTGTCCGGTTCTTCTCAGTTAATTGAGGATATTGAAGAAATATCAAGAACAAGAGAATGAGGAAGAACCTGAATATGAGATCGATTCGGAAAAATCGAGACAAAGTGAGCAAGGAAGGATAGATAAATCATATGCACTTGATTTTCTAACCTACATGCTTGAGACCGAACCTCAAACGTATAAACAGGTCGTCGGTTTAGTGAAGGGTCTCTGACGGAGACCACTGCACTGTCGTTAAGGTGCAATGTTCTCTGTACAAATAAATTTATATTCCGCTACTCGCGACTACACTACTGGGTAGTAAGTGGTAAGTAGGGGTCGAACCCAAGGGAATTAGGGGGATAAGTTGCTCTTTAAGTTGGACAATTTTGGGATTGGTTGGTTGGTTTTAAAGCTACCAGCTAAGTGATTGATTGGTTGGTTGGTTGATTTTAGTACTGGAAAGTAACTGATAATTATTACAATTAAAAGAACGCGTTCGGTTTCAGGGGCCTTGTATTATATCCTGTTTATCATTGACCTTTAGTGAATCTTCTAAGTATTCAAACGTGTATCAAGGCCTTTTCCGGCGCTTGATTTGCCACACTGTCTAGTCTTTTGCAAAAGTGTTCGAAAGTGAGTCAAGGCCATTTCAAGCACTTGACTGTCTAATCTTTTGCAAAAAACGTAAAACCCTTGTTCTACTTAGACTAGCACCCCATTTCAAGGTATACTAGCCTGTGTGTATCCATTTTGGGTTGTCTTTTCCGATTTACCCAAAATGGTGTTTGAGAGAGATCAAACTCCTCAGATAAGCTTTGCTTAATTTCAAGCATCCACTTATCCGAGTATGTTTACGAACTTCCACAGAAGAGCTTTGCCATTTCAAGCATCCACTCAACCATGGACGTTCTGATCTAATATATGGCACATAGAACAAGTTTTGAATACAAAGACGAGACACTAAATTAACAGTCTAAAACATTTTATAATACAAGTCCACCCCTTCTACCGAACGACTAGTTTAGCTACTATTTATCGCGCTAAACATTATAACTAATGAACTAGAAATTAAAGACAGAAAATAAATATTAAAAACTTACTACCGTTGAAGCGCCAAGGGAGCAATCTTTATTTCCAAAGCCAAACTTTACAAAACTTAGAGAGATAAGTGAAATTTTGATTTGAGGATGATTTGAATGAGGAGGGGATGCATGGTATTTATAGGCTAAGGGAGGAGAAATGGGTGGTGGAGATGGTGGCACATGTCTTTTGATCCAAGGGAGGAGGAGGAGGAGCAAGGAGGAGCCGCCACATGGGGGAGGAGCAAAGCCGCCGGTCACCTAGAGTGGAGGAGCCGCCGGTTGCAGGTCACCATGGAGGGAGGAGCTCCTCCCTTGGCCACCTCCAAGCATGGTGGCCGGTCACCTTGGTCCATGCTTGCATTTGATAGTTGATTTGGAATGGCCAAGTGATTCTAAGACTAATGGTCGAGCCAGAATTTCCAAATTCCATGGTTTGGTCGAGCAATTTGGTCTTGGTGCCTATGCGCGAGGCCTTTGCCTTGGAATTGAGCTAACTGCCAATCTGCTCGAGCATTCTCCTTGGTTTTCCGACATCTTCCACCTTATTTTCCATTTTAAACACCTTGGTCGAGGCGGAATTATCAGAAGAGGTGATTTGCTCGAGCAACTTGAATTGAGTGTTTGGTCAGCTCGGCGGAGGGCCTGGAATTGCTTCAACCGGTCGGGTGGTTTCTGCGGCATTTTCCCACCCGGTCGGTTGAGTCTTCAATGCAAATTCCTCTTCGGTTTGATTTGTTTGGAGTGATTCCATGTCAGGATCCTTGAGATTTCTTCAGTCAGCGTCTGATCTTGACCTTGGAATGACTCTTGATATCTTTTCAGCTTAAAAACTCCTCCTTAGCCTGTATTCTCTCTAAGCTCTGAAATACCCTGTAGAAATATATCGGAACTAACAAGCAAAAGTTAAATAGACCAACAGTCTAATTAAGGGGGTTTTACTGTGTTTTTGATTCGTATAATTATGGTCCATCAGTCTCTTATGAAAGAAACCATAAGATGTGATTGACTCCATCCTTGAGAACCATACTTGAGAGTTGGTTAAACCATCTGGTTCAAAGTGGATCTTTAAGAGGAAGATGAATGCCGATGGATCTGCATCGATATACAAGACAAGACTTGTAATAAAAGAGTATAGATAAAAGAAAGGTATATACTACTTTGATACTTATTCTCTAGTGGGGAGAATAACATCAAAGATGATAGTGGTCATTGTTGCTTTGCGCAATCTGAAAATTCACCTGATGGAAATAAACACATGCTTCCTCAATGGAAAGTTGAGGAAGAGATTTACACTGAACAACCTGAGGGTTTAGTTGTTATTACTGGGCAAGCGAACAAAGGTTGTGAATCTCTCAATAGCCTGAAGCAAGCGCCAAAGAAGTGACGTTTGAAATTAGACAACGTAATGATGTCTAATGTCTTTAAGATCAACAAGTGTGACAAAAGTGTATACATTAAGAACACTGAACACGGATATGTGACTGTGTCTTAATGCTGATGACATTTTCATTACGGGAAGCAATGAGAATATTCTAAGTCCACCAAGTCATTATTGAACTGGAAGTTTGATATGAAGGCTTTGAGACTTACCGAAGTAATTTTAAGCATTAAAATTACACGAAGGATAGAGGGACTTGTATTAAATCAGTCACACTATGTTGACAAACACTTAGACAAATTTGGAGAAGATAGTCCAGGACTGTCTAGAATTCCTGTTGAAGTGAATCACACATGTCTAAGAATAAACGTGAATGCATCTCCCAAGTGGAATATGTCAGAGTGATAAGCAGTCTAATGTACTTGATGAATTGTACTAGATTAGACAATGCTTACACTGTGAGTAGACTAGCGAGATACACGAGTAATACAGGAAGTGCACACTGGAAGGTTGTCATGAAAGTACTGAAGTACCTATGATTTACTCGTAATTATAGTCTACACTATACCAGCTATTTGGAGGTCATTGAGGGTTTCAATGACTTTAGGCCACGAGTGGCTATGGGTTCATTGTGGGAGAGGCAAATGTGTCTTGGAAATCCTTTAAACAGACTGTGTTAGTCAAAGTCGATTATAGGCTAAGTTCTTTGCATTTGATAAATGTGAAGAGATGCTAAGTCGTCAAGGAAGTTAGAGGAGGATATTCCTGAATGGACAAAACATGTGCCAACAATGTGTTTACATTATGAGAATCAATTATTGATTTCTAGAGCACATAGTGTTATGTATAATGGTTAGTCTCGACATATACATCGACGATATAATACCATTAAACAACTTCTCTGCACATGAGTCATATTGACTATATGAGGTCCAAAGAGAATAATGCGGATCCGCTAACCAGATGGTTAAGTAAAGACCTAATAGAGAAGTTGTCCAAAGGGAATGGGTCTGAAGCCTTTTGATTGTTAATATCAAAACATAGGCTTAAGCCCTGTTGGAAATAAAGTCGAGGCAACGGAAAACCCTACCATGATGACTGCAGATCCCAAGTACTTGGTTCAAATGGACCACCTAACTGCTAAGACTATGAGGTCACTGTGTCGGTAACACCCCAGTCCTATTCCCAGATAAACAGTGACTCCCGCACGAGGCTAAGCTCGAAGCTTTTAATGATTCTAGTAATTTGAATAGTGAGATTCAAATGGGTAATGCGGGATTATTTGAAAGAATCACCTATGTGAGAGAGAAGTGAGGCCGCTTCAAAGGAGAATTCAAAGGGCTTAATTCTCTAGAAACTCTTGCAGAACCAGGGAAGAGGTGTCAAGGCCAAATAATGGTCAGGAAGATATTTGTGCGGGACATGGCTTTCGTTTACATTATAAGACGAACAGTTCAAAGACAATCACGTCTACTGAATAGTCAGTAAAGAGAACATGTTTTCCCAAGGGAAGGTTCAAGGGCGATGACCTACCTATCCTATGGGGGATTGTTATTACTTGATTTTCTTCATGTGGGGGATTGTTGGAAAATGTGTATTAAGGGTGAAGAAAATTAAGCTAAGTAATGGCTAATTATACATTAGTGTGACTAATGTGACACCTGATTGGCAGAGATAATTAAATAGTTAAATACTGATTTAATTATTTAATTAATATTATTATCATCCCACGATGGGCTGATTTTAAGAAGTGGGCCCATTATTGGTGGACTTTAAACGTGGTTTTCTTATATAAAGAAAACACAGTGCGTTATTTGAGAAGAGAGAAGAGAAAACCCTAAATACGTTTCCAGCTTTCCTCGCATGAAGGTTTAAGCCGGCCGACATGTTTGTAAAAGTTTTTCTTCGCGTGTGTTACGGTGATAGTTGAAGGCCGGAAAGGTTCGATCGACAAAGCTTGGTGTTAAGTTGTCGTCGAGGATTGTTTTATCCTGGGAAGCATACTGCCAGCGAGTCCCAAGCACAATAGGGCGTCAATCTTGCTTTAAGGACAACGTCCAACGTGACTCGATCCACTCCTGTTTGCGATTAATTTTTCAGTTTCATCAAATCTGTACTGCATAGTATTCTGCCTAATTACATCTCAGTATTTTGTATATGTTATTCAGTAACTTCAGTTATACCCGCTTGTATAATTCAGCAATATTGCCAACAAGTGGAAGAAGGATACGACTTTGGTTGTGTTGAAGGTGTCGGAAGAATGACACCGGTAGTTTCCGAGGGTTTGTTTGAATGGACATGCTGCATCCCCAAACGAATTTCTTTGGCTTGGTTCGCCTTCAGCTGTTGTTCCAACATCTCAAAGATACGAGCAAGGTTGGTTGCATTTCTGGCTTCGCTCTCGGCTAGGCGTTCTTCCAATGTTTGCATGTGGGTGCTTAGTTCGCTAAGGGTTACACTGATGGTGGCAATTCTATCGATCGTACCGATAGTTGAGCGTGTTTCCGGCATGATGTCAACTCTCAATGAAAGCACCAAATTGATACGACTGAAGTAGACTAAACTGAGAATAGATAGAGATATAGAGGAGATAGGGATGTAGAAGAGAAATGGGGAATATGGAGAGGAAACAGAGGAGATTTAATGGCTTTTTCTGTCTTCATTCATTCATGCTCCTGACATGTATAAGCTAATAAGATAACTAACCATAATACCACCCACCTACGACTCAACTGAATGAACTGCCTACACTACTTCCACTACTTGTTTGAATGGGTCTCTCCGTCACATGTACTCAGTTGTTGCTGGATATTTGCTGGAACGTACACGTGTCTTTTTATTTCCATACACATTAGCAACATCTTCAATGCCTTCAACGAAATCTGCCCAATTCTTTGAACTACGTCACTCGACTTACGAAACCTTGACACCAAAAGTCCCAAAGCTTGATTTGAGGGTTGCCGGAAAAGGAAGATGCTTTCTAATTGCAGGTGAGTTGGGGATTGTCGGGAAAGGAAGCATGAACCGTAAGAACACATTAGGAGCCACTCACAATTGATGGGTTTTTCATTTTGACCAGATCTAGTGTCGCGTCATTGGAACATATTCTTCACAATTTAGAATATATAAAGATGAATAAGAATTTTTTTTTGCAAAAAGGCTCTGCGATACAAAATGACAAATTTATCCCCTAAATGAATAATTCAGATTAGTATTTACTAATTTGAATTTATGTCATGAAAAAGTGCGATAGGCTTAAACCTGCATTGTTTAAAAAATGGAATTCATATCTGATTCATTGTCATCCCCAATTTTTCAGTTTGAGATTTACGAATAATTCAGTATATACCACATTTTTCGAAAATTGTATTTACCATATGTGAGTTTGCGCTAAAATCAATTTATCATGCCGTGTGTCACATTTTAGGTGTCCAAAATCAAGAACACACCCTAGATTATTATCTCGCCAAACACCGTTGTTACCATCCGTGGTTTTTTGATAAAGTAATATTTTCAGTACGCAAACACTGTCTGTACTTGATTTTTACTGAAAACCGTGGACGTGGAGCCAGTGGCGGATCTAGCTTGTAGCTAGACCAGCTATAGCCCGGTAAGAATTCCGGGGAGCTCGGGTAGCTCCAGTGGCGGATCCCTCTCGAATTTGAGTATAAATTTTTTTGAAAAAAATATAGTACCTCCTAGATCGATTAAGCTGTCCGAACTATCACCTTGCCGTCCAAATCATCTCCTTTCATTCAGAATGGTGTCTTCGATTGAGAAAGATTTGCTGATTTGGACTCTGGGGAGTCATGGAATCGAAGTCGAACTAGGGTTTTTTTTTTGGAGAAGGAGATGAACAGTGTTTTCAAGTTTCAGAATTTTCAATTTAACCCTTAAAGTTAGAAACATTACTACTTAATGTTTGTAATTTAAAAACTATTTTACTTTGATCCAATAAAATTAGATTTTTGTACCATTAAATCCCAATTCTTATATTATACAATAAAATGCAATAATTCTTAAATTTGTGAGGGAAATAAAGTCAATCCTTAATTTCTTTTAAGGAAAACTTTCGAATTTTTAGTTTTTTAATTATGTATTATGATATATATAATAAATTTAATTGAAATGTAATAATAAAATTTCGGAATACATAGATTAAGCATGTTAACCTTCACCGTCATAAAATTTTGTATACAATTTGGGACCCCCTTCCGTGAGCTTCTGGATCCGCCACTGGGTAGCTCCGAAGTTGCCATTCTCAGTGTCCCGTTGTCTACCATCTCATCCAAGGTTTCAGTCACTGTCAAACACATCCCGATCGTCGATCTCCTGTACACCTGACGCTTTTTAGATTGAAAAAAATAAATAATAGAAAGACAGGATGAGGTTCGACTGTTCGATGATGTGCCAAATGACGAGTAATGGGCCTATGAGTTCATTGTTGGGCCGCTCTGTTAATTGCAAGGAATCAGATATGCCACACCGAGCATTTACAAATCTAATATTATTAATGATTTTTTTTTCCGCTCACCTAGTTTTTAAACCCTAGATCCGCTACTGCGTGGAGCATGATTTTTAAGGGAAAACGCAGATGTGAAGTTCGTTTGTCCATGTCTGATTAACTTTCCTGCGAATGAGAAAGACAAATCGTGATATATACAAAATTGTGATGGGTAGAGATCAGCTAAAAATCAACTTTTTGAATATAAACTATAAATCTTTATAAAGTTCACACTTTAATTTTTTGTAATTTAAACCCCAGGGGCAATATAGTCTTTTCGGTTTTTTCATAATTAATTTTAATTCAATTTGAATCTTCGCTGCTTTAAAAGAGTGCGGTGGACAAATGAAAAATCAGATGGAGGCGAACGATATATCGATACGTAGCTAACTCAGAGCCCTCAAACTCTCTAGTTTACACCGAGAGCAGACGAGATCGTTCAAAAAGTCGAAACACGAGTGAAAGCTTAATGTTCAGACTTCATGAATAATGTTCAGTTGAGTGCTGGGAGAAAATGTATAATCTGATAGAGGCAAGTTATATATAGTTGCATAGCTAACTCAAAGCTCTACAACTCGATCGTGTAATTTTTAGCACACTTCAAAAATAATTTATAAGACCGGTAAGTACCGGATCGTCCAAGGAGCAAGTGTAAACGTAAGTCACTATTCAATTTAACTCCGATGAGTCTATTCCTTAAGCGATTGTTTGAATTGTTGATTATCAATTATTAAGCAATGACAATGAAATAAAAGAGGGTGTTTTCAAGGGTTAAAAAGCGTTACTAGGGTACTACGTCCCTCCTTGGTGCACAAGACTCTTAATAGAAATGATATCATGCAAGAACAAGTGTATTAATGGTTAGATTAAGGCGTGTGACTATCAAATCAAATTCTATCTCTCGATTACTTCTTTGATTTAAGGGAGAGGCACCTCGCACGTGAGCTTCAATCTCTCGATGTTTTTAGCTCACGTCCAACTCAAGTTTCCCAATCCCCAACTCTAGTTGGATGATCGATATCCAAGAGCGGTGAAGACCAAGCCTATCTCAATGTTAGGATGTGTCACGCTAGTGAGCACCGCATAACATGGGCGAATCTACTTGTTTTCTAGAACCCTTAGTCTTATTCTCTCGAATAATCAACTTCAAGTTCATGTTTCTAAACCACCTAGGCATTTTATCAAACACTTAGAAGGCATAGAATAAACATTTGACCAAAGTAATTCACAACCATGTCATAAACTTCTTTCAAGCATATATTCAATTGGAAGATATAGTTTGTACACCAAGGAGGTCCATAGGACCCCTATAAATTAGAAGGACTACTCACTACTCATGTTCATAGAAAAAACAATAATAGTGTTGTTACGAGGTTAATGAAGATAACACAAAGAAGAGTAAGGAACGAGGATGAAGAATCCCCCTATATCCTTGGAGTGGTTTCAACTTGATGTGATGATCTTCAAAAACGCTTGTCTCCTCTCTAAAATCTCAGATGATGTGCCCCAAGCTCAAGCTTTCTATTTATAGTAAAAGTTAAAAATCCTGGCTTTGCAATGTCGCCCGGGCGAGCTAATCCGAGCTCGGTCAAGCTCCGTGCGGTAAAGGGTTGAGAAGTGGTCGAGACCCGGGCGAGCTAAGCCAAGCTCGGTCGAGCAGGATTTGGCAGTTTGATTTCAAGAGGGTGAAGCTCGGTTGAGCTCACTCCAGCTCCACTTCTCTTTTGCTCGAGCAGATGGGATGATGTCGGGGAGATCCGGGCGAGTTAAGCCAAGCTTGGTCGAGCACAATTTGGCAGTTTGATATTGAAGGATGAAAGCTCCACCGAGCTTCTCCGAGCTCGGACACTTGTTTCCTTAAGCCGGCTTGATTGCGCTCTAAGGCTTCGGAGCTCGGGCGGGCTAATGCGAGCTCGGGCGAGCAATTTCTAGCAGTTCCGTTGGTCAGGCGTACGCTCGGGCGAGCTTCCTTCAGCTCAAGCGAGCTCTCTCCTCTTTTCATGAGATACCCTCAGTTTTGGTTTGAAACTTTAATTTTCTGCGAGAATTGATCTTCTCTAGCCCGGGAATCGTAGAGTCGGTTGAAATAGCAAGAAAAGGGATTAAATGACATCGAAAGAAACTTGGAACGAATCAAAACATCTAGTAAAAGTAGAGGAATGATAGTCGAGAATTCGACTTATCAAAATACTCCACACTTAGAGTTTGATCGTCCCGAGCAAACAATAAAAACAAGTCAAGAGTAAACAAGGGCGAGTCAAAAAGTTATTCCAGAGTAACACTCATTATTAGCAAACAAACTCCTTTTCGCAGGTGTTACGGGTGCATTTAGCGTATGCACCAAGCCTTTAAACCCCTCGGCTACCCTAGTGGACGAGTTATAGTCTCGTGAGAGTTTTCAGAAATGGGAATACTCACAAATCTCACATGCATTTATCCCATAAGAGTGTTTAACGATTAAGGCGTGGATTTCTCAAAACTTACTTCTCATCCCAAACTAGCACCACACTCACTATACAATTCAAAAGAGTTTTCAAACCATTTAAGGACATATGGAAGTGCACATTCAAGGAAGTCAATACTAGAGCTATCAAGTGCCTAACCTAGGGTACTATTCATTTTTAAGGCAAGGCATTTGAAACATGATTGATAGTTTGCACAAAAAGTGGCAATTGATCACATATGCTGGCTAGGGCTAGTCCATAGGCAAACGATATGAAACTCATTTCCAAGTTTTAGACGCTAAAGTCATAATCCATAAGGAAAGAGGAGTTCGACATCAAGAGGTCTTAAAAACAAGCATAAACCAATTGATAGCTTACGTGCAAGTACAAGGATCGTTCTAAAGGTAAACTTACTAGCACACAATATAAATGGTGAACTCGCACACATAAGAAATGATGGAAGGGCATAAAGTCACACGTTTAAGTGGTTTTTACTTGGCCTTTGGCCTACAAATGCTTTTGAGGTGGAACTTTTCTTCCTAACCCCCGACATTTGTACATTTTTTATATTAAAACTTCTCTAGCTTTGAGAAAGTCTTTAGTCGGGGCTTTGCCTTCTTTGGCCATGTAAAATATTTTTGATGTGGGACCTATTTTTTGCCCTCTTTTGACTCCACACTTAAAACTTGACAATATGCCCAATTTGAAGATGGAATGTGCGAGAAACAACCACAAGCATGACACCAAGTAAGGGAACTAAAGTCACCTAAAAGCATTCAAGAGGTTTAAGTTTTGCATGAAGATTTTAAAGTTTGTTTGCTAAAAACTGATTTCAAGTGTGAGCGAAAAATGCTTAGATTGCTAGGTAGGCAAAAGATAGCAATGAAAATTGATTCACAAGAATGTGCATTCATTAGAACTATTTTGGTTCTAGACTCTAAATCAAGTAAAAGTGAAATGTGAGCTAGATGTGACTTTAAAAAGTTGGGAATTGATAGTCACAAGCCTTTAGTAGTAATCACTCAAGAAGAATTGGGATAAAGCATGGTGTAAGTGTTCATTTTCAAGTGATATGTGATCAGTCGATATTCTGACTGATTATTCACTACATTCGATGAAGGATAACACTTGTTCTCCGGGCAAATTGTCCCTATTTGATGTCTTTTCCAAGTGTTTCAGGTAAAATTGGCATATCATCGCTCCGTGGACGCGAAGTGCCGAAACAACGGAAATAGCAATGAAAAAGGCCTAAAAAGAGCTCTACACCAGCAGTAGGCCGTGACATGCCGTGACATCTCATTAGTGTCACGGGTGTCACGGTAGGCTTTTTCCTCAGAAAGATCCGAGTGACTTCCAGTTAGGCCGTGACATGCCGTGACATCCTCAGAATGTCACGGGTGTCACGGCACCCTTTCAGCTCAGTGAGTTTTGCCCTAGGCGTGACATGTCCGAATGTCACGGGTGTCACAGCCCCTTTTCGACTCAGTGACTTTTGAAGCATGCCGTGACATGTCCGAATGTCACGGCACCTCGGAAGACAGAATTTTCAGCTGATTTCCTAATCCGTTTTTGGCAAGTTCTGATCTTTTTGGCAATTACTCGATTCTTGGGCTATAAAAGGGCAACAACCAGAGTGTTCTAATTGTGCTTGGATAGAGATAAAAGAACCCTAACTTGGGGGAGAAGACAGAGTTCATCACAGAGATCAAGGATTCAACGAGCCACCGCGTCTTTACGGTTTCCTCGTTTTTAGTTTCTTTTATACACTGCTTTTGGTTAACTTACCATGAGTAATGAGTAGTGAGTAGTCCTCTTATTCCGGGATCCTTTGGATCCCGTGCTATGTACCCAACTCTCATGTGATTAATTAAACGTTTTTATTTATGTGATTCGAATGTTCAATTTCATTGTGCTTAATTTTATCGTTCTTGCAAGTATTTACATTGAATGGGATGTTTGCATGCTAGAACGTATTTAGGTTATTTACCGAAAGATGGATGGGTCCTAGGTATTAATCGGATTACATGAAATTGATGTTAGGTCATGTTGCTACAATGGTAGTGCATGAATTAATAGGAAAACCTTTAGTTTAACAATCGAGATCGTTGATAATCCGTTGATGGGCGGCGTTCAATGATTGAGATTAATCTAGACAATGATCCGTGGATGGGCGACTTGTCTAGTGTTATTTCGGTTTAATTCCATATTCGATAGCATCAATAATTTACGTGACATGATTGCATGATTAGTGGGGTTAGCACTGGTGAAGTATGATTCTGGAATTCTTTCTCTGATAAAGTCACAACCATTATGTTTCTGTTATTTAATTTCTGCGATTTATTTCACATTCACAAAACCTCTTTTAATCGGAATAGCTAAATAGGTCACCTGTTAGCTAGTATTCACACACGTTTGTTCCTTGGATCGACCCTTGGCTTACCAAGGTTATAAATTTTGTTTGACTACGATTTGACCCCTAAAACATTTAAATTGACAACTATAAAGGGTTAAAAATACGCTTGTCAAAATGGCGCCGTTGCAGGGGAACTGCGTTTAGTGTGATATTAGATTTAACGTGTGTAGTTTAGACTATTCCACCTTGTTCGTTACTTGAATTTTTTTGCCTCAATTTCTTCACTCACGGTGATTCTTGGCTCTCGCAGGTACTAGCTAGTTCATGCCAAAGAAAACACCCCGATGGAAGAAGAAGATTCATGTATCAGACGAGGACACACCGGACCAATGAAGAACTCTTCGCAGGGTCCAAGACGAAGCTCGGCAACTTCGAGCACTAAATCGCAATTTCGCAGCGTTAGCTATGAATCAGAATCAAGCATTGAATGAGGTGGTCGAAGATGACCAGCAGCGTCCCGTGCGGCAGCCAGTGCGCAGGACTCTTGGACACTCCACTGCTCCACGTGTCTCCGGATTCCAATCTGCTATTGCACCACCTGGCATAGCCAACAACACCTGGGAACTCAAGACAGGACTCATTCAGATGGTGCAGAACAACCAATTTTCTGGGAGAATGAATGAAGACCCTCACTAGCACCTCAAACGTTTTATTCAGATGTGCAACATGGTGAAGTCTAATGGTGTCTGATGGACCATAATTATACGAATCAAAAACACAGTAAAACCCACCAAATTAGACTGTTGGTCTATTTAACTTTTGCTTGTTAGGTCCGATATATTTCTACAGGGTATTTCAGAGCTTAGAGAGAATACAGGCTAAGGAGGAGTTTTTAAGCTGAAAAGATATCAAGAGTCATTCCAAGGTCAAGATCAGACGCTGACTGAAGAAATCTCAAGGATCCTGACATTGAATCACTCCAAATCAAACCAAAGAGGATTTTAAGCCAAAAATATCACATTGAATACTCAACCGACCGGGTAGGAAAATGCCTCAGAACCACCCGACCGGTTAAAGCAGTTCCAGGCCCTCCGCCGAGCTGACCAAACACTCAATTCAGGTTGCTCGAGCAAACCACCTCTTCTGACAATTCCACCTCGACCAAAATGTTCCAAATGGAAAATAAGGTGGAAGATGTCGAAACTCCAAGGCGAACGCCCATTGGCAGATGGCCCGCATTCAAGTCCAAAGCAAAAGCCCCGCGCGTAGGCACCAAAACCAAGTTGCTCGACCAAACCATGGAATTTGGAAAATCTGGCTCGACCATTAGTCTTAAAATCACTTGGCCATTCCAAATCAACTATCAAAATGCACTCTTGGACAAGGTGACCGACCACCTTGCTTGGAGGTGGCCAAGGGAGGAGCTCATCCCTCCATGGCAACCGGCAACCGGCGGCTCCTCCCCTCATGGTGACCGGCGGCTTTCCTCCTCCCCCATGTGGCGGCTCCTCCTCCTCCTCCCTTGGATCAAAAACACATGGATGCCATCTCCTCCATCCATTTCTCCTCCCTTAGCCTATAAATACAACCCTCCTCCTCCTCATTTGTATCATCCAAAAAATCATAAATCACTTATCTCTCTAAGTTTTGTAAGTTTGGCTTTGGAAATAAAAGATTGCTCCCTTGGCGCTTCAACGGTTGTAAGTATTTTAATATTTATTTACCGTCTTTAATTTCCAATTCCTTAGTTATAATGTTTAGCGCGATAAATAGTAGCTAAACTAGTTGTTCGGTAGAAGGGGTGGACTTGTATTATAAAATGTTTTAGACTATTAACTTAGTGTCTCGTCTTTGTATTCAAAACTTATTCTATGTGCCATATATAAGATTAGAATTTCCAAGGTTGAGTGGACGCTTTGACGGGCAAAGCTCTTCCTTCGGATTCGTGAACATACTCGGGTAAGTGGATGCTTTGACGGGCAAAGCTTATCTGAGGAGTTCGATCTATCTAAAAAACCATTTGGAAACTGGACCAAAGGGACCAAATGGATGCACATAAGGCTAAGATACTTCGGAAGGAGGAATTAGTTGAAGTAGAATAAGTGCTCTACGACCTTAAAAGGCTAGACGATGTTGCAAGTCTTGAGCTAGGAATAGCGTCGATTCATGTTTGAATACTTAGATGATTCACTAAAGGTCAATAATAAACAGGATATAATACAAGGCCCCTGAAACCGAATGCTTTCTTTCAATTGTAATAATTATCAGTTACTTTCCAGTACTAAAACCAACCAACCAACCAATCAATCACTTAGCTGGTAGCTTCAAAACCAACCAACCAACCTAAAACACGCCCTCCCGCTGAATAATCCCCTCAAAGAACAATTATCCCTCTAATTCCCTTGGGTTCGACCCCTACTTACCACTTGCTACCCAGTAGTGAAGTCGCGAGTAGCGGACTTATAAATATTATTTGTACATTTGCTCTGACGACAAGCATCTGTCAAATTGGCGCCGTTGCCGGGGAATTAGTTAATTAATCGGATAAGTTCTTTGAATCAACACGCGCTTCGAAACAACCATGTCTCGCGAAGGAAGCCACCATGACTACCAGGATGACGACGAGATAAACCTGTACGATCAAAATGATGAGGTGCCACTTCCATTTATCGACGATCCGGAACAACTCATCAGAAACAGAAGAGCTCGTGATAGGGAGGCCATCAGAAGAAACCAAGAACCGCCCGAGGACCGAAATGCAGCTGGTCCAGTACAACAACCCCCTAGATATCCACCACCCCCCCCAACCTCGCCAAATGCCAAGACAAGAACCTGTCTACGATAACTACTATGGGGATAACAACTACCATGAACCTACTATGGGAGAATTAAACGCCCCCAATTTTGAAACACAGTCGTGGTGCATTTACGAGAGCCCTGAACTAGAAAACATAACCATCAACGCATCAGTGGCCCACAGCTTGCCAAAATTCTCAGGAGCTCAAGGAGAATCTGCCACAACTCACCTCCAACGCCTGCATGGAATTTGCCAAAATCTAAAGCCCAATCGAGTGAATATGGATGACTTCAAGTTGAAGGCATTCTATTTTTCCCTCATAGACTCGGCAAACGATTGGTTCCTTTCATTGCCTTCAGGAAGCATCAGAACATGGGTTCAGATGCAAGGGAAATTCCTAGGCAAATACTACCCAGCAGGAAGAGCAATGCAAGTAAGAAGACAACTGCAGGACATAAGGCAAGGACCTAATGAGACCATGTACGACTACCTGGAGAAATTCAACCACCTGGAGAGAAGCTGCTGCACTCTTGGACTACCCGAGAAACTCACCATTGAGTATCTCATTAACGGATTAAGACCCTTAGACAAAATGCTCCTGGATGCCTCAGCTGGAGGATCCATAATGAATCTATCATTAAGAGGCATAAGGGATCTCATCACCAAGGTTGCTGAAAATGCTCGATTTAGAGAAGAGACAACTAGGCAGGAAGAATTTTCCCGAACAAAGAATGTGGCAAGAGCTGAAACACCGATGAGCTCTATTCCTGAAGAAATGAAACAGTTAAAGGAGATGATGATTCAGATCCTACGAAGACAGCCAGTTCCAGTAAAACCTTGCGAGTTTTGTGGTTCTACTGACCACAAAACTGACGCATGCCCAACATTAATAGAAGAGGAACCGGCAGACGTAAATGCAGTGGGAGGATACCAAGGATACAACAACAACAATGACAGAGCCGGGCAAAACAGACAGTATGGTCAAGCAACCAACCCGAGCTGGCATAACAACAGCTATCCTCAGAAGGAGACACAACCAGCTGTTCCTCAACTAGCCCAGTCATTCTATCAACCTCTCCACCAACAGTACAACCAGGACGCCCAGCCAGCTGGACAGTACCAAGCAAGCTCGAGCAACCAACAAGAGGGACCAAACAAATCTCTTGAGGACATGTTAATGCAATTGTCAGGTACTGTGCAGCAGTTGAATACTACTATGCATCAAAACCAAGCCGAAACAAAAGAGGAATTATCGGACTTGAAGAAACACATCTCCCAACTCGCTGCATCAGTATCTGCACTCTCTAGTAAGCCCGGCAAACTCTTGTCTCAAACTATTCAAAGTTCACAGGAAAATATGAATGCCGTGACTCTTAGGAGTGGAAAAACACTTGTCGGCAAACCTTTGGAGCAAGAGAAGGACAAAGACCCAAGGTTGCCCGGAGAAGAGCAAATGAGGCCCGAACCTCTCGAAACTCTAAAGGATAATGCGGCCGGTAAAGACGACAACTTATTTGAGGAAGAGCAGGACGTAACCGAAGAAGAAGAGAATACATCCAAGGAACACAGGCCGGACCCGGTGCCCAGAACCGAAACCCCTGAAATCAGCACAACCCTTCCGTTTCCAGTACCAGGCCGCGTGCAAAAACAACATGTCATGGATGAGGAAATCTTTGAGTTGTTCAGCAAGGTCGAAATCAACATCCCCCTTTTGGAAGCTATCAAGCAAATTCCTCGATATGCCAAGTTTTTAAAAGAACTTTGCACCAACCGGAGAAGGAGTACTAGATACGATCAAGAGCTGATGAGTAGAAACGTGTCGGCTGTCATACAACGAAAAGTACCCCCCAAATGTGGAGATCCAGGAACTTACACCATTCCATGTACAATTGGCAACATCAGGATCGAGAACTGCATGCTAGACCTTGGAGCATCAATCAATGTTCTTCCCTTCTCTATCTACTCATGTCTTAAGATTGGGCCGCTCAAACCCACCGGTCTCACTATTCAATTAGCAGATCGGTCATGCAAACAGCCCGAGGGCAAAATAGAAGACGTCCTGGTTCAAGTAGGCAAATTAGTATTTCCAGCAGACTTCTACGTCTTAAAGATGGAGAATGGCGGACCTACAGATCATGCACCCATCCTTCTCGGCCGTCCATTTCTTAAAACCTCAAAAATGAAGATAGACTGCGGAAGTGGGATGCTATCAATGGAAGTAGAAGGAGAGGTCTTCAGCTTCGACATATTCAGAGCAATGAAGCATTCCATGGAGTTCGAGGAAGTACACTGATGGACCCAAATTATACGAATCATAAACACCGTAAAACCCACCAAATTAGACTGTTGGTCTATTTAACTTTTGCTTGTTAGTTCCGATATATTTCTACAGGGTATTTTGGCGCTTAGAGAGAAAACACGCTAAGGAGAGGACTTTACGCTGAAAAGATATTAAGAGTCATTCCAAGGTCAAGATCAGACGCTGACTGAAGAAATCTCAAGGATCCTGACATTGAATCACTCCAAACAAATCAAACCGAGGAGGATTTTACGCCAAAAATATCACATGGAAGACTCAACCGACCGGGTAGGAAAAATGCCTAAGAACCACCCGACCGGTTGAAGCAGTTCCAGGCCCTCCGCCGAGCTGACCAAACATTCAATTCAAGTTGCCCGAGAAAACCATCTCATCTGACAATTCCGCCTCGACCAAAGTGTTTAAAATGGAAAATAAGGTGGAAGATGTCGGAAAACCAAGGAGAATGCTCGAGCAGATTGGCAGTTAGCTCAATTCCAAGGCAAAGGCCCGGCGCACATTGGCACCCAAACCAAGTCGCTCGACCCGACGGATGCATCTGGAAAATCTGGCTCGACCAAGATGTTTGGAATGCCCAACAAGTCGGACAATCTCGCTTCCCAGACAAAACGCCCGAGCAGATTGGCAGTTGGCCCAATTCCAAGGCAAAAGCCTCGCGCATAGGCACCAAGACCAAATTGCTCCACCAAACCATGGAATTTGGAAATTCTGGCTCGACCATTAGTCTTAGAATCACTTGGCCATTCAAAATCAACTATCGAATGCAAGCATGGACCAAGGTGACCGGCCACCATGCTTGGAGGTGGCCAAGGGAGGAGCTCCTCCCTCCATGGTGACCTGCAACCGGCGGCTCCTCCACCCTAGGTGACCGGTGGCTTTGCTCCTCCCCCATATGGCGGCTCCTCCTTGCTCCTCCTCCTCCTCCCTTGGATCAAAGACACTTGCCACCATCTCCACCACCCATTTCTCCTCCCTTAGCCTATAAATACCATGCATCCCCTCCTCATTCGAATCATCCTCAAATCAAAATTTCACTTATCTCTCTAAGTTTTGTAAAGTTTGGCTTTGGAAATAAAGATTGCTCCCTTGGCGCTTCAACGGTAGTAAGTTTTTAATATTTACTTTCTGTCTTTAATTTCCAGTTCATTAGTTATAATGTTTAGCGCGATAAATAGTAGCTAAACTAGTAGTTCGGTAGAAGGGGTGGACTTGTATTATAAAATGTTTTAGACTGTTAATTTAGTGTCTCGTCTATGTATTCAAAACTTGTTCTATGTGCCATATATTAGATCAGAACGTCCATGGTTGAGTGGATGCTTGAAATGGCAAAGCTCTTCTGTGGAAGTTCGTAAACATACTCGGATAAGTGGATGCTTGAAATGGCAAAGCTTATCTGAGGAGTTTGATCTCTCTCAAACACCATTTTGGGTAAATCGGAAAAGACAACCCAAAATGGATGCACACAGGCTAGTATACCTTGAAATGGGGTGCTAGTCTAAGTAGAACAAGGGTTTTACGTTTTTTGCAAAAGATTCGACAGTCAAGTTCTTGAAATGGCCTTGACTCATTTTCGAACACTTTTGCGAAAGACTAGACAGTGTGGCAAATTGAGCGCCGGAAAAGGCCTTGATACACATTTGAATACTTAGAAGATTCACTAAGGGTCAATGATAGACTTGATATAATACAAGGCCCCTGAAACCGAACGCTTTCTTTTAATTGTAATAATTATCAGTTACTTTCCAGTACTAAAACCAACCAACCAACCAATCAATCACTTAGCTGGTAGCTTTAAAACCAACCAACCAATCCCAAAATTGTCCAACTTAAAGAGCAACTTATCCCCCTAATTCCCTTGGGTTCGACCCCTACTTACCACTTACTACCCAGTAGTTAAGTCGCGAGTAGCGGAAAATATAAATTTATTTGTACAGAGAACATTGCACCTTAACGACAGTGCAGTGAGCTCTGTCAAATTGGCGCCGTTGCCGGGGAATTAGCCGTCGGATAGTTGTTCTTTTTTCCGTTATACATAATCCGCCATGTCTTCCTACTACGAAAACGAGCCTTGGAACATTGAGGAGTTTTTCTCGCTACTCCGCGAAGAGATCATCAACATTAAGCAATCCCAGGACGAAACTTTGGACGAGTACTTGGCGTACTTTAACTCCATTGTGGAGAACTGCCCACACCATGGATTCACCAGATTCAATCTTATTCAAAGGTTTCTCGGGGGAATGATGCCACTTGAGCGGAAAAGACTTAATGATGTAGCGGGATGTTCACTCATGAAGTTAACCAAGACTGAAGCCTGGCGCCTCATAAATGATTTGGCAAAGGACACAAAACAGGGTCAGTGGCACCAAACTGATAATAAGGCACCAACGATGGAAGTGGACTCAGTACAGAACGAGCCCGACACCACACCCATTATGAGCTTGCCCACAACAAAACCGAGAGAGGACATCAGTACAAGGGCAGTAATGGATGTGGAGGCGACTCTAAAGGAGCCAATATTAGAACCCACGGAGCCGACAAAGGATGAGGACTCTTGGATGACCAAAGAAAAACTGCCTAAATCTGGCCCGATCCTCATCACCAACGAGCCAAATGAAGTCCCGGACTTCACTACCAAACCACCCGAGACATGCCCGGACCTCACTGAAGAGCTGCTCGAGAAAGACCTGGCCCTTGTGGTGGAAGTCCCCCAACTTGTCCCTTCGGTTTGTATGCGGATCACAGCCCCTGAAGATGAAGTGATCAATAATGAGGTGCAAGGGGAGTTGGAGGCAAAACATGAGCTAAAAGAGCCGAAGATGGAACACTCGCTCGTCATGAGCCAAGAAAAGCCGGCTGAAAACTCACTCGTTCTAGGATGGCCAATCATCTCTGCCACAAAGAAGAGGCTTGGCATGGGAACAAGCTCAAGGTCGCTCGTGTTCAATGGCACAATACTAAACTTCCAGAATTGCAAAGGTGCCACCCGTTCAAACATGAAGAAACGGCCAAGACATGGGCCAAAGGAATGGAAACCCGGAAGGAGAGGCAAGAGAGCTCGACTTGATGGACCAGCAGCTATGGTCAAGGAGTCCTCGCTTTCTCGGGGATATGTGAAAAAGAAGCCTCCGGATCAAGGGAGAGCAGAACTGAGCCCGCTGCCATATGTGTTATTTGGGCAAGTCAAAAGAGCTACCGAGAAGAAGTTCGACCTCAAGCACCCATGGGATCCCACCTTATGATCCAAGAATGAGGTACTGTCGAGCCAACGACGTTAAACAAGTGCACTGGTCGGGAGGTAACCCGACACTATCTTACTTTCTGTCATTTAAATTCTGTCATTTAATTTTCTGTCTTAGTCATTCTCACATATATATTAGCTTGCATGACTTTTGAACTAAGGCACGCCTTCGTTCAAAAGTGTGGGGTGAGAACCACCTTTGTATATAAATAACATACTTGCTGTTTTCTTTTTTAGTAATAGTATCTTTTTGAAAATATGAACTTAAGAATGTGAAAAAGATAGACCGAAATTCATGCATTTACCTTGTGAAAATTCAACTGTCTAAAGACTTAGGACGTAACTTTTCATTTGTCCTTTGTGCTGAGATTAACTAGGGATGTGGAGTTGACATAAATCGCCCTAGAAAGGCTTGGGAAGCAATCAAAGGATCAGATCAAACTATATGGTTTTCGAAGTCAGTGGAGGCTACACTTCGGGTTTCAGTGAAGATTGAAGTCATCTCCGCCATGCAGTGTTTATGCAAAAAGAAAAGAAAAGGCGAGGACGGGAATCAGACCATCCTCTCTCTAGTTAAAGTAGCCTTGAAAATAGATGAGCGACCCTCATCTTGACCCGCGCGAAACAACAACGATGAGAGGAGCGGGGAGGTATTTCCATAGGCTTGCGGGCAATGATTGGACCTCCCAAAAAAGGCTTGAGAAAATGGACTAGCAAAGCCACAAAAAGGCGAAAAGCTCGAAGAAGCAATTCAAGAGGCCAAAGGCCCAACATTGTGAAGGTTTTAACCGAATAAAAAGTGAAGTACTCAAAAGAGTCAAATCAAAGGCCAAAGGCCGATTCACTACAAAAGCAGTCCCTCGCCAAAAGAAAAAATCAAAGTACTCAAACCAGTGAAACCCGAACCAAATCACGTGCTAGAGAAAGCTACAAGAAAACCATATAGTGCGAGATGATCCCGAAGTTGCAGTCCAGGAACCAAAAAAGGGCTATCTCCCGAAACATCCAATATAAATTGCATCTCAGCACGGAGGTACAAGTATTAAGTTTCTTCTATTTATTTACACAGTTCAATTTGGTAATAAGTAAGTAATGCATGAATTAGGATAAATCGAGTCCCACAGTCTAATTTTCATATAATCCAAAACCAAACTTAGAGTACCGCCCTTTAATAGCATTGTTCGGGACGAACAACTAAAAGTGTGGGGTGATATGATGGACCCAAATTATACGAATCATAAACACCGTAAAACCCACCAAATTAGACTGTTGGTCTATTTAACTTTTGCTTGTTAGTTCCGATATATTTCTACAGGGTATTTTGGCGCTTAGAGAGAAAACACGCTAAGGAGAGGAGTTTACGCTGAAAAGATATTAAGAGTCATTCCAAGGTCAAGATCAGACGCTGACTGAAGAAATCTCAAGGATCCTGACATTGAATCACTCCAAACAAATCAAACCGAGGAGGATTTTACGCCAAAAATATCACATGGAAGACTCAACCGACCGGGTAGGAAAAATGCCTAAGAACCACCCGACCGGTTGAAGCAGTTCCAGGCCCTCCGCCGAGCTGACCAAACATTCAATTCAAGTTGCCCGAGCAAACCATCTCATCTGACAATTCCGCCTCGACCAAAGTGTTTAAAATGGAAAATAAGGTGGAAGATGTCGGAAAACCAAGGAGAATGCTCGAGCAGATTGGCAGTTAGCTCAATTCCAAGGCAAAGGCCCGGCGCACATTGGCACCCAAACCAAGTCGCTCGACCCGACGGATGCATCTAGAAAATCTGGCTCGACCAAGATGTTTGGAATGCCCAGCAAGTCGGACAATCTCGCTTCCCAGACAAAACGCCCGAGCAGATTGGCAGTTGGCCCAATTCCAAGGCAAAAGCCTCGCGCATAGGCACCAAGACCAAATTGCTCCACCAAACCATGGAATTTGGAAATTCTGGCTCGACCATTAGTCTTAGAATCACTTGGCCATTCAAAATCAACTATCGAATGCAAGCATGGACCAAGGTGACCGGCCACCATGCTTGGAGGTGGCCAAGGGAGGAGCTCCTCCCTCCATGGTGACCTGCAACCGGCGGCTCCTACACCCTAGGTGACCGGCGGCTTTGCTCCTCCCCCATGTGGCGGCTCCTCCTTGCTCCTCCTCCTCCTCCCTTGGATCAAAGACACTTGCCACCATCTCCACCACCCATTTCTCCTCCCTTAGCCTATAAATACCATGCATCCCCTCCTCATTCAAATCATCCTCAAATCAAAATTTCACTTATCTCTCTAAGTTTTGTAAAGTTTGGCTTTGGAAATAAAGATTGCTCCCTTGGCGCTTCAACGGTAGTAAGTTTTTAATATTTACTTTCTGTCTTTAATTTCCAGTTCATTAGTTATAATGTTTAGCGCGATAAATAGTAGCTAAACTAGTAGTTCGGTAGAAGGGGTGGACTTGTATTATAAAATGTTTTAGACTGTTAATTTAGTGTCTCGTCTATGTATTCAAAACTTGTTCTATGTGCCATATATTAGATCAGAACGTCCATGGTTGAGTGGATGCTTGAAATGGCAAAGCTCTTCTGTGGAAGTTCGTAAACATACTCGGATAAGTGGATGCTTGAAATGGCAAAGCTTATCTGAGGAGTTTGATCTCTCTCAAACACCATTTTGGGTAAATCGGAAAAGACAACCCAAAATGGATGCACACAGGCTAGTATAACTTGAAATGGGGTGCTAGTCTAAGTAGAACAAGGGTTTTACGTTTTTTGCAAAAGATTCGACAGTCAAGTGCTTGAAATGGCCTTGACTCATTTTCGAACACTTTTGCGTAAGACTAGACAGTGTGGCAAATTGAGCGCCGGAAAAGGCCTTGATACACATTTGAATACTTAGAAGATTCACTAAGGGTCAATGATAGACAGGATATAATACAAGGCCCCTGAAACCGAACGCTTTCTTTTAATTGTAATAATTATCAGTTACTTTCCAGTACTAAACCCAACAAACCAACCAATCAATCACTTAGCTGGTAGCTTTAAAACCAACCAACCAATCCCAAAATTGTCCAACTTAAAGAGCAACTTATCCCCCTAATTCCCTTGGGTTCGACCCCTACTTACCACTTACTACCCGGTAGTTAAGTCGCGAGTAGCGGAAAATATAAATTTATTTGTACAGAGAACATTGCACCTTAACGACAGTGCAGTGAGCTTTGTCATACACGCTATCGACGCTTTGGACGACCTAGTCCAAGAAGTTCAACCAGAACTAAGAGCAGATCCCTTAGAACTCATACTCAATGGAGCCGAGAGCTCTTATGACTTGGCCGAAGGCCTGCATGAAACACTAGCCCACTTAACAATCTCGGAGCCTCTCACACCAGGATATGAAGTCAACGAGGTAAAATTATTCAAATCAAATACTTTTTTACCCTCAGTGATTCAAGCTCCCAAAATAGAATTGAAGCCCCTGCCCGGACATCTGAAGTACGCCTTCCTGGGGGATAATGACACACTCCCAGTAATCATCAAGAATGGCTTGGAAGCAAGCCAGGAACAAAGTTTGATAAACGTCCTAAAGCAACACAAGTTGGCTATTGGATGGACTCTAGCCGACTTAAGGGGAGTCAGCCCGGCCGTATGCATGCACCGTATTCTACTTGAGGACGGAGCAAAACCATCAAGAGAGCCTCAACGACGACTCAACCCAATCATGATGGAGATCGTCCAAAAGGAAATACAAAAATTACTAGATGCGGACGTTATCTATCCCATATCAGACAGTCAATGGGTGAGTCCTGTCCACGTAGTGCCAAAGAAGAGTGGGATCACAATCGAGGAAAATGCCGAAGGAAACATGGTGACAACAAGGGTCAAAAATGGCTGGAGAATGTGCATCGACTACAGGAAATTGAACGCCGTCACAAGAAAAGATCATTTCCCTCTACCATTCATCGATCAAATGCTGGACCGACTGGCAGGCAAACCATATTTTTGCTTCCTGGATGGGTTCTCAGGATACAACCAGATCCCCATAGCACCTGAGGACCAAGAGAAGACTACATTCACCTGCCCATTCGGTACATTCGCCTTTAGAAGAATGTCCTTCGGCCTACGCAATGCCCCTGGAACTTTCCAAAGAGTGGTAACTAGCATCTTCTCAGACATGATCGGAATATTCATCGAAGTCTTCATGGATGACTTCACCATCTATGGCGATACATTCGACGCTTGCCTAGACAACTTAAGCACGGTTCTGGCACGATGTGTCTCGATGAACCTTGTGCTCAATTATGAGAAATGCCACTTCATGGTAACACACGGAATAGTCTTAGGACATGTCGTCTCACAAGAAGGCATGGAAGTGGACAAAGCAAAGATCGACCTGATCACAACTTTACCATACCCATCCACGGTCCGAGACATCCAATCATTCCTTGGCCATGCAGGATTCTACCGACGATTCATCAAAGACTTCTCCAAAAAGGCATTGCCGCTATCCACTCTTCTACAAAAAGAAGTTCCGTTTGAATTCACCGACGCATGCAAAAAGGCCTTTGATGATCTAAAGAAAGCCCTCACTAGCACACCCATCATCCAAACACCAAACTGGGAACTACCATTCGAAATCATGTGCGACGCAAGCGACTTTGCTGTGGGAGCAGTTCTCGGCCAAAAAATTGATAAGAAAGTGGGTGTGATCTATTACGCCTCGCGAACCCTAGATCCTGCCCAACGAAACTACTCCACCACTGAAAAGGAACTCTTGGCAGTAGTATTCGCTCTGGAAAAATTCAGACCTTACTTGCTTGGAGCAAAAGTAATAGTTTATTCCGACCATGCTGCCATCCGTTACCTAATGAAGAAAAAGGAGGCTAAGCCAAGGCTCATTCGGTGGATATTACTACTGCAAGAATTCGATGTGGAAACAAGGGACAAAAAAGGGATCGAAAATACTGTAGCCGACCACCTAAGCAGGATTGTCCGAAAGGAAGAAGAAGGGCACATTACCGAGTCATTCCCAGACGAGCACCTATACGCCATCTCAACAAAGGTGCCATGGTACGCCTCGATCGTCAACTACCTTGTAGGAGGTACATTTCCTCCTTCTTTTACTAAATCACAATGCATGAAACTTAGACATGATGCTAAACAATACTTATGGGATGATCCTTATTTATGGAAAATAGGAGTAGATCAAATACTTAGGAGATGCATCCCTGATGATGAAATAGCTTCTGTTATTAGCTTTTGCTATGAGTTTGCATGTGGAGGACACTTCGGGCCTCGGAGAACCGCTAGAAAAATCTTAGATAGCGGCTTTTTCTGGCCAAGTATATTTAAGGATGCCTATAAAAAATGTAGAGAATGCGATAAGTGTCAAAGAGTAGGAAATGTGTCCGCTAGAAGTGAAATGCCTCAAGTACCCATAATAGTCAACGATGTTTTTGACGTTTGGGGTCTTGATTTTATGGGACCATTTCCAGTTTCGTGCGGTTATACCTACATTTTAGTCGCTGTAGATTATGTGTCAAAATGGGTAGAAGCCAAGGCCACAAGAAGCGACGATGCAAAGACTGTCATAGAATTTTTGCGCACTAACCTATTTTGTAGATACGGGGTACCCAAGGCCATAATAAGCGACCAAGGAACTCATTTCTGCAACCGCATGATGGCTGCTACCCTAAAACGCTACCATGTCCACCACCGGACATCCACGGCATATCACCCCCAATCCAATGGTCAAGCAGAGATCTCCAACCGCGAAATCAAAGGAATTTTAGAAAAAATGGTGAAACCGGGCAGGAAAGATTGGAGTCAGAGGCTAGACGAAGCTCTTTGGGCGTATCGAACGGCATATAAGACGCCAATTGGAACCTCCCCCTTCCGACTAGTTTATGGGAAGGCATGCCACCTCCCGGTGGAATTAGAACATAAAGCCTTTTGGGCGCTCAAGCAGTGCAATCCGGATTTAAAAGCTGCCGGATTAGATAGGAAGCTTAAGCTATGCGAACTTGAAGAATTGCGGCTTGAGGCCTATGAAGAGCAAACAAACTACAAAGCGCGGACAAAATTATATCATGACAAATTCATCCTCCGGCGCTCATTTAAGGAAGGACAACAAGTATTACTTTTCTCCTCACGGTTAAAGTTTATGCCAGGTAAACTGAAATCAAGATGGACCGGTCCTTATACCGTGACTAAAGTATTCAACCAGGGGATGCTTGAGTTGGAAAACATGGACAATGGAAGGAGATTCACGGTAAATGGGCAGCGAGTCAAACATTATCACAACGAAGTCAACTTAGCCCCACAGAAATTCGACCTGAGCCACCCATGGGACCCAAACCAGTAATCCACAACGAGGTATCGTCGAGCCAACGATGTTAAACAAAGGCACTGGTCGGGAGGTAACCCGACACTATCTTACTTTCTGTCATTTAAATTCTGTCATTTAATTTTCTGTCTTGGTAATTCTCACATATATATATTAGCTTGCATGACTTTTGAACTAAGGCACGCCTTCGTTCAAAAGTGTGGGGTGAGAACGACCGTTGTATATAAATAACATGCTTGTTGTTTTCATTTTTAATAGTATCTTTTTGAAAATATGAACTTAAGAATGTCAAAAAGATAGACCGAAATTCATGCATTTACCTTGTGAAAATTCAACTGTCTAAAAACTTAGAACGTAACTTTTCATTTGTCCTTTGTGCTGAGATAAACTAGGGATGTGGAGTTGACATAAATCGCCCTAGAGAGGCTTGGCAAGCAATCAAAGGATCAGATCAAACTATATGGTTTTCGAAGTCAGTGGAGGCTGCACTTCGGGTTTTAGTGAAGATTGAAGTCATCTCCGCCATGCAGTGTTTATGCAAAAAGAAAAGAAAAGGCGAGGACGGGAATCAGACCGTCCTCTCTCTAGTTAAAGTAGCCGAGAAAATAGATGAGCGACCCTCATCTTGACCCGCGCGAAACAACAACGATGAGAGGAGCGGGGAGGTATTTCCATAGGCTTGCGGGCGATGATTGGACCTCCCAAAAAGGCTGAGAAAATGGACTAGCAAGCCACAAAAAGGCAAAAATCTCGAAGAAGCAAATCAAGAGGCCAAAGGCCCAAAATTGTGAAGGTTTTAACCGAACAACAGTGAAGTACTCAAAACGTCAAATCAAAGGCCAAAGGCCAATTCACTACAAAAGCAGTCCCTCGCCAAAAGGAAAAAAATCAAAGTACTCAAACCAGTGAAACCCGAACCCAATCACGTGCTAGAGAAAGCTACAAGGAAACCATATAGTGAGAGACGATCCCGAGGTTGCAGTCCAGGAACCTAAAAAGGGCTATCTCCCGAAACATCCGGAATAATTTGCATCTCGGCACGGAGGTACAAGTATTAAGTTTCTTCTATTTATTTACACAGTTCAATTTGGTAATAAGTAAGTAATGCGTGAATTAGGATAAATCGAGTCCCACAGTCTAATTTTCATATTTTAAAACCAAACTTAGAGTACCGCCCTTTAATAGCATTGTTCGGGACGAACAACTAAAAGTGTGGGGTGATCTGATGGACCATAATTATACGAATCAAAAACACAGTAAAACCAACCAAATTAGACTGTTGGTCTATTTAACTTTTGCTTGTTAGTTCCGATATATTTCTACAGGGTATTTCAGAGCTTAGAGAGAATACAGGCTAAGGAGGAGTTTTTAAGCTGAAAAGATATCAAGAGTCATTCCAAGGTCAAGATCAGACGCTGACTGAAGAAATCTCAAGGATCCTGACATTGAATCACTCCAAATCAAACCAAAGAGGATTTTAAACCAAAAATATCACATTGAAGACTCAACCGACCGGGTAGGAAAATGACTCAGAACCACCCGACCGGTTGAAGCAGTTCCAGGCCCTCCGCCGAGCTGACCAAACACTCAATTCAGGTTGCTCGAGCAAACCACCTCTTCTGACAATTCCACCTCGACCAAAATGTTCCAAATGGAAAATAAGGTGGAAGATGTCGAAACTCCAAGGCGAACGCCCATTGGCAGATGGCCCGCATTCAAGTCCAAAGCAAAAGCCCCGCGCGTAGGCACCAAAACCAAGTTGCTAGACCAAACCATGGAATTTGGAAAATCTGGCTCGACCATTAGTCTTAAAATCACTTGGCCATTCCAAATCAACTATCAAAATGCACTCTTGGACAAGGTGACCGACCACCTTGCTTGGAGGTGGCCAAGGGAGGAGCTCCTCCCTCCATGGCAACCGGCGGCTCCTCCCCTCATGGTGACCGGCGGCTTTCCTCCTCCCCCATGTGGCGGCTCCTCCTCCTCCTCCCTTGGATCAAAAACACATGGATGCCATGTCCTCCATCCATTTCTCCTCCCTTAGCCTATAAATACAACCCTCCTCCTCCTCATTTGTATCATCCAAAAAATCATAAATCACTTATCTCTCTAAGTTTTGTAAGTTTGGCTTTATAAATAAAAGATTGCTCCCTTGGCTCTTCAACGGTTGTAAGTATTTTAATATTTATTTACCGTCTTTAATTTCCAATTCCTTAGTTATAATGTTTAGCGCGATAAATAGTAGCTAAACTAGTTGTTCGGTAGAAGGGGTGGACTTGTATTATAAAATGTTTTAGACTATTAACTTAGTGTCTCGTCTTTGTATTCAAAACTTATTCTATGTGCCATATATAAGATTAGAATTTCCAAGGTTGAGTGGACGCTTTGACGGGCAAAGCTCTTCCTTCGGATTCGTGAACATACTCGGGTAAGTGGATGCTTTGACGGGCAAAGCTTATCTGAGGAGTTCGATCTATCTAAAAAACCATTTGGAAACTGGACCAAAGGGACCAAATGGATGCACATAAGGCTAAGATACTTCGGAAGGAGGAATTAGTTGAAGTAGAATAAGTGCTCTACGACCTTAAAAGGCTAGACGATGTTGCAAGTCTTGAGCTAGGAATAGCCTCGATTCATGTTTGAATACTTAGATGATTCACTAAAGGTCAATAATAAACAGGATATAATACAAGGCCCCTGAAACCGAATGCTTTCTTTCAATTGTAATAATTATCAGTTACTTTCCAGTACTAAAACCAACCAACCAACCAATCAATCACTTAGCTGGTAGCTTTAAAACCAACCAACCAACCTAAAACACGCCCTCCCTCTGAATAATCCCCTCAAAGAACAATTATCCCCCTAATTCCCTTGGGTTCGACCCCTACTTACCACTTACTACCCAGTAGTGAAGTCGCGAGTAGCGGACTTATAAATATTATTTGTACATTTGCTCTGACGACAAGCATCTGTCAGTGTCCCTCCAGAGTCCTACTACCTCAGGCTATTTCCGTTCTCACTCTCTGACAAGGCTAGTAGGTGGCTACACAGTCATGCAGAGGGCACGTTTACTACTTGGGATTAATTGGCCGAAGCCTTTCTCCAACAGTACTTTCCACCATCAAAGACAGCTCACTTTAGGAACAAGATCATCTCGTTCCGTTCTATGGATGGTGAGACTCTGTACGAGGCTTGGGAGAGGTACAAGGAGCTGATGAGGATGTGCCCCCACCACAACCTAGAGCTGTGGCAGATCATGGATACTTTCTAACAAGGAATCGACCAGGGAATACGCACCTTGATAAATCAGACTGCTGGTGGAGGACTTACTGGAGTTCCTCTAGACGAGACCTATGCTATCGTGGAAAAGGCAGCTCAAGACTACCTCCTCTAGACGAGTGATCGAGGAAATCCCAAAGACAAGAAGGGAGTGCAAGATCTCTACCTCGCTGACAGCACGAATGACATTGCTGAGTTGACCAACACAGTTAAGCTGCTTGCAACTGAAATAAAAAATCTGAAGACAGACGCCGCTATGAAGACGTCTAATGTCGCTAATGTGGGTACCTACTGTCAGATTTGTGGCTCTCCGTCCCACTTCGCTGATGGCTGTCCGGTGATGGGACAAGATGATAATGGTGGAAATCAGGAGTATGCTAATTATGTTGGGAAGAATAATCAAGGGACTGGTTTCACTTCTGGCTCAGCCCCTAACAGGTGGGATAACCTGAACCGGAATCATCCTAACCTCTCTTACAAACCACATAATCAGGCACCGCCTAGCTTCCCTTACAGGCAGCAGCCGAGCACTGCACCATACCAGCCACGAGGCCAATTCAACAACCAAACTCAGCAATCGCAAAATACTGCTCCCTACCAACCGCGGCCTCAGTACAACAACCAATCACAGGGGCAGCAAAATCAGAATTCAGGGAACTACAACAATCAGCCTCAGCAGCAACAGAATCAGAACTCGGGACCACCGTCAAACCTGGAATCATTGCTGACTAATTTCATAGCAAAACAAGATAAATGGAACCAGGACCAGGAGAGGCGATCAGTGGAGCAAGAAAGGCGATCAGTGGAGCAAGATAGGAGACTCCAAGGAGTCGAGCAGTCACTAGAGCAGTTCGCTATTCAGAATCGGATGCTGGAAACTCAAATTGCCCAGCAGGCTACTTCAGCACATAGAGAGCATGGGAAGCTCCCATCGAAGCCGGATCGAAATCTTAGATCAGTGAATGCCATCACACTCCGAGGAGGGAAACAGCTTGAGATGCTACAAGCTCAGACCACTCAATCTCCAACTACAAGATCAGGACCTGATCCTACACCTGCATTAGAGGAAATATCACAGGAAGCTGAAAACCGAGCTGAAAATTCTACACAGACAATGGAGCCAGCACCTTATAGGCCGCCTGTTTCCTTCCCTCAGCGGCTAGTGGCTAAAAAGAGGGATAAGGAATTCATGCAATTCGTGGACAAGATCCGCACCCTCTACATCACTTTGCCACTCACCGAGGCAATCACCTCGATTCCTAAATATGCAAAATTCATGAAGGAGATTCTAACTGAGAAAAGAAAAATAGACGAGACCGAGACAGTGGCCCTGAGAGAGGAGTGCAGCGCTGCCATGCAACAGCCCATGCCACCTAAACTTAAAGACTCAGGGAGTTTTTCTATCCCTTGTGATATCGGTGGTATTACTATTCGCCGTGCTCTTTGTGACCTTGGTGCTAGTGTGTCTATCATGCCATATTCTCTGTATGCTAAACTGAATTTGGGTGATCTTTGTCCTACTAATATCTCTATTCGCCTTGCGGATCGTTCTTGTCGATTCCCAAAATGGATTCTAAAGGATGTACCGGTCAAGGTGAAGAATATTTACATCCCTGCTGATTTTATAGTGCTAGAGATTTCGGAGGACATAGACATCCCAATTATTCTTGGTAGACCTTTTCTTTACACGGCTAAGGTAGTCATTGACATGGATAGAGGATCTATAGCTTTGCGAGTGGGCAGTGAGCGAGTTGTATTTTATTTACCTGGTATGTGCAGGACTCCTAGTCTATTAGCTGACTGTGATGTTCTCGACTCTGCTGACACTGATGACCCCATTACCTTGACCTCTGTTGAGTCTTACAAAGTTTTACAGGGCTGCCCAATATCGATGGATATATGCGCAGTGAGCATTAAGGGAGCAGCTGATGCCGCAGCTGAGCAGAACACCGACTCAGGTAAGGAACCTTGCAAGGTAGAGCTGAAACCTCTACCTACAAGTCTCAGGTATGAATTTCTTGGACCTAACTCAACCTGCCCGGTGATTGTGAATGCATCCTTGACTGATGTATAGACCCAGAAATTGCTAGATGTCCTGTGAAAACATAAACCAGCCCTAGGTTATTCGATAGACGATCTCAAGGGAATTAGCCCAAATTTGTGCATGCATAGAATCCATCTAGAGGGCGATGCTAGGCCAAGTAGAGACGCTTTGAGACGTTTGAATCCTAAACTGAATGATGTGGTTAAGAAAGAAATTCTGAAATTACTGGATGCTGGCATTTTATATTCTATTGCTGATAGTAAGTGGGTAAGTCCTGTGCACGTTGTTCCTAAGAAGGGGGGTTTGACTGTGGTACGTAATGAGCATAATGATTTAATTCCCACTCGTACTGTGACTGGTTGGCGTATGTGCATTGATTATAGGAAGTTGAATAAGGCTACTCGTAAAGATCATTTTCATTTGCCTTTTATCGATCAAATGTTAGAACGTCTTGCGAAGCATAAATTTTTCTGCTACCTCGACGGATATAGTGGTTTCTTTCAGATCCCTATACACCCCGAGGACCAGGAGAAAAGTACTTTCACATGCCCCTTTGGCACATGTGCTTATAGACGTATGCCTGTCGGTCTTTGCAATGCACCAGCCACTTTTCAGCGTTGTATGATGGCCATTTTTTCTGATTTTCTGGAAAACACCAAGGAAGTATTTATGGATGATTTTTCAGTGTATGGCTCGTCATTTGACTCGTGCCTTTCTAACCTTACTGATGTTCTTCGTCGTTGTGTGGACACTAACCTGATTTTAAACTGGGAGAAGTGTCACTTTATGGTGCATGAAGGTATCGTGTTGGGACACATGGTCTCCAACAGGGGCATCGAAGTCGATCGCGCAAAGGTGGAAGTGATTGAGAAGCTGCCCCCACCAAAAGATGTGAAAGGAATCAGGAGTTTTCTTGGGCACGCAGGATTTTATAGGCGCTTTATTATGGATTTCTCGAAGATAGCCAAGCCACTCAATGATCTACTTTGTCAGGAAGCTGAGTTTAATTTCAATGATTCATGTTTTAATGCTTTCCATCATCTAAAATCTGCTCTTACTTCCGCTCCGGTAGTGCAGCCTCCCGATTGGGAGCTGCCATTTGAACTAATGTGTGATGCGAGTGATTTCGCAGTAGGGGCAGTCCTGGGGCAGCGCATTGACAAGAAGCTACATGTGGTTTACTACGCCAGCGAGGTCCTAGCCGGAGCAGCAGTAAATTACACCACGACTGAGAAGGAGATGCTGGCCATCGTTTATGCTTTTGAGAAATTCAGGCAGTATCTAATAGGTTCGAAGACCATAGTGTACACAGACCATGCCGCGATCAAGTATTTGCTGTCCAAGAAGGATTCGAAGCCTAGACTGATTCGATGGGTTCTCCTCCTCCAAGAATTCGACATCGAGATTAGAGACAAAAAGGGAGCAGAAAATCTGGTTGCAGATCACTTGTCACGCCTCGAGCTAGGAGGGCTCGACCGCGAAGAGGACAAACTCCCGATGACTGACTCCCTAGCAGGTGAACCACTTATGCGTGTCGATGTGGATAACGTCCCGTGGTACGCAGATTTCGTCAACTACTTGACCTGCGGTATCCTTCCTCCTGACCTGTCGCACAACCAGAAGAGGAAATTTCTGTCCGATGTAAAAAGATACTTCTGGGATGACCCTTTCCTATACAGATTATGTGCTGACGGTCTCTACAGGACTTGTGTCGACGAGGACCAGATCATATGGATACAAACTTCGAAACATTGTTGAAGAAGTACGGTGTCTATCACAAGGTTGGCACTCCTTATCACCCTCAGACCAGTGGGCAAGTGGAAATCTCTAACAGAGAGATCAAGAGCATCCTCGGGAAGACTGTCTCGAGCCACAGGAAGGACTGGGCGTCCAAGCTAGATGACGCGCTGTGGGTCTACGTAACTGCATTCAAAACTCCTATCGGAATGAGTCCTTTCCGGCTTGTTTATGGAAAGACCTGCCATCTACCAGTCAAACTCGAGTACAAGGCTCTTTGGGCTATTAGAGAGCTGAACATGGACATGAAAGCAGCTGAGGAAAAGTGACTACTGCAACTACACGAGCTCGATGAGATCAGATTAGACTCCTACGAGAATGCTCGCATCTACAAAGAGAGGACAAAGAAATGGCACGACAAGCGAATAGTGCGCAGAGAATTCAATGAAGGCGAGCGAGTTCTTCTCAACAACTCCCGCCATAGACTATTTCCTGGGAAGCTGCGCACCAAATGGAGTGGTCCGTCGCGGTCGAACGAGTTTATCCAGATGGCCACGTATAGCTCAGTGTTGAGGGAGGCAAATCAATGGTAGTCAACGGTCAACGCCTCAAGCAATACCACGTACTCAAGCATCTGGCACCTCCTGAGGGCATTGACGATAACTTACTTCTCGGAGAGGGATCTTAGCTATGAGACTCCCCGAGAATGCTTCTTACGCGCTATGCGTCTGTCTTGACCCAGTTATGTCTCGCCAAGACGTTAAACTAGGCCTCTTCGGGGAGTAACCCGAGCTGTAAGTTTAAATTAGTTGCAATTTGCATTGTACAAGATGTGTGTGACCATTATAGGAATCTATGTGTGGAGTGTGTCGTGCTCAAATCAGAGAACAGGGGTGGAAACATGCATACTTTCACTGAGGATTAATTGTGCCGTGATACCCGTGACATAATGGACATGTCACGGTAGGGAAAATTGGCAGAGCATTTTCAGGGGTGCCGTGACATACCGTAATGCAATGGACATGTCACGGCAGTCACGGCAGGTTTTCTTATCAGTGGATTTCAGAGGTGCCGTGACATACCGTAACACAATGGACATGTCACGGCAGGTTTTCTCATCAGTGGATTTCAGAGGTGCCGTGACATGCCGTAGCACAATAGGTATGTCACGGTAGTCACGGTAGTCACGGCAGGGTTTTCAATCAGAGAGTTTCTGGGGTGCCGTGACACCCGTGACATCCTCGTATGT
The DNA here is from genome assembly GCA_033675395.1 of Rhodiola chrysanthemifolia. NCBI lineage: Eukaryota > Viridiplantae > Streptophyta > Magnoliopsida > Saxifragales > Crassulaceae > Rhodiola > Rhodiola chrysanthemifolia. The sequence continues at coordinate 37,250,894 of CM066205.1, forward strand.
CACGACATGTCACGGCAGGTCGATTTTTCTGAATTAAAAGGAAAATGCAGACTTTTATCGGGACTTCAAAAATTTCAACGTTTCACGAAATCAGTCCCGCTCGACCATCCCCCGACAGCCCGAACCCTAGCCGTCCGCCTAGCTCCGCTCCACTCGTCCCACTCCTCCGACGGCCGTCCACCCTACTCCATTCGCCCACTCCTCCATCCGACTGCCCCAAATCCGAAATTCCCAAACCCTACTCCCAAATTCCCAGCTCAATTCGCAAATCCCCAATTTCCAATCCACCATGGCTAGGAAATCCTCTCGTAAAGCTGCAGCCTCCTCGTCTCGGACTGCCTCTGCTTCACCACCACCGACTGACCAAACCCCGGTTCAAAGACCTTACCTGGCGAGTCGTCCCTTCTATCTGACAATGGCACAAGAGACTCGATACACAGACATTACCTCAGTGAAGAAGGTAAAACCTACTTTAGTCCCTGACATTGGTACTTTGAATTCCTTCGAGTTATTGAACAGCTGTCGTGCATTGTTTGTGGCCTCCGGCCTTGATGTTCTATTTGCTCAGCCAGCACCTACTTATCCCCTCGTCTTGAAGGAATTTTTAGCGACATTTCAATATCTGGGAAACCCGGATCAGGCCACCCATTGGAAATTCGTGCTCGATAACTGGAATTATACTATGTCTAAAGCCGAGGTATGCGCCTTATTGGGATTTCCCTTGGAGGGTTTTTGCGGACAGTATAATGATGAGGAGAGGTATGAATTCTGGAAAGCCATATCTGGTTTTGATTGCTATTTCACATCCAGTTGGCCTTCTTCCTGTATAAAAAATAAGCTATGGAAGGTTGTGCATCGTCTTGTCGCCATGAGCATATTTCCACGTGGAGAAGGAGCCACGAACATTGGTAACCCGGAGCTCGACATCATGATTTCCATGGACCGCCTCCGCCCAGTTGATTTCTTCCAGATTCTCATCGGCCAGATGGTATTATGGGGTTCGGTTCTGGGCAAGAACATTGCCTTGGGCGGTAGTTTTTTTGTCACCATTCTCGCTGAATCCCTAGGATGGGAGTTCAGCCAACTCCCAGCGCCCAAAAAATCAGTCCTGCATGCCGATAAGATGGTCGATATCAAGATGATTGACCAGGACCATCAGTGGAAGCATAGGGACGAACTCCCCAAAGGGAAGAAGCACCGCCGAGTCGAGAGCATACAGAGGGCGCTCGAGCGTGCTAGAGGTGGTGACCCTCCACCTGAGGACGTTGATGGACCATAATTGTATGAATCATAAACACAATTAAACCCACCAAATTAGACTGTTTGTCTATTTAACTTTTGCTTGTTAGTACCGATATTTATCTACAGGGTATTTTGGAGTCTAGAGAGAATACAGGCTAAGGAGGAGTTTTAAAGCTGAAAATGAATTACGAGTCAGGACACGACCAGATTCCGACTGTACAACTTTCATGGAACCGACTTGGAATCATTCAAATATGCTAGAACAGTCGGCGTTTGGACAAGAAGGCAATGCAAAGGCACCAAGCCTGGTAAAAGCCAAACAAGGGCAATTTCAGCCGATTTGGGATTTCGACCATGTTCCAAGCAGAATTTGGCTTATGTTCCTTCTTGAGATCATCTTAGAATGACATTTTCATTCAGAATACACTCTCCACAATCCGAGAAGCTCCGGTCAAATTCCGGTCAAACCGATGGCTTTTGAGAAACAAATATCTTCCGATGGCTTTTGGAGTGGTGACTCACCCCGATGGCTTTTGCTCTCCTTATGCCATGTGTTGAGATCTCAAGCCACAAGTCTCTCCTCCCTTGACAAGTGTATGGCTCTCCTTGCCTCCCTTAGCCTATAAATAGACATCTTCTCTTCACTTGTAAATCATCCACAATCCACAATCCACAATTCCAACATCCCACAATCCACAAGTTACTTATCTCTCTAGATTTTGGCACTTTTGTAAGCTTGTTTGAAATCTATAATACTCCTGTTGGTTCTTGAGTATTCTAGTATTCTTTGAGAATACTCCTGTTGGTTCTTGAGTATTCTCCTTTACTTACTGTCTTTCAAAAACCCTCGAGTACTTAGCTATGGTATCCACCTCTATGGATATTCGTAGCTAAACTCTTCATTCGGTTGAAGGGGTGTACTTGTATCATAAAATGTTTTAGGCTATACTCTTAGTGCCTCTTCTTTGTATTCAAAACTTGTTCTATGTGCCATATATTAGGTTAGAACTTCCAAGGTTGAGTGGATGCTTGGAATGGCAAAACTCTTCTGTGGGGTTCGTAAACATACTCGGATAAGTGGATGCTTGGAATGGCAAAGCTTATCTGAGGAGTTTGACCTCTCTAAAAAACCATTTGGTTGCTCGGGAATGACTGACCAAATGGATGCACACAGGCTAATATACCTTGGAATGGGGTATTAGTCTAAGTAGAACAAGTGCTCTACGACCTTGGAATGGGCTAGACAGTGTGGCAAATCGAGTGCTTGGAATGGCCTTGATACACGTTTGAATACTTAGTAAGATCACTAAGGGTCAATGATAAACAGGCTATGATACAAAGCCCCCAAAACCGAATGCTTTCCTTAGATTAAAACACTACCTGCACTTACTTCCTTAGTATAAACTGCCCTTTCAACTGCTGACGTTCCGCAAGACTTGCCGATCACCCAACAACCGATGTAAGTCTTCTTTTTACTTTCAGTATTTACTTTTATGTCATTTACTTTTCCGCACTAAAAACCAAAACCAACCAACCAATCACTTAGCTGTTAGTAGTAAAACCTCAATCAACCAAAAAACACGCTCCCCCGCTGTACGATCCCTCAATGAACAACTTATCCCCTTAATTCCCTTAGGATCGACCCCTACTTACCACTTGCTACCCAGTAGTGAAGTCGCGAGTAGCGGACTTATAAATTTATTTGTACATTTGCTCTGACGACAAGCATCTGTCAAATTGGCGCCGTTGCCGGGGAGTTAACAAATGGATATTTGTTCTTTTTTCTGTTGTACATAATTCACCATGTCCTCGTACTACGGCAGAGAACCTTGGAATGATGGGGGCAGCAACCTTATGTTTGAGATGCTTAACTGTCTCCCCAAATTCGGAGGTGCCATTGGAGAAGATCCCGTGAGGCATACACATACGTTCCACTCCATATGCAGCCACATGAGGCCTAAAAATGAATCGCCAGAGGGGTTTAAACTTAAATGCTTTAAATTTTCTCTAACTAACTCCGCAATAGAATGGTATTACTCATGTGCAGCTTATGAAAGTAATTATGGGGATCTACAAACCAAATTCCTAGAGGAGTTTTGCCCGCCATCTCTCCGACTTGGAGCCCGCAAGGAGATCATCAACATTGAGCAATCCCGGGACGAAACATTGGACGAGTACTTGTCGTACTTTGACTCCCTTGTGACGAGCTGCCCGCACCATGGATTCACAAAATTCGATCTTCTTCAAAGGTTTCTCGGTGGAATGATGCCACAAGAGTGGAATAGGCTTAATGATGCTGCGGCAGGAGGCTCGATGGATAACTTAAGCGTGGATGATCTGTGGAACTTAATAGAAGATATGGCAAGAAGCGCGAAACAAGATCAGGCCATGCGGCTCGAAGAACTGGCCAACATGATGCACCAAAATCAGGCCGAAGCCGAAGAATCATGGGCAATAGTTGAGGCAGCTCAAAAAGAAACGAAATATCTGATCAATGAGATCACTCCCGAGCCATCAGAAGACCTAGAGCCAGAAACCGATCCAGTGTGGGACGAAGAAGAGCCTATATGGGAGCCCACGGAGCCGACCGAACCACTAAAACCGGTCCTCGCTGCCGAGTTGCCCAAATTAGACCCAGACCTCAGTGTGATTGCCCCCGGAGACCATATAAATGACGAGGATGAGGACCCATGGTTGCCTGAAGAAGAACTCCACTCAGATTACCCCTGGGAGTTAGAAGAAAAACTGCTCAATTCAGGCCCGGTCCTCATCACCAATCTGCCCGAGGAAATCACGCCAGTCCAGCACCTCATTGCAAAACCACCCAAGACATGCCCGGACCTCACTGCCGAACTAACCGAGAAAATCACGGCAGGCCCGGTCCTCACTGAAGTGCTGCTCGAGAACGACCCGGCCCTTGTGGTAGAAGTCCCCCAACTTGTCCCCTCGATTTGTATGCGGATCACAGCCCCTGAAGATGAAGTGATCAATGATGAGGTGCAAGGGGAGTTGGAGGCAAAACATGAGCCAAAAGAGCCGAAGATGGAGCACTCACTCGTCATGAGCCAAGAAAAGCCGGCTGAAAACTCACTCGTTCTAGGATGGCCAATCATCTCTGCCACAAAGAAGAGGCTTGGCATGGGAACAAGCTCAAGGTCGGTCGTGTTCAATGGCACAATACTAAACTTCCAGAATTGCAAAGGTGCCACCCATTCAAACATGAAGAAACGACCAAGACATGGGCCAAAGGAATGGAAACCCGGAAGGAGAAGTAAGAGAGCACGGCTCCATGGACCAGCAGCTATGGTCAAGGAATCCTCGCCTTCTCGGGGATATGTGAAGAAGAAACCACCGGATCAAGGGAGAGAAAAACTTAGCCCGTTGCCATATGAGTTCTTTGGGCGAATCAAAAGGGCAGCCGTGGGGAAGTTCGACCTCACACACCCATGGGATCCCACCTTATGATCCCTAAGTGAGGTACTGTCGAGCCAACGACGTTAAACAAAGGCACTGGTCGGGAGGTAACCCGACACCTATCTTACTTTCAGTCATTTATTTTCTGTCATTTAGTTTTTCCAATAAGTCGCTCTCACCCACTTTTTGTATAGAAGGAATGACCCCTTGTAGGAATCAGTTTTTGGAGCAAGACCGGATCAGCCAGGCAGCTTCCGTGAACTACCGGGCCTGCGCTGAGAGTTCAAGGCCCCAGCCGAACTCCCTCGATTATCCAACTCCGAGGCATGTCGTTCCACGACACGACACAGTAAAAGGGAGTTCTGTTCTTCTTTTTTCCTTAATGTCACTTCCTTCTCTTGTATATATTTGCATGACTTTTGAACTAAGGCTCGCCTTCGTTCAAAAGTGTGGGGTGAGAACCACCTGTGTACATAACATGTTTTTCTTTTTTTATATTATCTTTTTGAAAATATGAACTTGAGAATGTGAAAAAGATAGATCATAATTCATGCATCAACCTTGTGAAAATTCAACTGTTTAAAAACTTAGGATGTAACTTCTCTTTGTCCCTTTGTGCTGAGATAAACTAGGGATGTGGAGCTGACATAAACTGCCCTAGAAAGGCTTGGCAAGCAATCGAAGTATCGAATCTAACTATATGGTTTTCAAAGTCAGTGGAGGCTGCACTTCGGGTTTCAGTGAAGATTGAAGTCATCTCCGCCATGCAGTGTTTATGCAAAAAAGAAAAGAAAAAAAGGCGAGGACGGGAATCAGACCGTCCTATCTCTAGTCAAAGTAGCCGAGAAAATAGATGAGCGACTGACAGATGCTTGTCGTCAGAGCAAATGTACAAATAAATTTATAGTCCGCTACTCGCGACTTAACTACTGGGTAGCAAGTGGTAAGTAGGGGTCGAACCCAAAGGAATTAGGGGGATAGTTGTTCTTTGAGGTGATTTGTACAGCGAGGGAGCGTGTTTTAGGTTGGTTGAGGTTTTAGAGCTAGTGACTTTTTGGTTGGTTTTGGTTTTTTTTGTGCGAAAAGTAAATGACAGAAAATTAAATACTGAAAATACAAAGAAGACTTACAGCGGGTGATGCGTGATTGGCAAGTCCTCCGGAAGGTGAGCAGTTGATTACGACAGTTATACTAAGAAAGTAAGTGCAGGAGTTGTTTGATTTCAAGGAAAACATTCGATTTCGGGGGCCTTGTATCATAGCCTGTTTATCATTGACCTTTAGTGATCCTTCTAAGTATTCAAACGTGCATCAAGGCCATTCCAAGCACTCGATTTGCCACACTGTCTAGTCTTTTGCAAAAGTGTTCGAAAGAGTATCAAGGCCATTCCAAGCACTCGATTTGCACACACTGTCTAGAATTTTGCAAAAAAAAAGTTGTCCCGAAGCCTTATCTTTCGTCGAATGTCGCTTGCGGCGCTAGATGAACACCAAAGCTTTCCCTTTTTAGTCCTTGTCCACCCTCTTTTGGGTACTTGGAGAATTGGTGGCCTTTGCTTGTTGCCTCGGATGCAGAGCATGAAGCGGGCATGTCGGGTAAATCCCTCATCGCTCATTCAGAGCTCTTTTAGTTGCTCGGAACGGAACACCTTCGTGCTTGGTTTGGGCCCAACCCATCCAGGCCGTTGTGTAAAATGAATGCTACCTGGTTGATCCTGCCAGTAGTCATATGCTTGTCTCAAAGATTAAGCCATGCATGTGTAAGTAGAACTAATTCAGACTGTGAAACTGCGAATGGCTCATTAAATCAGTTATAGTTTGTTTGATGGTACCTGCTACTCGGATAACCGTAGTAATTCTAGAGCCCTTGTTCTACTTAGACTAATACCCCATTCCAAGGTATATTAGCTTGTGTGCATCCATTTGATCAGTCATTCCCGAGCAATCAAATGGTGTTTGAGAGAGGTCAAACTCCTCAGATAAGCTTTGCCATTCCAAGCATCCACTTATCCGAGTATGTTTACGAACTTCCACGGAAGAGCTTTGCCATTCCAAGCATCCACTCAACCTTGGAAGTTCTGGCCTAATATATGGCACATAGAACAAGTTTTGAATACAGAGAAAAAAACACTAAAGCAAAGTCTAAAACATTTTATGATACAAGTACACCCCTTCAACCGAATGAAGAGTTTAGCTACGAATATCCATAGAGGTGGATACCATAGCTAAATACTCGGGGGTTTTTGAAAGACAGTAAGTAAAGGGGAATACTCAAGAACCAACAGGAGTATTCCCAATTCCTACTTGAATACTCAAGAACCAACAGGAGTATTCTCTAAAACTGTTATAATACTCAAGAACCAACAAGAGTATTATTTCAAAACCAAACTTACAAATTGCCAAACTTAGAGAGATAAGTGATTTTGTGTTGTGAATGAGATTGTTGGATGATACAAATGAGAGGTGAAGGCTTGTATTTATAGCCAAAGGAGAGGAGAATGGAGGGTGGAGATGGAAGCACATGGCAAAGGATGAGAGGAAGAGTTTTGAGATGATGCCACATGGGGGGGGGGGGGGGAGGAGGAGCCGCCGGTGGCCGGTCACCATGGAGGAAAGCCGCCGGTTGTGGTGGGGAGAAGGAGGAGAAGGCCACCCATGAGTCATCTTCTTCCCCAAAGCCGCCGGTCATCAATGGATAAGAGTGAGCTTGTGTGAGTTTTGTGAAGTTCTCACAAAACTATCGGTGTATTTCAGCTCCGGACTGACTTTGGTTGCTCTTCGGTTTGATTTGTTTTGAATGATTCCATGTCAGGATCTTGAGATTTCTTCAGTCGGCGTCTGATCTTGACCTTGGAATGACTCGTAACATCTTTTCTGCGTAAAATCCTCTCCTTAGCGTGTATTCTCTCTAAGCTCCAAAGTACCCTGTAGATAAATATCGGAACTAACAAGCAAAAGTTAAATAGACAAACAGTCTAATTTAGTGGGTTTAACTGTGTTTTTGATTCGTATAATTATGGTCCATCAGATCACCCCACACTTTTAGTTGTTCGTCCCGAACAAGGCTATTAAAGGGCGGCACTAAGTAAGTTTGTTAAAATATGAAAATTAGACTGTGGGACTCGATTTATCCTAATTCATGCATTACTACTTATTACCAAATTAAACTGCGTAAATAAATAGAAGAAACTTGATACTTGTACCTCCGTGCTGAGATGCAAAGTATTTTGGATGTTTCGGGAGATAGCCCTTTTTAGGCTCCTGGACTGCATCCTCTGGACCGTCTCGCACTATATGGTTTTCTTGTAGCTTTCTCTAGCATGTGATTTGGTTCGGGTTTCAATGGTTTGGTCTTTTTTATTTCTTTTTGGCGAGGGACTGCTTTTGTAGTGAATTGGCCTTTGGCCGTTGATTTGACACTTTGAGTACTTCACTTTTTGTTCGGTTAAAACCTTCACAATTTTGGGCCTTTGGCCTCTTGATTTGCTTCTTCGAGCTTTTGCTTCTTTGTGACTTGCTAGTCCATTTTCTCAAGCCTTTTTGGGAGGTCCAATCATCGCCCGCGAGCATATGGAAATACCTCCCCGCTCCTCTAATCGTTGTTGTTTCGCGCGGGTCAAGATGAGGGTCGCTCATCTATTTTCTCGGCTACTTTGACTAGAGAGAGGACGGTCTGATTCCCGTCCTCGCCTTTTTTTTTTCTTTTTGCATAAACACTGCATGGCGGAGATGACTTCAATCTTCACTAAAACCCGAAGTGCAGCCTCCACTGACTTCGAAAACCATATAGTTTGATTCGATCCTTCGATTGCTTGCCAAGCCCCTCTAGGGCATTTTCTATCAACTCCACATCCCTAGTTTATCTCAGCACAAAGGAACAAATGAGAAGTTACATTCTAAGTTTTTAAACAGTTGAATTTTCACAAGGTTGATGCATGAATTATGATCTATCTTTTTCACATTCTTAAGTTCATATTTTCAAAAAGATACTATTAAGAAAACAGCAAGCATGTTATTTATATACAACGGTGGTCTCACCCCACACTTTTGAACGAAGGCGTGCCTTAGTTCAAAAGTCATGCAAGCTAATATATATATGTGAGAATGACTAAGACAGAAAATTAAATGACAGAATTTAAATGACAGAAAGTAAGATAGTGTCGGGTTACCTCCCGACCAGTGCACTTGTTTAACGTCGTTGGCTCGACAGTACCTCGTTGTGGATTACTGGTTTGGGTCCCATGGGTGGCTCAGGTCAAATTTCGCCACTGTTCCTGTGTTGTTTCTTGCCTTGACTCTTCCTGATTTCTTGCCGGATGTTGTACTCGGGTCAGGACTCCTTTGTTTTGGGATCTTTTCTTTCCAATACCCCGGAGGGGGTGAGGGACCTTTCACCACTAGCCTTTTGAAGTTCTTGTATTTGGGACTGCCTAGTCCAGTTACGGCGTAACACTGCTCCATCAAGGAGTCATTCTGCAGAGGCCCTTTTCCCATCCTCTTTTGAGTTTCTTCATTGATCCTATAATTTTCTGCAACTTGCTCATTGATCAAGGGGAAAAGTCGGGAAAGCCTCAAAAGGCTTGGTTCTGCCTCGTTATGATTGTCAGTGAGGAACTGGTCGTAGATAGTCTCGGCTGCCCGGGTAATGATAGTCGGGTATGAATTGGGCAGTTCGTCAGTGGTATTCTGGACTCCAACCTCGTTGCTTCCGGTGCTTTCCATAACTGATTCTTCTGATGGTTCAGGAGTCTCTTCTGACGGCTCAGTAGTTTCTTCTTTGTCTGCCTCAGGGTCAGCTTCATTTATCTGCATTTCCTCGTCAGTTTGGGGTACTCGTCTTGTGGCAGCGGCCAGGCCAATTATAAGGTTCCACATGTCTGCAATGGTGAAGTTTCCGGCCAATCTTCTCATTGCTTCGTTAACTCTTCCCAGCTCTCCGGACCTCATCCCACGAAGAAATTTTTGGAGAAGAACTTTCTTCGTGAATCCATGGTGCGGGAAGCTTGAGACGATGGCATCATAGTTCGTGTAGTATTCGTCCAAGGTCTCATCCCGGGATTGTTGAAGGCACATGATCTTCTCACAGGTTTCTTGGCGTAAGGATGGTGGGGAGAATTCCTTCAGGAATGGAACACAGAGATCTACGTAACGTTCTGCACTGCAAGCAGTGGATGTGTAGTACCATATCGTGGCAAAGTCAGTTAGAGAGAATTTAAAGCATTTAAGCTTAAATTCCTCTAACACTTCATTTTCAGGTTTGATGTGGTGGCAGACGTGGTGGAAGTTTCGACAGTGCTGTACTGGGTCTTCTCCCTCCGTTCCTCCGAACAGGGGCAGATATCGCGTTGTCCATGCATGCGTAGTGGGTAGTGTCATAGGGAAATGAAAAAGAACAACTATCCGACAGCTAATTCCCCGGCAACGGCGCCAATTTGACAGATGCTTGTCGTCATAGCAAATGTACAAATAAATTTATAGTCCGTTACTCGCGACTTAACTACTGGGTAGCAAGTGGTAAGTAGGGGTCGAACCCAAAGGAATTAGGGGGATAGTTGTTCTTTGAGGTGATTTGTACAGCGAGGGAGCGTGTTTTAGGTTGGTTGAGGTTTTAGAGCTAGTGACTTTTTGGTTGGTTTTGGTTTTTTTGTGCGAAAAGTAAATGACAGAAAATTAAATACTGAAAATACAAAGAAGACTTACAGCGGGTGATGCGTGATTGGCAAGTCCTCCGGAAGGTGAGCAGTTGATTACGGCAGTTATACTAAGAAAGTAAGTGCAGGAGTTGTTTGATTTCAAGGAAAACATTCGATTTCGGGGGCCTTGTATCATAGCCTGTTTATCATTGACCTTTAGTGATCCTGCTAAGTATTCAAACGTGCATCAAGGCCATTCCAAGCACTCGATTTGCCACACTGTCTAGTCTTTTGCAAAAGTGTTCGAAAGAGTATCAAGGCCATTCCAAGCACTCGATTTGCACACACTGTCTAGACTTTTGCAAAAAAACGTAGAGCCCTTGTTCTACTTAGACTAATACCCCATTCCAAGGTATATTAGCTTGTGTGCATCCATTTGATCAGTCATTCCCGAGCAATCAAATGGTGTTTGAGAGAGGTCAAACTCCTCAGATAAGCTTTGCCATTCCAAGCATCCACTTATCCGAGTATGTTTACGAACTTCCACGGAAGAGCTTTGCCATTCCAAGCATCCACTCAACCTTGGAAGTTCTGGCCTAATATATGGCACATAGAACAAGTTTTGAATACAGAGAAAAAAACACTAAAGCAAAGTCTAAAACATTTTATGATACAAGTACACCCCTTCAACCGAATGAAGAGTTTAGCTACGAATATCCATAGAGGTGGATACCATAGCTAAATACTCGGGGGGTTTTTGAAAGACAGTAAGTAAAGGGGAATACTCAAGAACCAACAGGAGTATTCCCAATTCCTACTTGAATACTCAAGAACCAACAGGAGTATTCTCTAAAACTGTTATAATACTCAAGAACCAACAAGAGTATTATTTCAAAACCAAACTTACAAATTGCCAAACTTAGAGAGATAAGTGATTTTGTGTTGTGAATGAGATTGTTGGATGATACAAATGAGAGGTGAAGGCTTGTATTTATAGCCAAAGGAGAGGAGAATGGAGGGTGGAGATGGAAGAACATGGCAAAGGATGAGAGGAAGAGTTTTGAGATGATGCCACATGGGGGGGGGGGGGGGGAGGAGCCGCCGGTGGCCGGTCACCATGGAGGAAAGCCGCCGGTTGTGGTGGGGAGAAGGAGGAGAAGGCCACCCATGAGTCATCTTCTTCCCCAAAGCCGCAGGTCATCAATGGATAAGAGTGAGCTTGTGTGAGTTTTGTGAAGTTATCACAAAACTATCGGTGTATTTCAGCTCCGGACTGACTTTGGTTGCTCTTCGGTTTGATTTGTTTTGAATGATTCCATGTCAGGATCTTGAGATTTCTTCAGTCGGCGTCTGTTCTTGACCTTGGAATGACTCGTAACATCTTTTCTGCGTAAAATCCTCTCCTTAGCGTGTATTCTCTCTAAGCTCCAAAATACCCTGTAGATAAATATCGGAACTAACAAGCAAAAGTTAAATAGACAAACAGTCTAATTTAGTGGGTTTAAATGTGTTTTTGATTCGTATAATTATGGTCCATCAGCGACCCTCATTTTGACCCGCGCGAAACGGCAATGATCAGAGGAGCGGGGAGGTATTTCCATATGCTCGCGGGTGATGATTGGACCTCCCAAAAAGGCTTGAGAAAATGGACTAGCAAGCCACAAAAAGGCAAAAGCTTGAAGAAGCAAATCAAGAGGCCAAAGGCCCAAAATTTGAAGGTTTTAACCGAACAAAAGTGAAGCACTCAAAGAGTCAAATCAAAGGCCAAAGGCCGATTCACTACAAAAAAAATGGCTGTCCCTCGCCAAAAAGAAAATCCAAGACCAAACCATTGAAACCCGAACCGAATCACGTGCTAGAGAAAGCTACAAGAAAACCATATAGTGCGAGACGGTCCCGAGAATGCAGTCCAGGATCCTAAAAAGGGCTATCTCCCGAAACATCCGAATTAATTTGCATCTCGGCACGAAGGTACAAGTATCAAGTTTCTTCTATTTATTTACACGGTTTAATTTGGTAATAAGTAAGTAATGCATGAATTAGGATAAATCTAGTCCCACAGTCTAACTTTCATATTTTAAAAGCTTACTTAGATAGTGTGTGCCGCCCTTTAATAGCATTGTTCGGGACGAACAACTAAAAGTGTGGGGTGATCTGATGGACCATAATTGTATGAATTATAAACACAGTTAAACCCACCAAATTAGACTGTTTGTCTATTTAACTTTTGCTTGTTAGTTCCGATATTTATCTACAGGGTATTTTGGAGTCTAGAGAGAATACAGGCTAAGGAGGAGTTTTAAAGCTAAAAATGAATTACGAGTCAGGACACGACCAGATTCTGACTGTACAACTTTCATGGAACCGACTTGGAATCATTCAAATATGCTAGAACAGTCGGCGTTTGGACAAGAACGCAATGCAAAGGCACCAAGCCCGGTAAAAGCCAAACAAGGGCAATTTCAGCCGATTTGGGATTTCGACCATGTTTTAAGCAGAATTTGGCTTAGGTTCCTTCTTGAGATCATCTTAGAATGACATTTTCATTCAGAATACACTCTCGAAAATCCGAGAAGCTCCGGTCAAATTCCGGTCAAACCGATGGCTTTTGAGAAACAAATATCTTCCGATGGCTTTTGGAGTGGTGACTCACCCCGATGGCTTTTGCTCTCCATATGCCATGTGTTGAGATCTCAAGCCATAAGCCTCTCCTCCCTTGACAAGTGTATGGCTCTCCTTGCCTCCCTTAGCCTAGAAATAGACATCTTCTCTTCACTTGTAAATCATCCACAATCCACAATCCACAATTCCAACATCCCACAATCCACAAGTTACTTATCTCTCTAGATTTTGGCACTTTTGTAAGCTTGTTTGAAATCTATAATACTCCTGTTGGTTCTTGAGTATTCTAGTAGTCTTTGAGAATACTCCTGTTGGTTCTTGAGTATTCTCCTTTACTTACTGTCTTTCAAAAACCCTCGAGTACTTAGCTATGGTATCCACCTCTATGGATATTCGTAGCTAAACTCTTCATTCGGTTGAAGGGGTGTACTTGTATCATAAAATGTTTTAGGCTATACTCTTAGTGCCTCTTCTTTGTATTCAAAACTTGTTCTATGTGCCATATATTAGGTTAGAACTTCCAAGGTTGAGTGGATGCTTGGAATGGCAAAACTCTTCCGTGGGGTTCGTAAACATACTCGGATAAGTGGATGCTTGGAATGGCAAAGCTTATCTGAGGAGTTTGACCTCTCTAAAAAACCATTTGGTTGCTCGGGAATGACTGACCAAATGGATGCACACAGGCTAATATACCTTGGAATGGGGTATTAGTCTAAGTAAAACAAGTGCTCTACGACCTTGGAATGGGCTAGACAGTGTGGCAAATCGAGTGCTTGGAATGGCCTTGATACACGTTTGAATACTTAGTAAGATCACTAAGGGTCAATGATAAACAGGCTATGATACAAAGCCCCCAAAACCGAATGCTTTCCTTAGATTAAAACACTACCTGCACTTACTTCCTTAGTATAAACTGCCCTTTCAACTGCTGACGTTCCGCAAGACTTGCCGATCACGCAACAACAGATGTAAGTCTTCTTTTTACTTTCAGTATTTACTTTTATGTCATTTACTTTTCCGCACTAAAAACCAAAACCAATCACTTAGCTGTTAGTAGTAAAACCTCAATCAACCAAAAAACACGCTCCCCCGCTGTACGATCCCTCAAAGAACAACTTATCCCCCTAATTCCCTTGGGATCGACCCCTACTTACCACTTGCTACCCAGTAGTGAAGTCGCGAGTAGCGGACTTATAAATTTATTTGTACATTTGCTCTGACGACAAGCATCTGTCAAATTGGCGCCGTTACCGGGGAGTTAGCAAATGGATAGTTGTTCTTTTTTCTGTTGTACATAATTCACCATGTCCTCGTACTACGGCAGAGAACCTTGGAATGATGGGGGCAGCAACCTTATGTTTGAGATGCTTAACTGTCTCCCCAAATTCGGAGGTGCCATTGGAGAAGATCCCGTGAGGCATACACATACGTTCCACTCCATATGCAGCCACATGAGGCCTAAAAATGAATCGCCAGAGGGGTTTAAACTTAAATGCTTTAAATTTTCTCTAACTAACTCCGCAATAGAATGGTATTACTCATGTGCAGCTTATGAAAGTAATTATGGGGATCTACAAACCAAATTCCTAGAGGAGTTTTGCCCGCCATCTCTCCGACTTGGAGCCCGCAAGGAGATCATCAACATTGAGCAATCCCGGGACGAAACATTGGACGAGTACTTGTCGTACTTTGACTCCCTTGTGACGAGCTGCCCGCACCATGGATTCACAAAATTCGATCTTCTTCAAAGGTTTCTCGGTGGAATGATGCCACAAGAGTGGAATAGGCTTAATGATGCTGCGGCAGGAGGCTCGATGGATAACTTAAGCGTGGATGATCTGTGGAACTTAATAGAAGATATGGCAAGAAGCGCGAAACAAGATCAGGCCATGCGGCTCGAAGAACTGGCCAACATGATGCACCAAAATCAGGCCGAAGCCGAAGAATCATGGGCAATAGTTGAGGCAGCTCAAAAAGAAACGGAATATCTGATCAATGAGATCACTCCCGAGCCATCAGAAGACCTAGAGCCAGAAACCGATCCAGTGTGGGACGAAGAAGAGCCTACATGGGAGCCCACGGAGCCGACCGAACCTCTAGAACCGGTCCTCGCTGCCGAGTTGCCCAAATTAGACCCAGACCTCAGTGTGATTGCCCCCGGAGACCATATAAATGACGAGGATGAAGACCCATGGTTGCCTGAAGAAGAACTCCACTCAGATTACCCCTGGGAGTTAGAAGAAAAACTGCTCAATTCAGGCCCGGTCCTCATCACCAATCTGCCCGAGGAAATCACGCCAGTCCAGCACCTCATTGCCAAACCACCCAAGACATGCCCGGACCTCACTGCCGAACTAACCGAGAAAATCACGGCAGGCCCGGTCCTCACTGAAGTGCTGCTCGAGAACGACCCGGCCCTTGTGGTAGAAGTCCCCCAACTTGTCCCCTCGGTTTGTATGCGGATCACAGCCCCTGAAGATGAAGTGATCAATGATGAGGTGCAAGGGGAGTTGGAGGCAAAACATGAGGCAAAAGAGCCGAAGATGGAGCACTCACTCGTCATGAGCCAAGAAAAGCCGGCTGAAAACTCACTCGTTCTAGGATGGCCAATCATCTCTACCACAAAGAAGAGGCTTGGCATGGGAACAAGCTCAAGGTCGCTCGTGTTCAATGGCACAATACTAAACTTCCAGAATTGCAAAGGTGCCACCCATTCAAACATGAAGAAACGACCAAGACATGGGCCAAAGGAATGGAAACCCGGAAGGAGAAGTAAGAGAGCACGGCTCCATGGACCAGCAGCTATGGTCAAGGAATCCTCGCCTTCTCGGGGATATGTGAAGAAGAAACCACCGGATCAAGGGAGAGCAGAACTTAGCCCGTTGCCATATGAGTTCTTTGGGCGAATCAAAAGGGCAGCCGTGGGGAAGTTCGACCTCACACACCCATGGGATCCCACCTTATGATCCCTAAGTGAGGTACTGTCGAGCCAACGACGTTAAACAAAGGCACTGGTCGGGAGGTAACCCGACACCTATCTTACTTTCAGTCATTTATTTTCTGTCATTTAGTTTTTCCAATAAGTCGCTCTCACCCACTTTTTGTATAGAAGGAATGACCCCTTGTAGGAATCAGTTTTTGGAGCAAGACCGGATCAGCCAGGCAGCTTCCGTGAATTACCGGGCCTGCGCTGAGAGTTCAAGGCCCCAGCCGAACTCCCTCGATTATCCAACTCCGAGGCATGTCGTTCCACGACACGACACAGTAAAAGGGAGTTCTGTTCTTCTTTTTTTCCTTAATGTCACTTCCTTCTCTTGTATATATTTGCATGACTTTTGAACTAAGGCTCGCCTTCGTTCAAAAGTGTGGGGTGAGAACCACCTGTGTACATAACATGTTTTTCTTTTTTTATATTATCTTTTTGAAAATATGAACTTGAGAATGTGAAAAAGATAGATCATAATTCATGCATCAACCTTGTGAAAATTCAACTGTTTAAAAACTTAGGATGTAACTTCTCATTTGTCCCTTTGTGCTGAGATAAACTAGGGATGTGGAGCTGACATAAACTGCCCTAGAAAGGCTTGGCAAGCAATCGAAGGATGGAATCTAACTATATGGTTTTCAAAGTCAGTGGAGGCTGCACTTCGGGTTTCAGTGAAGATTGAAGTCATCTCCGCCATGCAGTGTTTATGCAAAAAAGAAAAGAAAAAAAGGCAAGGACGGGAATCAGACCGTCCTATCTCTAGTCAAAGTAGCCGAGAAAATAGATGAGCGACCCTCATTTTGACCCGCGCGAAACGGCAATGATGAGAGGAGCGGGGAGGTATTTCCATATGCTCGCGGGCGATGATTGGACCTCCCAAAAAGGCTTGAGAAAATGGACTAGCAAGCCACAAAAAGGCAAAAGCTCGAAGAAGCAAATCAAGAGGCCAAAGGCCCAAAATTGTGAAGGTTTTAACCGAACAAAAGTGAAGCACTCAAAGAGTCAAATCAAAGGCCAAAGGCTGATTCACTACAAAAAAAAGGGCTGTCCCTCGCCAAAAAGAAAATCCAAGACCAAACCATTGAAACCCGAATCGAATCACGTGCTAGAGAAAGCTACAAGAAACCCATATAGTGCGAGACGGTCCCGAGAATGCAGTCCAGGATCCTAAAAAGGGTTATCTCCCGAAACATACGAATTAATTTGCATCTCGGCACGAAGGTACAAGTATCAAGTTTCTTCTATTTATTTACACGGTTTAATTTGGTAATAAGTAAGTAATGCATGAATTAGGATAAATCTAGTCCCACAGTCTAACTTTCATATTTTAAAAGCTTACTTAGATAGTGTGTGCCGCCCTTTAATAGCATTGTTCGGGACGAACAACTAAAAGTGTGGGGTGATCTGATGGACCATAATTGTATGAATCATAAACACAGTTAAACCCACCAAATTAGACTGTTTGTCTATTTAACTTTTGCTTGTTAGTTCCGATATTTATCTACAGGGTATTTTGGAGTCTAGAGAGAATACAGGCTAAGGAGGAGTTTTAAAGCTGAAAATGAATTACGAGTAAGGACACGACCAGATTCTGACTGTACCACTTTCATGGAAACGACTTGGAATCATTCAAATATGCTAGAACAGTCGGCGTTTGGACAAGAACGCAATGCAAAGGCACCAAGCCCGGTAAAAGCCAAACAAGGGCAATTTCAGCCGATTTGGGATTTCGACCATGTTCCAAGCAGAATTTGGCTTAGGTTCCTTCTTGAGATCATCTTAGAATGACATTTTCATTCAGAATACACTCTCCAAAATCCGAGAAGCTCCGGTCAAATTCCGGTCAAACCGATGGCTTTTGAGAAACAAATATCTTCCGATGGCTTTTGGAGTGGTGACTCACCCCGATGGCTTTTGCTCTCCTTATGCCATGTGTTGAGATCTCAAGCCACAAGCCTCTCCTCCCTTGACAAGTGTATGGCTCTCCTTGCCTCCCTTAGCCTACAAATAGACATCTTCTCTTCACTTGTAAATCATCCACAATTCACAATCCACAATCCACAATTCCAACATCCCACAATCCACAAGTTACTTGTCTCTCTAGATTTTGGCACTTTTGTAAGCTTGTTTGAAATCTATAATACTCCTGTTGGTTCTTGAGTATTCTAGTAGTCTTTGAGAATACTCCTGTTGGTTCTTGAGTATTCTCCTTTACTTACTGTCTTTCAAAAACCCTCGAGTACTTAGCTATGGTATCCACCTCTATGGATATTCGTAGCTAAACTCTTCATTCGGTTGAAGGGGTGTACTTGTATCATAAAGTATTTTAGGCTATACTCTTAGTGCCTCTTCTTTGTATTCAAAACTTGTTCTATGTGCCATATATTAGGTTAGAACTTCCAAGGTTGAGTGGATGCTTGGAATGGCAAAACTCTTCCGTGGGGTTCGTAAACATACTCGGATAAGTGGATGCTTGGAATGGCAAAGCTTATCTGAGGAGTTTGACCTCTCTAAAAAACCATTTGGTTGCTCGAGAATGACTGACCAAATGGATGCACACAGGCTAATATACCATGGAATGGGGTATTAGTCTAAGTAGAACAAGTGCTCTACGACCTTGGAATGGGCTAGACAGTGTGGCAAATCGAGTGCTTGGAATGGCCTTGATACACGTTTGAATACTTAGTAAGATCACTAAGGGTCAATGATAAACAGGCTATGATACAAAGCCCCCAAAACCGAATGCTTTCCTTAGATTAAAACACTACCTGCACTTACTTCCTTAGTATAAACTGCCCTTTCAACTGCTGACGTTCCGCAAGACTTGCCGATCACGCAACAACCGCTGTAAGTCTTCTTTTTACTTTCAGTATTTACTTTTATGTCATTTACTTTTCCGCACTAAAAACCAAACCAACCAACCAATCACTTAGCTGTTAGTAGTAAAACCTCAATCAACCAAAAAACACGCTCCCCCGCTGTACGATCCCTCAAAGAACAACTTATCCCCCTAATTCCCTTCGGATCGACCCCTACTTACCACTTGCTACCCAGTAGTGAAGTCGCGAGTAGCGGACTTATAAATTTATTTGTACATTTGCTCTGACGACAAGCATCTGTCAGACGTCGACATGGCCGAGGCACAGGAGCCGACGCCAGCTCAGTCTACTCCTCCAGTGCCAGAGCAGACCTCGCAGCCACCTTCTGATTACCCTGACCCTCCCACCCCGCCCCAACTCTCTAGCACCTTTGAGGAGCGTTTCGCACGCTTGGAGACCATCCAGATGAGATTCTTCGCGCAGGTGCATCAGATAGTGGAGAAGCAGAATGCGATTATAGAACAGCAACGCCAGATAATGGCGCATTAGTGGCCGATATTCAGATCACAGAGTCAGCTCGTACAGGGCTATGCCCAGCTCACTGCGGATTTTTCAGATCTGCACCTTCAGTCCAGCAGGACGCAGCAGTGGACGCAGGACGCTTTAATGACATTACTTCGGGGATAGGGCCACTCAGATTATCCTCCACCACCCCACATGCCTACGAGGCCGGCACTTCCCGCCCTCCTGATGATGGGGACTCCGGTAATACAGCAGAACTGTTTGGTATTGATGAGGACGCGGACGATGGCGCTGTCTAGCTCTTCATGCATTTCTCCTCCTGATTTTTGGTTGCTTTCGTATATTGTTGCACGTTACATGATTTTCCAGTTGTACGCTGACATTTTGCCATGGTTTTCCCTTCTACATGATAATTGTTGCTTGAGATATGATTTATGATCTATATTTGGCTCACATCAGTTATCATACCTTCTATTTGGCGTTTCCTGTTTTTGCCTACCCTTCATTATCGATGCTAATCTTTAACTCGTGCAGCTTTATGTTTTGTTTTCTCTATTTCTATCAGCTCACGAGTCGCATTCCACTCATCGGGCATCGTTTAATCTCCATGGAAATCACGTCATCACACACGAGGGAAGTTCCTATGCACCTTTGCCTTTCTTTTATTTCTTTGCTTAGGGACTAAGCTCAATTTTAAGTGTGGAGTGGGTAACCCATAGTTACACACATCGCACATCACATTCACTCTTGCATATGCTCAACTGTCTATGTATTACGATTGAAATCCACGTTTTCTACGATACTCCTTGACTGATTGTCATTCTTTTGGATTCAAGGTCTAGGACTTGAAATAGTTTTATTCATGTGTATTCTCTCGTGTCGGTAGCATTGCTAGCTTTTGCCTATCACGTGTTTTACGTATTTCTTGAAGCATGTTTGAGACTTGAAATTAGTAGGCACCGATACGAAATGTCAAAAACTTAAATTGCATCTCTTTTTCTAGGTGACATTAGTACTAGTATGTGTTTCTTTATACTTGTTGTGATTTGCATGCACTCGCCTTCATTCATACACTATGTCAAGCTTTCAGTGTGGAGTTAGAAAAAAAAAGGTTTTCAATGTTTTCAATCAAGAACGCGGTTCTGAATTTTCATAAGAGGGTGAAAAGTTGACCCCAAGCATGGCTGTTTTTGAAGAAAAATAAAAGAGAGCAGAGAAATACCAAGGGCAAAGTGAGAAAAGTCACCCCTTATGTATAGAAAAAAAAAACCAGAAAAATAATACCAAGGGCAAAGTGAGAAAAGTCACCCCTTGTGTTTGAAAAACAATTCTTTCTCACCCCTTGCGTTTGAAAAACAATTCTGCCCCCTTTTGCTTGATATAGTGTAACCCCATCTTCTCATTGCGTGCAAATCATGACTTGTATTGCGAATTCATGTACTAGAAACTAAGGGACGATCCTCGTGCTTGCACTGAAATTTTAATGCAATTTTCGTACTATTTTTCAGAAAATTCTTAAGCCGAGCTCCTCTTCTCTTATGGGTCATTGCCTAGTCCTTGGCACTTGAGAATGAGATTTGCGCCAAGAGTCCGTGGACTATCCCTAGATAGCATAGGTGAATGGAAAGCATGTTTTGTGTAACTATTTATGTTCTTATTGCGTTGTTATGGAACTATTTAGAACATGTGATTGGTCGCTTGCTAGCCGTGTGTACTGACCGTTTGAATGCATGACTCGTTTAATCTATGATTGTATGACAACTTTGATGAAGATGTTTGACTTGAAGTCGAGGTACCACAATGAATCCGAGGTATGACATGACTTTACTGTGACACGTTGAGCATCATTCATGCATGCACATTAGTTAGTTGTACAGGGATTTGTAGGTAGTCCTATTCCTGAAAACCTTCACGAGACTATACTCCTCCTACTAGGGCAGCCTAGAGGTTTAAAGGCTTGATGCATATGCTAAATGCATTCGTGTCCTCTACGACAGTTAGTTATCTTTTTTGTTTTTGTCTTAGCTAGAGCTGATCTCATGACACTTGAGTGGGTAGTTTAGATACCTATGGTCGTTGGGCATTACTTTCGCTCGTGTATCTTTTCTGCTATTGATTTGACATTTGTTCGGGACGAACAAATCCTAAGTGTGGAGTGTTTTGATCAGTCGATATTCTGACTGATTATTCACTACATTCGATGAAGGATAACACTTGTTCTCCGGGCAAATTGTCCCTATTTGATGTTTTTTCCTAGTGTTTCAGGTAAAATTGGCATATCATCGCTCCGTGGACGCGAAGTGCTGAAACAACGGAAATAGCAACGAAAAAGGCCTAAAAGGAGCTCTACACCAGTAGTAGGCCGTGACATGCCGTGACATCTCAGTAGTGTCACGGGTGTCACGGTAGGCTTTTTCCTCAGAAAGATCCGAGTGACTTCCAGCTAGGCCGTGACATGCCGTGACATCCTCCGAATGTCACGGGTGTCACGGTACCCTTTCAGCTCATTGAGTTTTTCCCTAGCTGTGGCATGTCCGAATGTCACGGGTGTCACGGCACCTCGGAAGACAGAATTTTCAGCTGATTTCTGAATCTGTTTTTGGCAAGTTCTGATCTTTTTGGCAATTACTCGATTCTTGGCTATAAAAGGGCAACAACCAGAGTGTTCTAAGTGTGCTTGGATAGAGATAAGAACCCTAACTTGGGGGAGAAGACAGAGTTCATCACAGAGATCAAGGATTCAACGAGCCACCGCGTCTTTACGGTTTCTTCGTCCTTAGTTTCTTTTATACACTGTTTTTGGTTAACTTACCATGAGTAGTGAATAGTCTTCTTATTCCGGGATCCTACGGATCCCGTGCTATGTACCCAACTCTCATGTGATTTATTAAACATTTTTATTTATGCGATTCGAATGTTCAATTTCATTGTGCTTAATTTTATCGTTCTTGCAAGTATTTACATTGAATGGGATGTTTGCATGCTAGAACGTATTTAGGTTATTTACCGAAAGATGGATGGGTCCTAGGTATTAATCGGATTACATGAAATTGATGTTAGGTCATGTTGTTTCAATGGTAGTGCATGAATTAATAGGAAAACCTTTAGTTTAACAATCGAGATCGTTGATAATCCGTGGATGGGCGGCGTTCAATGATTGAGATTAATTTAGACAATGATCCGTGGATGGGCAGCTTGTCTAGTGTTATTTCGGTTTAATTCCATATTCGATAGCATCAATAATTTACGTGACATGATTGCATGATTAGTGGGGTTAGCACGGGTGAAGTATGATTCTGGAATTCTTTCTCTGATAAAGTCACAACCATTATTTTTCTGTTATTTAATTTCTGCAATTTGTTTCACATTCACAAAACCTCTTTTAATCAGAATAGCTAAATAGGTCACCTGTTAGCTAGTATTCACACACGTCTGTTCCTTGGATCGACCCTTGGCTTACCAAGGTTATAAATTTTGTTTGACTACGATTTGACTCCTAAAACATTTAAATTGACAACTATAAAGGGTTAAAAATACGCTTGTCAATATGCAAGGTGTAAGATCATGTGAGTAATGCGCCTAACACACTCCACTCTTAATTCAAGCTTAGTCCCTAAGTGCAAGAAATGATAAAATAGTGGTAAAGGCGCAAGGGAACTCCCCTCTTTTGTAGAATGTAGCTCTCCCCAATTGTTCGACTCTTTGGCATAGATAAATGTCCCTTAATGGCAATGCAAAACAATGGAAGGTTAACTTGTACAAGACATGAACATTTATGAATATCGGGGACATAAGGAGGTAAGTGACAAGTTAATTCCAATGCAATATATAGGTAATATCCAAAACAAGGGAATGAAACATAGAGTAATATCCAAGAGTAAAACATCACAAAATTTCAACAATGGCGACTTAAACATCCAAACCAACATCACAATGTCAAACAAAAATAAAGCATCCCAAAATAATAAAATCCGAAAGTGATAAACATGATAGCCTATGAAACATTGCCATCTCCACCTCCTAATGGTGTAGTACCATCCTCGGTTCTAGTGCCCTCTTCATCAACCTCCACTCGAGCGGCGACCCCTTCATCAACCTCCGCGATGGTGTGTGGTGGCTCCTCGACATTAGTAGGTGTAGGAGCACTAGCTTCGGCAAATGTGGCCGGAGGAATGATGGGTGTAGGAGTGGTGGCTTGGGGATTAGAGTACCCCAGGAATGAGGGAGGTGTGGTGGAGGGCGTGATACCCATGGCGGGGCAAATATCTGTCAATGTAGTGGCCACCCATTGAGAATTCTCGCGCACAAATGTCTTCAAGTGCTCAAGATCCGAAGAGATGGTCTCAAGTCTATCACTTGGGAAGACCTTCTTTGGCGGAGGATGACTTTGGACCGAAGGCTCATTGGGAGGAGCTACAAGAGAAGATGATGAGGCGGAGTATGATTTAGCATCGGAGAATGGGTAGTCGTCTTGGCAAAGTTTGTGTCCCCTCTTCACCGGTGGTGGACATTCATAAGCACTAAAAGTGAAGTTACACTTTAGAGCCAAATGAGCGACAAACGAACCACCACCAAGTGCCAACACTTGTGAAGACTCTTTTACTTACTCTTCAAACCTCGTAGCAATTATGGTAAACCAATCTACCACTTCTCCTTCATCGATTGCTAACATGAGGTCTAAATCTTGGTTAGTCACCATCCTCGCCCCATCCTTACGCACATTAATCACCATAGCAATAAAACGGTGAATGATCTTCCATACTTTGTCCTTGATAGTGGTGGCCGCATAACCCGAAACAAACCATTCATCCCTAGCCGAGATTCGTCGCCAAAATAAATACCTTTCTACATCGGGATACTTAGTGATATGCTCTCCATTCAAGGGGAATCCCAACGTTTCACAAACAACGTCCTTGGGCATTCTTTTCTGCACTCCACCCAACACAAACTTCCAATGTGTGATTTTCTTTTCTTTGTTCCTCACCGCTTCAAAGGAACTAATGAACTCCTTCACAAGTTTCGGGTACATCCCCGGATCATAAATGAATAAAACACCTAAACCGCAATGGGAAAGGCGAGAGTGTACCTCATCGTGCAAGCTCAAGTCGCTAAGGGTGGCCAAGTCGGGATATAAGGTGACCATTAGCTCCTTTGCCAATTTCGTTATGAGAGCCAAGTTTCTCGTATGAATCTTGTTCTTGAATGTCAAGGACCTATCATATGGATAGGGAGTAGGCTCATTGTGCTCGACTTGGGCGGAAGGAGGAGGCAAAGCAAGCGTGGAGGGATGGCTAGGCTCTAGAAGCAATGGGGCGGCTCTTGCGGTGTGGATTTTTTCCTAGCTTGCCGTTTCTTTGGCGGAGGAGGAAGTACTTGCTCAGATAAATGCTCCGAGGGAGGATTTGCAATGGGAATTTCATCATCGGACGAGGTGTTCACTACGGGTTTCCGAGGCCTTTTCTTCGCCTTGGAGGAGGTGGGAAGCTCTTTGGTTGGTGCCTGAGGCTTGCTTTTCGGCTTTTCACTCATTTTAGCCATGGTTGGCTTGGCTAGGGCTTGGTTTCGAATGGGGCTACAGGAGTACGGAGCGGGGTGAGAGCTCTCGGTAGGATGGATGGTTGGAGGGTAGGCTGGCCAGTCGTCGTGATGCGGCAAGCGGCGGACGAGAGTTGGCAGGAGTGAGTCGGAGCAGAGGGAAGTCGGGAGGATCAGAGGAACGATTTAGCGCAAAATCGATTTTGAAATTGGGAGAATGAAATTGGCTTTAATTCGAGAGGGAGGCTCGGTCAGCTTCATGACGTTCGTTCGAGAAAAACTTGGCATATGCAATTGGGGAGCTTGAAGCTCGGGCGAGCATCATCACGCTCGGGCATCGTTTTGGTTAACGAGTTGCTGGGGGAATGCCAGCTCGGGCGGCTGTTTTACGCTTGATCGGGCAAAATGCGACCGAGGCTAATGAAATTTGTGGAGCTCGGGCGAGCTTACTCGAGTTCGGGCGAGCTAAACTGACATATACTGGGCAACGAGTTGAGATCGGGTGAGAGGATTCACGCTCGGTCGAGCGAATTGTGGCAGTGACTAATGAGATTATGGAGCCCGGGTGAGCATAAGAGAGCTCGGGCGAGCGAAATACGAGCGAGGCAAATGCAAGGTCTGAGATCGGGCGAGCATGAGAGGGCTTGGTCGAGCGTCTGGACTTAAGTTTCTTGTTCATGGTTCTTGAACGATTTGAACCACCCAACTCGTACACTATCAACTCGAAACTTGACTCCACACTTAGATTCGAGTGCACTCCTCAAGACTTGAAGTGATCATACCAAGCATATAGAATTTAGGAATCAAAATGAACACTCACAACGGGCTACCTCCAGAGAGGGCCTAGTTTAATGTCTTGGCACAGACCGAGCCGAATCTCCTCGTAGAAAGTTTAGAAACGCACTTGAGGAGGCCTCAAGTGGATATATCATGTAGGGCAGATTTTGGTGTTCTCGGGATCTTGGGGCAATCCATGATAGAGCTTGAGTCTTTGCCCATTAGCTTTGAAAATTTCTCCTCCTTTGTTAAATAAGTTGACATGCCCATCCTCAAACACTTTTTGAATCTCAAATGGATCCGCCCATCTTGATTTTAGCTTTCCCGGGAATAACCTTAATCTTGAATTAAATTGTAGGACTTGGTCCCCTTCCTTAAACTTCTTCCTCAAAATTTTCTTGTCATGCCATTTCTTATGCTTTTGCTTGTAAATTTTGGCATTCTCATATGAGTCTAGTCTTATCTCATCCAACTCATTCAAATCCAATAGCCTCTTCTCTCCGGCGGTTTTCAAGTTAAAATTCAATTCTGTAATTGCCCAAAATGACTTGTATTCTAGCTCAACCAGGAGGTGACAAGGTTTCCCATAAATGAGCCTGAAGGGAGATATCCATATTGGTGTTTTGAACGCGGTCCTATATGCCCAAGGAACATCATCCAATTTTGAGGATCAATCCTTTCTAGAATTTCCCACCGTTTTCTCAAGGATAACCTTGATCTCCCTATTGGAAACCTCAACTTGCCCCTAGTTTGAGGGTGATAAGGTGTAGCAACCTTGTGATAGACCGCATATTTTTTTAAAAGTGCCCCAAATTACTTTTCCTTGACATGAGATCCTCCATCACTAATCACGGTTCTTGGGACTCCAAATCTAGGGAAGATTACCTTCTTGAATAGTTTTGCTACGACATTTGCATCACAAGTTGGGGATGCTAGAGCTTCAACCCATTTGGAAACATAGTCAACCGCTACCAGAATGTAGCGGTTCCCATTAGAATGGGGAAAAGGACCCATGAAGTCTATTCCCCACACATCGAAGATCTCCACTTCTAGCATTACTTGTTGGGGCACCTCGTCTCTTTTGGAGATATTCCCACTTCTTTGGCACTTGTCGCAAGCCTTTACGAAAGTGTAGGCATCTTTGAATATTGAGGGCCAATAGAGTCCACTTTGAAGTACCTTAGCCGCGGGTTTTGAACTTCCTCCATGTCTCCATAAGGGGAAGAATGGCAATGGTGCAAGATTCTTTCTATATCTTTGTCGGCTACACATGCTCTATAAATACCACCCGAACAACACTTGAAAAGATGGGGCTCATCCCAATAGTATCTCCTTGCATCATGCGCAAATTTCTTCTTTTGATTGTAGTTCATGTTTGGAGGAAACACACCGCAAACCTTAAAGTTCACTATGTCGGCGTACCATGGTGTGGGTGTGTTTTCTAGACTCATCAAGTTATTTACCACCAAAGGAATCCTCAATAGGCAATTCCTCACTTGAGGCTTTCTCTTCCAAAGGTTCTAGTCTAGAAAGGTGATCGACGACCAAGTTCTCTACTCCCTTCTTGTCTTTGATTTCTATGTTGAACTCTTGAAGTATAACTACCCATCTTATGAGCCTAGGCTTAGCATCTTTCTTAGAAATAAGGTACTTGATGGCGGCGTGATCGGTATAGACTATTGTTTTTTATCCCACCAAGTATTGCCTAAATTTCTCGAAGGCGTAGACAATAGCTAGCATCTCCTTCTCTGTGGTGGAGTAGTTTGATTGGGCTTGGTCCAAGACCTTGCCCGTGTAATAGATCACATGTAGCTTCTTGTCTACCCTTTGCCCTAAAATGGCTCCAATGGCATAGTCACTTGCGTCACACATTAGCTCAAAGGGGAGTTCCCAATTGGGAGGTTGGATTATAGGAGCGGATGTGAGGGCAACCTTTAGCTTCTTGAAAGCTTCAACACAAGGATCATTGAATACAAAAGGTGTATCATTATGAAAGAGATCGGTTAATGGCTTGGCACTCTTAGAGAAATCCTTAATGAAGTACCGGTAGAACCTGGCATGCCCAAGGAAGCTTCGAATTCCCTTAACGTCTCTAGGGGGTGGAAGTTTTTCAATGACTTCAATCTTGGCTTTATCCACTTTAATTCCCCTATTAGAGACAAGATGCCCAAGTACAATTCCCTCTTATACCATGAAATGGCACTTTTTCCAATTCAAGACTAGATCGGTCTCAATGCATTTATCAAGAATGAAAGGTTCTCTAGACAAGAGTCAAAGGAAGAACCATAAACTGAAAAGTCATCCATGAATACTTCCATTGTGTTTTCAATGAATTCGGAGAAAATGGCCATCATGCACCTTTGGAAGGTTCCCGACGCATTACATAGCCCAAAGGGCAAACGCATATACGCATAGGTTCCGTAGGGGCATGTGAAAGTAGTTTTCTCTTGGTCCGAAGGGTGTATAGGGATTTGGAAGAATCCGCTATACCCATCCAAATAACAAAAATATTCATGGTTAGCAAGCCTTTCTAGCATTTGATCAATGAAGGGTAAAGGGAAATGGTCTTTCTTGGTGGCCTTGTTTAATTTACGGTAATCAACACACATTCGCCACCCCGTGACAGTGCGTGTAGGGATTAGCTCATTTTTTTCATTCTTGACTACTGTCAAGCCACCTTTCTGAGGGACTACGTGGATTGGGCTCACCCATTCCAAGTCGGGAACGGCATAAATGATACCCGCTTCCCTTAACTTAGTTTTCTCCTTGAAGACAACTTCTCCTAACGTAGGGTTCAACCTCCTCAACCTCTCTCGGGTTGGCCTAGCATCATCATCCAATTTAATCCTATGCATGCATATTTCGGGGCTAATCCCTTTTAAGTCATCAATCGAATAACCAATAGCCTCCCTATGCGTTCTAAGCACATCCAATACCTTAGAGGTCTCAAGCTCATTCAAAGGTGCATTCACTATTACGGGAAAGGTAGAGTTAGGACCTAGAAATTCGTACCTTAGACTTGTAGGTAGAGCTTTAAGCTCTATCCCACAAGGTCCCTTACCTTTTCCTTTCTCCGTTCTTTCCTTCTCATCATCTTTTTCCTCTTCTTGTTCTTCCTCGTACATCATCAATAGGTCCATCATAGAGTCACCTATGCTTTCATCACTCAATAGCTTTTGCTCAATAGAAGTTAGTTCATCACAAGAATAATCATGGTAAACGTCGAGCAAGTTACAAACCAATGAATTACTAGGGGCACTACATGCTTGTCTTAAATAGAACTTGATTTTCTCTCCCCCTATTTCAAACTCTAGCAAATCATTTATGCAACTTATCACCGCTTTAGTAGTTTTCAAAAATGGCCTTCCCAAAATGACTCTCGCTCTTCTTCCATTTCTAGGACAAAGAAATCCACGGGGATGTAAAATTTCCCCACCTTCACGGGCACATCTTCTAGGATTCCACTTGGGATCCTAAAGAAGCGATCCGCAAGGCGTAGACTAATGGAAGTAGGCACGAGAGTCCCCATATCAAGTTTCTTATAAAGAGAGTAAGACATTAATGAAATACTAGCTCCTAGATCACACAATGCATTGCTTATGTTAACATCACCAATAGAGATAGGAATGGAAAACGACCCCGGATCTTTCTCTTTCTTAGGGATAAGATTTTGCACAATAGCACTACATTCCGCATTTAGATCAACCGAACTAATTTTAGAAATTTAACGCCTATGAGAGATTATCCTTATGAAATTTATTATAAAAGGGCATTTGGGATATTACCTCGGAGATTGGTAGTGTCACATTGATCTTCTTCATCATTTCCGTGAATTTTTGGAAGTGTGATTTGTTGTTTTTCTTCAATTACCTTAGAGGGAATGGCATGGGAGGCTTGTAAGGGGGAGGTTCTTTCATTGCATCCTTAGCAACTTCCTTTGTTGAGTTCTTGGGGTGAACTTCTTTTGGTGTGGAGGTTTCTTCCTCAACCACCTCTTCGCCTTCTTCAATGATAACGGGTAATCTTGTGCTAGTGTCTATTTGCTTGGGCGAGGGAGGTGTGTAGGTGTTTCCACTCCTCAAGGTTATAGTATTTACATGTTCATTTTGATGAAAATCCGGCTTAGAGGGAAGTTTCCCTTGATATCTCGTGGAGGAACTAACTTGTTGGGCAATTTGAGTCTCCAACATCTTGTTGTGAGTGGACATTTCGTCAAGCCATTGGTTCATTGTTTGGAACATGAGTTTGTTTTCTTGGGCGGCCTTGATTTGATCTTGAGCGTTTTTGTTTTGACCCGCAACAAGTGTAGCTAGCAATGTGGTCATAGTAGAGTCCTCCATATGTGGTTGTTGGATTTGAGTTTGTTGTTGAGGTTGGCTTGATTGTCCTTGATAGGTTTGCTTTTGTTAACCTTGATTTTGCCTTTGATAATCTTGGTTCCTCGGGGTAAAACCGGGAGGAGGATTGCTCTTTTGGCGCCAATTTGCATCGTACTTGATTGGTTCACTAGTCTTATATATAAAGTTGGGGTGATCCCGGTTTTTACCATAGTTCACTTGATTTCTTTGCAAAAAATGAACGTCCTCAGTATCTTGCATCTCTTCTTGTTGGAAGGTATGAGGGCAATCATCCTCTACATGAAGCGCACTAAGGAAAGTGGCTAGAGCATCTATCTTCTTGTTAAGGGCACGAACATCCTCTCTTGAGTCTACTTCCTCTACTTCCCTTGTTTTGTTTTGCTTCTTGGGGAGGCTCCTCTCACTCCCCCATAGATGGGAGTTCCTTGCAATCTTATCTATAATTGAACTTCCATTAGTGGGATGAAGCTCCATAAATGCCCCACCCGCGGCTTGATCCATTTGTCTCTTTGATTCGGTGTCCATGCCTTGATAAAAAGTTTGGATAAGGGTTGGTTTGTCTATGCTGTGGTGGGGGCATTCTCTTTGGAGTTCCTTGAATCTTTCACATGCCTCGTGGAAAGTTTCATCTTCCCCTTGCCCAAATGAGTTGATCAAATTTTTGAGCCTTTGGGTCTTTGCCGGTGGAAAGTATGGTAGTAGAAAAGCTTGAGCTAGCTCGTCCTATGTTGTGAAAGTATTAGCTTCATGGCTCCACAACCAATCTTTGGCCTTCCCCATTAGAGAGAAAGGGAATAGCTTGAGGTATATGGCTTCCTTCGGCACGTTGTTGATCTTGAAGGTTTCGCATAGCTCAAGGAAGGAAGTCAAATGAGCATTGGGATTTCCCATCCCGGTGAATGCGTTGTTGCCCACCATGTTTATCAACGCCGATTTGAGTTCGAATTGAGGGGCATCAACTCCTGGTGAAGCTATTGGCGATTGGAAACCGGATAGGCTTTGAGTAGAATAGTCCTTCAAAGGTTTCTCCCCACGGGGTGGATTGTTGTCTATGGGTGGTGGTCTTCGTTTGCGAGGTTACCTTTTGTTGCGAGAGCCTTGACCCTTGGCTGTCTCTTGATCCAAAAAATGTTTCAAAGCTTGATCAAAACCGGGGTTCACTTTTTCCTTGCCTTTGGACCTCGTTTGCATTCAACCGAAGCCTACAAGAACAAAAACAAAGGAATTCATTAAGCCACAAATGCAACGCAAGTAATATAGCAAGACGACCAAACGGAATAGTCTAAATCTCATAAAATCTACTCTAGTTCCTTAAGTTAATTCGTTGCTCCCCGATAACGGTGCCATTTTGATCGTGTATTTTTTAGCACACTTCAAAAATAATTTATAAGACCGGTAAGTACCGGGTCGTCCAAGGAGCAAGTGTAAACTTAATATCACTATTCAATGTTACTCCGATAAGTCTATTCCTTAAGCGATTGTTTGAATGGTTGATTATCAATTATTAAGCAATGACAATGAAATAAAAGAGGGTGTTTTTAAGGGGTTAAAAACGTTCCTAGGGTACTACGTCCCTCCTTGGTGCACAAGACTCTTAATAGAAATGATATTATGCAAGAACAAGCGTATTAATGGTTAGACTAAGGCGTGCGACTATTAAATCAAATTCTATCTCTCGATTACTTCTTTGATTTAAGGGAGATGCACCTCGCACGTGAGCTTCAATCTCTCGATGTTTTTAGCTCACGTCCAACACAAGTTTCTCAATCCCCAACTCTAATTGGATGATCGATATCAAGAGCGGTGAAGACCAAGCCTATCTCAATGTTAGGATGGGTCACGCTAGTGAGCACCACATAATAAGGGCGAATCTACTTGTTTTCTAGAACCCTTAGTCTCATTCTCTCGAATATTCAACTTCAAGTTCATGTTTCTAAACCACCTAGGCATTTTATCAAACACTTAGAAGGCATAGAATAAACATTTGATCAAAGTAATTCACAACCATGTCATAAACTTCATTCAAGCATATAATCAATTGGAAGATAGAGTTTGGATACCAAGTAGGTCCATAGCACCCCTAGAAACTAAAAGGACTACTCACTACTCATGTTCATAGACAAATAATAGTAGTGTTGTTACAAGGTTAATGAAGATAACACAAAGAAGAGTAAGGAACTAGGATGAAGAATCCCCCTATATCCTTGGAGTGGCTTCAACTTGATGTGATGATCTTCCAAAACCCTTTTCTCCTCTATAAAACCCCAGATGATGTGCCCCAAGTTCAAGCTTTCTATTTATAGTAGAAGTTAAAAATCCTGGCTTTGCGATGTCGCCTGAGTGACCAAATCCGAGCTCGGTCGAGCTCTGTGCGGTAAAGGGTTGAGAAGTGGTCGAGACCCGGGTGAGCTAAACCAAGCTCGGTCGAGCAGGATTTGGAAGTTTGATTTCAAGAGGGTGAAGCTCGGTCTAGCTCACTCGGGCTCGACTTCTCTTTTGCTCGAGCAGATGGGATGATGTCTGGGAGATTCGGGCGAGTTAAGCCAAGCTCGGCTGAGCACAATTTGGGAGTTTGATATTGAAGGATGAAAGCTCGACCGAGCTTCACCGAGCTCGGACACTTGTTTCCTTGAGCCGGCTTGATTGCGCTCTAAGGCTTCGGAGCTCGGACGGGCTAATGCGAGCTCGGGCGAGCAATTTCCAGCAGTTCCATTGGTCAGGCGTACGCTCGGGCGAGCTTCCTTCAGCTCGAGCGAGCTCTCTCCTCTTTGCATGAGATACCCTCATTTTTTGCTCGAAACTTCAATTTTCTACGAGAATTGATCTTCTCAAGCCCGGGAACCGTAGAGTCGGTTTCTCACCTGAAATAGCAACAAAAGGGGTTAAATGACATCGAAAGAAACTTGGAACGAATCAAAACATCTAGTAAAAGTAAAGGAATGATAGTCGAGAATTCGACTTATCACAACTCTAGTTCACACCGAGAGCAGAGGAGGTCGTTTAGAAGGTCGAAACACGAGTGAAAGCTTAATGTTCAGACTTAATGCATAAATGTTCAGACTTAATTGGCCCCACAAATGACATATTAGACCTTTGTTGTTTCAATTCAGTGCTGGGGGCAAATGAAAATACTGATAGAGGCAAGCTATATATGGTTGCATAGCTAACTCAAAGGTCTAAAACTCTCTAGTTCACACCAAGAGCAGGCGAGGTCGTTTTGAAGGTCAAAACACGAGTGAAAGCTTAATGTTCAGACCTAATGCATAAATGTTCAGACTTAATTGGTACAACAAATGACATATTAGAGCTTTGTTGTTTACATTTAGTGCTTGAAACAAATGAAAAATCCGATATAGACAAGTTATATATCGCTGCGTAGCTAACTTAATGCTTTACAACTCTCTAGTTCACATCGAGAGCAGACGAGGTTGTTTAGAAGGTTGAAACACGATAGAAAGTTTAATGTTCAGACTTAATGCATAAATGTTCAGACTTAATTGGCACCACAAATGACATATTAGACCTTTGTTGTTTCAATTGAGTGCTTGGAGCAAATGAAAAATTCGATAAAGGCAAGCTATATATCGTTGCGTAGCTAACTCAAAGCTCTACTACTCTCTAATTCACAGTGAGAGCAGACGAGGTCGTTTAGTAGGTCGAAACACGAATGAAAGCATAATGTTCAGACTTAATTGGTACCACAAATGGCATATTAGACCTTTGTTATTTCAATTGAGTGCTGTGAGCAAAAGAAAAATCCGATATACATCGCTGCGTAGCTAACTCAAAGCTCAACACTAATGTAACCCGCTACAAATTCTACAGGTGAGGTCATTTAAAAGGTCAAAAAACTTTTAAAACCTCATTTAAAAGGTCAAAAATAAATTTTTAGAGAGCAGGTGAGATCATTTAAAAGGTCAAAAAGCTTACGGAAGGCAGACACTAGTGTAACCCGCTACGAATTCTGCATCTACGCTCTTTGACTCGTGTTTCGACCTTGTAAGCTACTTTTACTGGTCTTGGTATGAACTAGAAAGTTGTAGAGCTTTGAGTCAGCTACGCAGCACGTATAGCTCTTCTCCATCGGATCTATAGTCTGTTCCCGACACTCGTTTGAAGCGTTAAAAGACTAATATGGCGTTAACGACGTTATTTTTAGGACGTTTTTACCCTTGCATCTGTTATGTGTTTTTAAATAAATACGTTTTTAATTTTTTTTTATTTACAAAAAGCGTTCCGAATTAAGATTGGTCGATAGTACCATGTGTCGAATTCTTAGATGATTTATTAATTTTATATTTAAATGTAAATTTTATTTGATTCAAAACCAAATCAGAAGCTAGGGCGAAGTGAGTGCTCCAGTGGAAGGACGCTCCCCCGGTGCCAATACACCCGGATTCAAGACCCTCTAACAAATACTAACATTAACGATTAACATCCTATCAAAAAAACAAAAAAAACCAAATCAGAAGCTCAAAAGTTGTACGGCGATACTTCTCACAAAATTTTCTTTTTAACAAAACGATAAGTAGACAACACACAGTAAAGATGAACCAATCAAATCTCGACAACGCTGACGATCCAGCACATCTATAGACTGTTGCGCACATCATAATCAAGTTTCCAGAGTGCTGACAAACTGTGAGTGGACGAGTATCCCTTCTTCTTCCTCGTCCTCCTGCAACGATCAGATTGTCACCGGGATGCGGAGAGGGAGAGGAATAAAGGTGATGCCTTGTTTGTTGTCTGATAGATTGTATAGTTACATGATTTTTGGTGACATTTTGTTTCTGTTCATCAGGTAGGTTTGCGGCGAGTGGACGCAGCAATCGATGCCATGAAACCATTCGGATTCCCAGCTGACCTGGTGAAGAGGAAACTAAAGGAACTGCTGAAGGTGAAAATTACTCAACACTTGCGATTTAAGTTGAGCAGTATTTTGAATTGTGGCCTTTTGTTGAAAATGGAAAATGCAGAGCCATTATTCCC
The DNA here is from genome assembly GCA_033675395.1 of Rhodiola chrysanthemifolia. Classification (NCBI taxonomy): domain Eukaryota; kingdom Viridiplantae; phylum Streptophyta; class Magnoliopsida; order Saxifragales; family Crassulaceae; genus Rhodiola; species Rhodiola chrysanthemifolia. Next base: position 37,285,790 of record CM066205.1, read on the forward strand.
TAAACTGGGAATTCAATTTGTGTTCAATGGTTACTTGCTTCTCAACAATAGGGCACTGATAATTCGTTGCTTGTATGATCTATTTTTAATTAGAGTTTTCTGTTCAGACTTATGGAGATGATGGCTGGGTTTTTATTGAAGAGGCTTCATATAAACTCCTCATTGAAGTGATTCTAGAGGAGTTCCAAAATGAGGAACAAGATGAGAGTACCATGAAGGTGAGTGCAGTCCAGTCACATTTTCAAAGTGGATAAAGGGGTTATTTTTACCCTTGGTTTTTCCTCCTTTGCAGTCCCTCATAACTTTTTAATCATATCATATATTGTGATATGACTGTATGGGAATGTTTGTCTCCTCTTCTTTTTATGGTCAAATTTTGAAGCTTTAGTATGATTGGAAAGCGGTCTACGGATTCCAAATCTTCAGCTTTGCTTGTTTTCTCAACAAAACGTGATATTATAAGGGGGGTCAACCCTGGAATTGCCCTTACACATTGAGTCTGGAAGCATATATAGGTTGTGATCCTATTATTTCGTAGATTACTGTGGTTCATTATCAATAAATGATCCATCTCCTGCTCTCTCGTTGGGTTGAATTAGCTATACTAATTAATTTGGCCTATGGTTCAGACACTTACGTTCGTCATGTGAAGGATTTTGATTTTTGGTATTGGCAGCTTATTTATACCATGTAACTAGCTAACTGCTGCACAACTCTCTGAAACAGGAGGCAAATGTTAGAGAAAAAGATGAGTATACTGGTGCTGTAAATTCGTGCACAGCCAATAATGATCTGGTAGGTGTTACAACAACATCTGGTACTGCACATGCCAATGTCATACTAGAAACTGTTCAGAGTAGAGCTGAAGCATCTGGAGTTGATAAACCTGATGAAGTTACAAATACTGGTAAGCTAAATGCTTTAGGATATCAGCCGCGCAGACAGCTGAAAGGGTACCGAATTGTTTAGTAATTTCATTTAGTTTTTCCGGGGTACATTTGTGTGGATCAATGAATCAAAATCACCATTCGAAATGTGTGTTTTTGCCACCATTTATCTAATTGCTCTTATTGTTTTTATTTCGCTGTGCTGGACAATCACTCTTGATAATAGCTACAATCCCGATTCCTCTTTCCTCACTCAAAGTTGTATATGTACTAGTTTGCAATCACGAATCATGTTGAACATAAGAATACTGCAGGGTTGTTGTTCATGCATGCATTGAATCTTCGTATGTAAAATAATGTATTTTCTGGTCTCATAGTAAGTGAGAATGTTTCGATGGTTGCAGATAATGTTGCCAGTCCAATGGGAAGATATGCTAAACCAAGTGAGTTCCAATCCGTGCAGTCTTGTGATCAATCTGCAAGGCGCATGCCTAGAAGATGTCATGGGTGGATTAGCCATAGTGATGATGACGACGTAATGGACACCAGACAGTTCAAATCACACAAACTAGCTAGTGAGTTGCCTGGTGAAAAGAAAAATCCAAGAGTCACCAAAACGAGGTGGGATTTGAAGCCTGGTGTTTTCTAATGTTTTGGTTCCAGAGACATGTTATTGTGATGCAGCAAATGTCAAATTAATAGAAGATATTTGTCAGCTCTTTGTTCTGTATGCCTAGAAATTATGGAAGTCTCTGTTGCGACATTCCCCTTCTATGTACAATGATCGAAGTTTGATTTGTATCAAAACCATGTAGGTACTGAATCATGTTGGTACTCCGCCGTACTCCAAATATTTGATATTTTTTGGCGACGGTCGTCAAAAATATTCATTTGTAAAATGTCACCGATAACAATATTTACCAGTATGTTGTGAAAATATGGATATGGAAAAGTATAGTAGAACATGTAAAGAGAGAAATGTAGAGAGGAACTCTTCTTCTCATTCTTTACAATAACTTATATATAGGTTTTCATCGAGGCAAAGGAAAAAACATACTTTTAATAATAGTAAATAAGAGCAGTGAAGGAGCTACTTTAAATGCGGTGTACAGTGTTATTAAAAACGACCCGTGAATCGATCTGGTCAAGTCACTGGGTCAGTGGTTCAACCAGAATGATCCGGATTGATCCGCAAATATTTAAAAATAAAAATAAAATACTTATATATGATATTATAATTTAACATATTTATAACTTGAATAAATATTACATGTTTATGATCTGATTACAACAACATACCATAACAAATTTAGAATTTGATAAAGTACAAATCAATAATACAACAATAATAGAACAACAATAACAATTTTAGTTTTAATTTGCAAGTCACAATACTAAGAGATTTCTAAGACTAATTCAATTTCTAGTTAAATTGATAATAAGTAATAAATTTTATAGATTTGATAAATGAATATACATTATTGAAACAAATAATAAAACAACAATCATCTTTAGCCTAGTGAAAGGAAAGAGAATAACTACTAAGTGGGGGTTGGGTTCGAATCTTGTCCAAGTCCAAATTAAATAAATAATTTTTCAGACCAAATCGAATCGATCGAATCACCGTTTTAATGAAAAACCTGGTCAACTGCATACCAGTCCGATAACAAAACCGAATCGGACGAACCGGCCGATTCGGTCCGGATTTAATAACACTGGCAGTGTAAATAGGGTAACCTAAAGGTTGGGGAAAAGGTTGGATCATATCATGACACTGTCCCTTGAATGCGCCCTCTTAACTGGCTCGTTAAAACCCTTAATTGGAAAAATCCAAATGAGATAAAAACCAAGATGTGGGAAAAAGATTACATTTATAATACTCTCCCTCTAGTCGACAAGTCCTTTAAAATGCACATTATAATCTCATGTGTAAGCCTCTTGAAAGCTCGTGTAGAGAAGAACTTTGGAGATACATGCTTTGATCTAATCCTTTAATAAATCCGTCTTTGATCTTGGCGATACAAGCATCATTATACTCATATATTACTGCTGGAATTTGTTTGCCTGATATTAATCCACAAGAGGTATTGACTTAGTGGATAAATGATCTAAGTCAACGCATTCTAGTCAAGCTTCGTATAATGCTATTAATTATGTATGGTTGATGATGTGGCTACCAAGGTCTATTTTCTCGAACGCCATGAAATGACAGGTTCCTTCATACATGAATAAGTACACCGTTTTTGAAATAGCATTGTGTGGGTTAGTCAAATAATTTGCTTAATTCACTATTTTATACTTCATTTGTTCTCTTGAAAAAGAAACTCAGATTACTTGTTCCAAGTAAATAACATATTAACACCACTCCAGTGTCTTTTTGCTGGCGATAAGTAATATCTTACGAGTAAATTAAGTGCAAAAGATATGTCTGGTCGGGTATTATTGGAAAGGTACATTAAAGACCTAATTACACCAATATAAGTTACTTCAAGACCTAAAATTTCTTCATTGTTTGACCGAGGGCGAAAAGGATCCTTTTCGATGTTGAGTAATCTGACTACCATCAGCTTACTTAATGAATGTGTGTTACATATTAAATTTCTTGAGAAACTTCTCAATGTAACTTTATTGATGGATAAAGATTCCACTCTTACTATGTTCGAACTGCTTGCCGAGACAATACATGGTAGTTCCTAGATCTTTCATCTCAAATTCCAAATAATCTGCTGCAAATTGGATCTCATTTGGAGTTTCAATTATATTTAAATCATCAGCATCCACAACTATGATTACTTAACCCGATTCTGTCCTTTTTATAAAAACCTATTGGCATATTTGCTTAATAACAAACCTTTGCGCTAATAAATATTCGCTGAAGCAATTATGCTACATCTCCTAGATTGTTTCAGCTCATATAATGGTCCTTTCAGTTTAATGGACTACATATGACGACACTTCACTTGTAACGCTTCAGGCATTTTAATCATTCTGGGGTTTTCATGTATATATATCTTTAAGACCCATATAGGTATGCAGTTACCACGTTCAACGATGGCCAACACAACTAGAAACCTAAGAGTTGTTTTTTACATAAAACCTAAGAGTTTTTGCATCCACAACAAGTAAATATGTTTCCATATAGTCCACTCCAGGTTTCTGTGTAGACCTTGTACAACTAACCTAGCTTAATCTTTTGCAACTTCATTTTGTTTTCGTACACACACCCACTTATAGCCAACTGGTTTCACATTTTCGGGTGTTGGAGCTACAGGTATGAAAACACAGCGTTTATTTAAGGAGTTCAACTCTACTTGAATTACTTCTTTCCAGCTCTCACAATCATTTCGATGCCGACATTCATATATTATTTATGGGATCATTGTCATCTTCTCCAATGACTTGTGAGGCGACTGAATAAGCAAAGATATCACTGAGATCTACATCATCTCTATACTGACCGACACTAGTGTTGGCATAATTAATCGACATTTCAATATTGTCATCAGTATCTCTGTCTTTCTTTTTCAAATTCCTTAGCTAAAGGCTCTTCGGGAGTCTTACCTTCATTTATGTTCGTATTTGACATCTCGTAATCCTTTTTACATCTTGCATGTTCTTTCCTCTTCAGGGGCACGGTATCCTTAGACCCCAATGGTCTCCCACGCTTCCGATGTACTTGAGAATCACTTGCAATGATTTTGTTTGGAGGTACAATAGAAATCTCCAAATGAGCTGGAGCATTTTCAGCAAGTAAATGTGGCTTTGTCATTTCTTGACATCTGTAAACGCATTTGGTAGCCTATTTGGTACATTTTGCAAGTGTAATATCGTTAAACTTCAAGTTCGCTTTCATTTTTTTTGGGGATCTAAGAACGACATAAAATGTGTATTCCACACAACCTCCTTATTAATCTACTTTACTTCTCCTCCAAAAGTTGGGAATATTGATTAATCAAAATAACAATCAGAATACCGAGCTCTAAATAAATCACCAGTTAATGCCTCTAGACAATTGATGGGGACTGAAACCCCACATGTATTTTCAACCTTCTTTGTGTCCCCATTTTGGTTCGTTGTGGGGGAGAAATAGGGACGTACAACGCACAACAAAAAGTTTCAGGTATGAGATATTAGACTCTCTTCCAGAGATAACTTATAGTCGAGAATACTTATTATGAGCGGTTGATCGAAGTTTTATTAAAGCCTCAACAAGCAAAATTGCATGTCCCCAAGTAAAGGATGGTAATTTTAACTTCATTATCAATGGTCTTAGATTAATTACAAGCTCTTTATCAACAACTCTGCTAGACCATTTTGTGTTTGAACATGAGCTACTTAATGTTCAACCACTATACCAATTGATATACAATAGTCATTAAAAGACTTCGATGTAAATTCTCGTGCATTGTCTAACCTAATTTTTTAATTGGTTGATCAGGATAATGAGCCCTTAACTTGATTATTTAGGCTAAAACACTTACAAATTCAACATTCCGAGTTGAGAGTAGGCTTACATATGACCATTGTGTTGAAGCATCTATCAACACCATAAAATACCTAAATGGTTCACGTGTTGGTGCTATTGGTCTACATATGTTACCTTGAATTCTTTCAAGAAACATAGGAGATTCCGCATTTACTTTTGTTGTAGACGGTCTTGTTATAAGCTTGTCAAGTGACCAAGCCGTGCATGTCAAGTCATCCTTTTGAAGGATCTTCAGGTTCTTAAGTGGGTGTCTTTGTGAACTTTCAGAGATTCTCCGGATCATTGTTTCACCTAGGTTGCCGAGTCTATCATGCCACAAATAAAATAATTCCTTATCAACTAACTTCAAGTTAGTGACTTTATACACTTCATTGGAGTAGATTTTGTGCCATATAAACTAGACGCATGTCGTCTCATTTATCTAAGACTTGCTTCTGGCCATTCTTATTAGATATAAGAAGTAGGTACTCAATATCATCTTCACACATGGTTTCAACATGAAAATCATTTCCTTCAATATCTTTGACACTGAGCAAGTTTCTGTGTGATTCACTTGAATATGATGCATCTCTAATATTTATTCTTGTTCCTCCGGTTTTAAGCTAGAAGCTCTTCCGGAGCCTTCTATAATACTACTTATTCCGGAGATAGTATTAACACTGGTCTAACATAGTATGAGTTGTAGCACTGTCACCATGACATGGCTCTTCATCATTGATATTTGATAAGTCGAATTTTTGCCTTATTCTTTGCAATATTTTACTAAAGCTTTGACTTGTTTCTGAAATTTTTCGATGTCATTTGACCCTTGCCTTTCACATTTCAGGTACAAAATTTTACCCCATTGAATTCAAGACCTCGATATCAAAATCGTCTGAAAAATTGAAATTTCGGCACAAAACAAGGAGTTTCGGGGCAAAACAGGGCAGGGTGACCTTTCCAACTCATTGTGCATGCCCAGGACGCATATGGTATCCACATTGGTGGATCTATAGCTTGTTGGAAAGCTAACTCAAAGGGCTACAACTCTCCGGTTTACGTCAAGACCAAATTCGGAATCTAAGACAGCGAACAAGCCCCAACAAGTGAGATCAGTTGAGATTCCAGCAGACCGGTTGGGCACCTCCATTGTCAAGTATTGCACTCGGCCACTCCCAACCGACCGGCTCAAGTCCCAGCCGACCGGTTGGGCCCAAAACACAGAAAGTTAGAAAGAGAGATTTTTGACCTATGGGGAGGGTGGTTAATAGAGAGAAAGTGTGTGAAAAAGGCCAAGGAAGGCTCACCATCATCAAAGGATTGCTTGGAGGAGAAGAGAGAAGATCAAGGAAGGAATCTAAAGCTTTAATCATCTACCACTTGAGTTTCTCGACTCATCTATCCCCCCCCCCCCCCCCCACTTTGTAGTTTTGTATTGAAAACATGCTATCATGATGATGTGTGAGTAGGTCTTATGTTTTGAGGGTTCTACAACCCTCCTTGGTACCCTATGATTTCAAATGTACATTGATATTCATGTGCTATGAAATGCTATACTACAAGGTGTTCGATAAAATGCCTAAGTGAAAATATGAACCCAAAGTTGAACCTATGACTTGAAAGAGCTAGGGAATGGATATGGTATAGAGAAAATGATCTATATTTTAGTTTATCATGAAAGTAAACACTTGGATATGGATGCTTGACTAGGCTTAAATGTTTAATTTATTGGATTTGGTTTGTAATGAAAGATATGAACTAAGTGGTAAGTTAAAGTGAGTTAATATCTTGAAAGAGTGAGACTCCACCTTGAATGGTCTAAGGCTTGAGGAAATGTCAACGAAAGTTGATTTCCATAAGTCTTGGACTAGGTCATTAAGCAAATCATCTATTAATACTAACGAATGGTGTTAAATTCATGTTCACTAAGCTCTTCATATTTGACATGTAACCAAGTGTTTGATGAAACACCTAAGTAACATGTTGATCTTAAAACTTGATCTAAGTATCGATGGACCTTAGGACAGGTTTTGATGTAGTGAATATGATCATAGCTAGTGTTTACGACGGTAAATGCATAGAAATGAAGTGAACTAATGCTTTAAGCCTATGACATTTATTACCTTGGGAGATGTTCCAAGGATAATAAAGGATATAGAATGAACCAACAATCTCGATGGAGTGAGGTTCTAGTTAAGAAGGCTTGACTAAAAGCCTGTCCATTTAAGCTGAAACTTAACTGGAATTAAGTTAACTTGATTGAAATTAACTTAATTTAACTTAACTTGACTAAAATTAAATTAACTTAACTGAAATGAACTTAACTGAATTTAATTTAACTTAACTGAATTTAATTTAACTTAACTTTACATCAGACATAAATATATTTATTTAGTTAATATTTGATCTTGTCGAATCTATAATTATATAATTTAGTGGTGGGTGATGATGTCACATCGTCATCATCATATAACTATCATCATGTCATCATCATCATCATCATCACCATCATCATTATATCATCGTAATCATACCTTCATTATATCACCAATTTACCATCATCATATCATCATTCATCTTCATCATCATCATCACCATAAACATCAGCACCACCATCGTCATCGTCGTCGTGGTCATCATCACCAATATTATGCCATCACCATCACCATGTCATCATCATCATTATAGCATCATCATCATCATCATAATCATTTCATCATCATCATATCACCATTGAATAATCCCAACCGGTAGGATAACCCAAAAAGGAATAATCTCAACCTCTCATATAAGCCACAAAAGCAAGTACAACCAGGTTTCCCTTACTGACAGCAATATGACAATGCTCCCTACCAGCCGAGGAATAAGTACAACATCCAGTCTTAACAACATCAGAATCAGGGCTCGGGGCAGTGTAACAACCAGGGACATCAACAACAAAATCAGCTATCGGGTGTCTCGTCAAATCTGGAATCTTTGCTGACCGATTTCCTAGTACAACAGGCAAAGTGGAATAAAGATCAAGTGAGGAGATCAGTGGAGCAGGAAAGGAGATTAGTGGAGCAAGAGAAGAGGTTTCAAGGGGTACAGTCAATAGAACAGCTGGACATTCAGAGCAGAATGCTGGAAACTCAGGTAGCTCAGCAAGCAAACTCGGTAGATATAGAACATGGGAAACTCCCGTCGAAACCAGATCCGATCCTATGGCATCGGTGAATGCCATCAGTCTCCAAGGAGGAAAACAGATTGAGATGCTGCCAGCTCAAGCCACTCGACCTCCAGCTACAAAATCAGCACCTGATTCTACACCTGCTGAAGGGGAAACGTCGAAGGAAGCTGAAAAATAAGCTGAAAATTTTGCGCAAATAGTAGAGCCAGCTCCTTATAGACCTCCAGTTTCATTCCCTCAGCGGCTAGCGGCTACAAGGAGGGATAAAGAATTCAAGCAATTCGTGGATAAGATTCGTACTCTTTACATTACTATGCCCCTCACCGACGCCATCACCCAGATTCCTACTTTTGCCAAACTCATGAAGGAGATTCTGACTGGGAAAAGAAAATTTGATGGGACTGAGACAATGGCCCTAAGAGAGGAGTGTAGTTCAGCCATGCACCAGCCCATGCCGCCCAAACTTAAAGGCTCAGGAAGTTTTTCTATCCCTTGTGATATTGGTGGTATTACTATTCATCGTGCTCTATGTGATCTAGGTGCCAGTGTTTCTATCATGCCATATTCTTTGTATGCTAAACTGAATTTGGGTGATCTTTATCCTACTAATGTCACTATTCTCCTTGCGGATCATTGTTGTAGACTTCCGAGAGGGATTCTAAAGGATGTACCCGTCAAGGTGAAGCACATTTACATCCCTGTTGATTTTATAGTGCTAGAAATCTCTGAGGACATAGATATCCCAATTATTCTTGGTAGGCCATTTCTTAACACGGCTAAGGTAGTTATTGACATGGATAGAGGTTGTTTAGCCTTGCGAGTGGGCAGTGAAAGAGTTGTCTTTAATTTGCCAGACATGTGTAAGAGTCCTAGTATATTAGCTGACTGCGGTGTACTGGACTCTGCTGATGTTGATGACCCTATTACACTGACCTCCATTGAGCCTTCCAGAGTTGTACCATGCTACCCGATACCGATAGATATATGCGCAGTGGGCACTGAGAGAGCAGCTGAAGCTGAACAGACCACCAGTCCAGGTAAGGGACCTCGCAAGGTAGAGCTGAGACCTCTGCCTGCAAGTCTCAGAAAGAAAAAGAGACTGCTGCAGCTAAACGAGCTCAATAAGATTGGATTGGACTCCTACGAGACCGCTCGTGTCCATAAGGAGTGGACGAAGAACTGGCATGATAAGCGAATAGTGCGTAGAAAATTCAGCCGAGGCGAGCGAGTTCTTCTCTACAACTCACGCATTAGGTTATTTCCTGGGAAGCTGCGCACCAAGTGGAGTGGTCCATACACAGTGGAGGGAGCATACCCAGACGGCCATGTTGAGTTTAGCGTTGAGGGGGGAAAATCAATGTTGGTCAACGGGCAGCGCCTTAAGGATTACCACGTTCTGAAGCACCTGGCACCACCTGAAGGCATTGACAATAACCTACTTCTCGGGAAGCGATCTCGGCAAGGGACTTCCCGAGAATGCTTCTAGTTCTACCTCCCTAGCTATGTGTCACCAAGACGTTAAACTAGGCCTTTTCGGGGAGTAACCTGCGCTGTAAGTATTATTTCCTTGCATTTTTCATTTGCATTGTGTGTGGACATTTCAGGATTCTAAGTGTGGAGTGCCCCTTCACGACTTTCGATGCTAACCTATCACTCGTGCAGCTCTATGTTTTTATCTATTTATCTACCAGCTCAGGATTCGCATTTCACACTCGAGGGAATTTCCTATGCGCCTTTTCTTATGTTTTATTTCTTCACTTAGGGACTCAGTTCATTTTTAAGTGTGGAGTGGGTAGCGCATAGTCACACACATCGCATGTCACATTCACTCTTGCATATGCTCAACAGTCTGTGTATTGCGATTGAAATCCTCATTTTTCTACGATACTCCTTGATTGATTGACATTCTTTTGGATTCCAAGTCTAGGACTTGAAATAGTTTTATTCGTGTGTGTATTCTCTCGTGTCGGTATCATTGCTATCCTTTGCCTATCACTGTTTTATGTATTTCTTGAAGCATGTTTGAGACTTGATATTAGTAGGCACAGGTACACATATCTCTTTTTCTTGGTGACCTTAGTACTAGTATGTGTTTCTCTATACTTGTTGTGACTTGCATGCACCCGCCTTTATTCATACGCTATGTCAAGTTTTAAGTGTGGAGTTAGAAAAAAAATATTCAAAAGAGGGGCGAAAAATAGACCCCCAAATCAAGAACAAGGTTCCGAATTTTCAAAAGAGGGTGAAAAATTGACTCCAAGCATAGTTGTTTTTGAAGAAAAAAAAACAAAAAAATAATACCAAGGGCAAAGTGAGAAAAGTCACCCCTTGTGTATGAAAGAAAACAAATGATGAAATTTCTGCCCCCTTTTGCTTGATGTAGTGTATTTCCACCTTTTCATTGTTGCAGTCATGACTTGTCTTGAAAATTCATGTACTAGAAACTAGGGGACGATCCTCGTGCTTGCACTGAAATTTTGATGTAATTTATTCATGTACTAGAAACTACGGGACGATCCTCGTGCTTGCACTGAAATTTTGATGTAATTTTCATACTACTTTTCAGAAAATTCTCAAGTCAGGCTCCTTTTCTCTTACGGGTCATTGCCTAGTCCTTGGTACTTGAGAATGAGCTTTGCGCCAAGAGCCCGTGGACTATCCCTAGATAGCATAGGTGAATGGCGAGCATGTTTTGTGTAACTATTTATGTTCTTATTATGTTTCTATAGAACTATTTAGAACATGTGATTATTCGCTTGCTAGCCGTGTGTATTGACCGTTTGAATGGATAATTCGTTTAGTCTATGATAGTCTGACATCTTTGATGAAGATGTTTGACTTGAAGTCGAGGTAACACGATGAATCCGAGGTATGACATGACTTTACTATGACTCGTTGAACATCATTTCATGCATACATGTTAGTTAGTTGTACAGGAGATTTGTAGGTAGTCCCATTCCTGAAAACCTTCACGAGACTATACTCGTCCTACTAGGGCAGCCTAGAGGTTTAAAGGCTAGATGCATAAGCTAAATGCATTCGTGTCCTCTACGACAGTGAGTTATGTTTCACATTTTAGCTAGGATTGATCACATGATACTCGAGTGGGTAACTAATCTACAGTTTATTGACTTGAACTTAATGTTTGTTCGGGACAAACAAATCCTAAGTGTTGAGTGTTTTTATCGGTCGAATTCTTGACCTATTATTCACTTCATTCGATGATGGATTATGTTTGTTATCCTGACATTTTATTGTCATTTAATCTCTTTTATAGTGTTTCAGGTCAAATATCACATATCTAAGACTTTTGGATTGATCCGAAGAAAACAAAGCATTTGGTGAATATTTGGGCAAAAACAGGACAAAACTGGCACACTGACCTTTCCTACTTAAGTTGCATGCACAGATCCCATATGGTGTCCAAATGAGTTTTGCTATAGCTTGTTGGAAAGCTAATGCAAAGAGATACAACGTTGTAGTTTACACCAAGACAAAATTCGGATGTTAAGACCGCGAAAACGTCATGAGAAGTCTCTGCCAGTTTGCCCTGCCGTGATATCCGTGACAAAACAAAATGTCACGGGTGTTACGGCCCCTAAATTGCCCAGAAACATTTATGGAGGTCGTGACACCCGTAACAAAACCATATGTCACGACCCCCGCGGATATTTTGAGCTATAAATTGCAGTTTCGGACCAGATTTTGAGTACGCTGACTTTGGGGATCGATTTTGACCTAAATTGAAGAAGGAGGACGACTAAGAGCTCTAGAAAGACCAAGATTCGAGGTTACACTTCATCAAAACACGGTTTCCTCATTTCTAGTCTTTTCATATATATATATTTGTGGTTGATAGCCATGAATCGTGAGTAGCCGTTTTATTCCGGGATCCTACGGATCCCGTGCTTGTACCCAACTCTTCATGTGATTTATAGAAACGCTTTCATTATTGCAATTCAAATATTCAATTCTACTACACTTAATTTTATCGTTCTTGCACGTTATACATTGGTTTGATGTTTTCTTGTATGAACAAAATTTGGTTAAACACCAAAAGATGGATGGGTCTGAGGTAGTTAACTGGATTAAGTAGAATTGATGCTTGGTCGTAGTAGCTATGCTGATAGTATATGACCTAATATGAGAGTTAATATTAATTGTTTCGCTAAACTACGGTAGCTACGCTGGTAGTACGTAGGTATCTGTAAGTACAACGCGCGCGCATCCGCGGCGATGGTATAACAAGTACGTAGTGGAATAGTTAGTATTTGGAAAACCCTAGGCTTAATAATCGAAATTGTTGATAATCCGTGGATGGGCGGCGTTTAACAATTTAGGTTAATTTAGACAATGATCCGTGGATGGGCGGCTTGTCTATTATTATTTTGGTTGATTTCCATATTTGATGGCATATTTGGATTGCATGACATGATCACATGAATTGTATGGCAGGCACGGGTGAAGTTTGATCTTGGAATTATTTTTCTGATTGAATCAAACCTTTCCTAATTTCAGTGTCACTTAGGATTTAGTAATAACCAAACCTTTTTCCCATAGGAGTAGCTGAACACATTACTTGCATACTAGTACATGCACGCGTCTATTCCTTGGATCGACCCCTGGCTTATCGAGGATTATAAATTTTTTCTACTGCAACTTGACCCCTAAAACTTATAACTTGACAACTATAAACGGTTAAAAATACGTTTGTTACAAGACATCAATTTTTAATATTTATGAGGATGTTGATCACCCAAGCATGAAGAAGCCACCAGACATCGTAAGCACATCATACCTTAGTGCCCTCCCTGACCCATCAGATAAGGCCAGTAATGCAACAAATAAGGTGGCTATAAACAAAGTGTCATCGGAAACCTAGGAGGATGTGAATGCTCATCCGCCTGACCGGTGGAGAAAGGACCTGAGAGCCCCATTCTATGAGGGCGATGAGCAGAAGAAAAGAGTTGCTGAGGAGAAGTTTGACCTGACACAACCATGGGGTCCCAACCTGTGACCCCTAATGAGGTACCGTCGAGCCAACTACATAAAACAAAGGCGTTGTGCGAGAGGCAACCCAATGTTTTGTTTTATTTTGATTTCGTTTTCTATATCTTGTGAGTCTGTTTGAGTCTTGTGTTGTTTATTCGAGTCTCTTTTAGTCAGTTGTTTTTGGGGAAAGGAGAACGTTTTTATGCATGAAACAGGCGGAACAAAGTAAAGATCGCACCCTGTGCCAACATTAGAGCGCCCTATAGCTATTTTATTCAGCTAAGGTCTTCTTCGGGCGCGGCGTTGACCGTTAACCATCGACTGACTCGTTTGACTTGAATTTTCACAATTACGCAACGAGGCGAGGGGAGTGCCTGTTGACGGAGCGCACTGCACTGTCGTTAAGGTGCAATGTCTCTGTGCAAAAATAAATTTATAAGTCCGCTACTCGTACTCTACTATTGGGTAGTAAAGTGGTAAGTAGGGGTCGAACCCAAGGGAATTAGTTGATAGTTGTTCTTTCGAAGATGGAAATTAAGACAGTTGGGGGTTGGTTGCGATTTTAGTACTGAAAGTAGCGTGGGTTGGTTGTGATTTTAGTACTGGAAAGTAAATAACTGAAAGTAAAGAAAGTAAATACGAGACTGAAAGTAATTACTGAAAAGTAAAGTGCTTGAAGGACAAGACTTGCGGAAATTAAAGTGCTTGAAGGACAAGACTTGCAGAAAGAAATTGCTTGAAGGACAAGACTTGCGGAAAGTAAGCAGTTGATATGGACTGAAAGTAAAGTAACAGGTGATATTGCAATTAAAAGAAAGATTCGGTATCAGGGGGCCTTGTATCATAGTCTGTTTATCATCGACCTCTAATGATCATACTAAGTGTTCAAAGATGTATCAAGGCTATTTCTAGCATACATGACTTGCCACATCATTTAGAACACTTGTTCTATTTGGGCTAATTCCTCCTTTCGAAGTATCTTAGCTTATGTGCATCCATTTGATCTTCAGTTACGATCAACCAAATGGTGTTTAAAAGAGGTCGAACTCCTCAGATAAGCTTTGCCCGTTAAAGCATCCACTTACCCGAGTATGTTCAAGAACCCCACGGAAGAGCTTTGCCCGTTAAAGCATCCACTCAACCTTGGAAGTTCTAACCTAATATATGGCACATAGAACAAGTTTTGAACACAAAGAGGCACTAAGAGAAGGGTCTAAAATATTGTATGATACTAGTACACCCCTTCAACCGAATGAAGGGTTTAGCTACGAATATCCATGGAACAGGACATCATAGCTAAGTACTTGAAAAGTAGAGGTTTTTGAAAGACAGTAAAGTAAAGTTTTCGAAAGTAAAGACAGGAAAGTAAAAGGAGAGTACTTCAAGAACCGACAAGAGTACTCAGGAACAGTAAGGAAAAGCTTGAGTACTTCAAGAACCGAGAAGAGTACTCAAGATCAAACTTCAATATCAAAGTAGTGTGATTACATGGATGGTGCCCAAACTCTAGAGAGATAAGTGAATTGTGTTTTTGAT
This sequence comes from Rhodiola chrysanthemifolia, assembly GCA_033675395.1. Lineage (NCBI taxonomy): Eukaryota > Viridiplantae > Streptophyta > Magnoliopsida > Saxifragales > Crassulaceae > Rhodiola > Rhodiola chrysanthemifolia. The sequence continues at coordinate 37,300,839 of CM066205.1, forward strand.
TTTGGAATGAGATTGTGGGATGATTTACAAAGGGAAGGAGGAGCTCTATTTATAGGCATGGAGGAGCAAGGAGGAGGCAACACTTGGCAAGAGGAGGGTGGAGGGGAGCAAAGCCGCCGGGTGAGGTGGAGGGGAGGGGGAGCCGCCCCCCCCCCATGTGTCATCTTGACACTCAAAGCCGCCGGCCATGTGAGGTGGAGGGGAGTGGTTGAGAGTTTTGTGATCTTTTCCCCAAAAGCCATCGGTCCTTTCAGCTCCGGTCTGACTCTGGTTGCCCTTCGGTTGGATTTGTTTTGAGTGTTTTTATGTCAGGTTCATGAAAATTGTACAGTTGGAATCTGGTCGTGTCCTGACTCGTAATTCATTTTCAGCTTTAAAACTCCTCCTTAGCTTGTATTCTCTCTGGACTTTAAAATACCCTGTAGATAAATATCGGAACTAACAAGCAAAAGTTAAATAGACAAAGAGTCTAATTTGGTGGGTTTAACTGTCTTAATGAATCATATAAATATGGTCCATCAGATCACCCCACACTTTTAGTTGTTCGTCCCGAACAATGCTTTTTAAGGGCGGTACACAATCCAAGTAAAAACTTCAAACATGAAAGTGAGATTGTGGGACTAGATTTTTCTTATTCATGCATTACTTACTTATTACCAAACTAAACTGTGTAAATACTTAGAAGAAACTTGATACTTGTACCTTCGGGCCGAGATGCAAATTAATTTGGATGTTTTGGGAGATAGCCCTTTTCAGGCTCCTGGACTGCATTCTCGGGATCGACTCGCACTATATGGTTTCCTTGTAGCTTTCTCTAGCACGTGATTCGGTTCGGGTTTCACTGAGTTGAGCACTTTGATTTCTTTTTGGCGAGGGACAGCTTCTGTAGTGAATCGGCCTTTGGCCTTTGATATTGAGTTGGAGTTTCTTCACTTTTGTTTGGTTAAAACCTTCACAATTTTGGCCTTTGGCCTTTGATTAGCTTCTTTGAGCTTTTACTTCTTTGTGACTTGCTAGTCCATTTTCTCAGCCTTTTGGGAGGTCCAATCGTCGCCCGCAAGCATATGGAAATACCTCCCCGCTCTTTCTCATCCTCGCCGTTTCGCGCGGGTCAAAATGAGGGTTGCTCATTTATTTTCCCGGCTACTCTGACTAGAGATAGGACGGTTTAATTCCCGTCCCGCCTCTTGCATAAACATTGCATGGCGGAGATGACTTCAATCTTTACTGAAACCCGAAGTGCAGCCTCCACTGACTTCATAAACCATATAGTTAGATTCAACCCTTCGAGTGCTTGCCAAGCCTCTCTAGGGCAGTTTATGTCAACTCCACATCCCCTGTATATCTCAGCACAAAGGGACAAATGAGAAGTTACATCCTAAGTTTTCATACAGTTGAGATTTCACAAGGTAAATGCATGAATTTAGATCTATCTTTTTCACATTCTCAAGTTTATATTTTCAAAAAGATAATATTAAGGGAAAAGGAAAAAGAAAAACATGTTAATTAACTATGTACACAGGTGGTTCTCACCCCACACTTTTGAACGAAGGCGTGCCTCACAGCACAACTTAGTTCAAAAGTCATGCAAGCAAATATTTACAGGTAAGGTGAGAATGACTTAAGGCAAAAACTAAATGACAGAAATTAAATGACTGAAAGTAAGATAGGTGTCGGGTTACCTCCCGACCAGTGCATTTGTTTAACGTCGTTAGCTCGACAGTACCTCATTCCTGGATCATAAGGTGGGATCCCATGGGTGGCTCAGGTCGTATTTCTGTGTTGTGCCAACCTTGATTCTTGCCTTGCCTTTTCCTGATTTCTTGTGAGATGATGTGCTTGGGTTGGAACTCTATGGTTTTGGTGGTTTTTCTTTCCATTGTTTCTGAGAAGGTGACGGATTTTTGACCATAGCTGCTGGTCTTGCTACTCTTACAGTCTCTCTTGGCCGGTTAGAAATTTGTGTATTGACATCCGAGATAGGCACAATGTTTGGCGATTTCCTTGTACTTGGGCGGCCATCATAATCATCAATGTAGAAATCTGAAATTTTGCCGCCAAATGTAAGTGATAACAAACCCTTGCCCATGTTGATCCATGCCTTAGTGGCGAAGAGAAAAGGCCGTCCCAATATAAGTGTTGGGTCGCCTTCGCTGGTCTCTCCCGTTTGTATTACATAAAAGTCTGCAGCAACAACGAGCTCTCCCACATGGAGTATTAGATCTTCAAGCACTCCAACCGGTCGGATACACGATTTATCTCCCAACTCGATATTTGACCTTGGTGGTTTCAATGGACCAAGCCCCAATAAGTAATATAAGGAGTAAGGCATGGCATTCACGGCAGCCCCAAGATCGATTAAGCACTTGGGAATTTGGGCTTCGCCAATACAACAGGTGACTGTGAAGGCCCCTGGGTCTTTATCCCTTTCCGGTTGTGACTCCTGATCTGAGGTGAGGGATTTTTCCATTATCGGGCCATTCTGCTCATCCTTTGGCTCTGGATTTGTATGATTGGGCCCTTTTAACTCCTGATCTTCTAGGTAAATGTTTTGCTCTGATGCATAGATGTTAGTTGGGGAATCCCATCTGAGACCATTAGAGTCATTGTCATCCCAGCCAGATGTCGGTATGTCAAAGTGTGTAATCGGTGGAGGTGTCATGCTAACCGTAAATGCATAACGTCCATTGTCAGCATGTGTGACCCATGTTCTGCCATCATTGGGTCGGTCTTCTTCTTGATTCCAATCAGGACGGTGCCTACGGGTGAGGTACTTGACAGTAGGTTTGTGAGTTGTGGATCGTGCTGTTTCTTCCAGTGCTATCTTCATGTTTGACTTTCTTATCATGCTGACATTCGCCTTTGGGTTTTGGATGGTTTGTGAAGGTAGTCGGCCAGGTTCATTAGTGAGCGCGGACATTGAGGTGGCGAGCTGGGACATTTGTTTGGCCAAATCCGAAATTGCCCCGTCAGTTTTTGCCTGAAATTGGTTAAACGAATTACCCAATTGATTTACGCTTCCTGCGAGTTCCTTCATTGTGTCTTCAAGCGACTTGCTCGGTCCTTGTTGATTACTTGAGCTGGCTTGGTACTGATTTGGTCCCTTCAGTTGATATTGGCCTGTCGGGTACTGGTTGGGTACTCTTTGTTGGTATTGGCCTGCTGGTGGAGAGTTCTGGTTGTTTTGCCGGTGGGGCGGTTGGTAGAACGATTGAGCTAGCTGAGGTGCGGTTTGTTGTGTATCCCTCGAAGGATGGTTGTCGTTTCGCCAGGTCGGACCGGTTGCTTGGTTGTACTGTCGGTTTGGTCCGGCTCTGTCGTTACTGTTGTGGTATCCTGGGTATCCTACCACTGCATTCACTTCTGCCTGGTCCTCTACTATTAACGTCGGGCATGCGTCGGTCTTGTGGTCTGTAGAACTGCAGTATTCGCAAGGTTTTACTGGAGCTGGCTGCCTTCGTAGGATCTGAACCATCATTTCCTTCATTTGCTTCATCTCCTCTGGCATGGAGTTCCTTGGTGTTTCTTCAGCCTTTGCCACATTCTTTGTTCGGGAGAATTCTTCCTGCCGAGTTGTCTCTTCTCTGAATCGGGCATTTTTAGCAACGTCGGTGATGAGATTCCTTATGCCACTCAGTGATAGATTCATCATGGATCCTCCAGCTGAGGCATCCAGGAGAATTTTGTCTAAGGGTCTTAATCCATCAATGAGGTATTCGATGATGAGTTTCTCGGGCAGTCCAAGGGTGCAGCAGCTTCTCTCCAGGTGATTGAATTTCTCCAGGTAATCGTACATGGTTTCATTGGGCCCCTGTTTGATGTCCTGCAGTTGCCTCCTCACTTGCATTGCTCTTCCCACTGGGTAGTATTTGTCCAGGAATTTCTTTTGCATCTGAGCCCATGTTCTGATGCTACCGGAAGGCAATGAAAGGAACCAGTCGTTCGCCGAGTCAACGAGGGAAAAGTAGAACGCCTTTAACTTGAAGTCGTCTACATTCACGCCATTGGGTTTTAGGTTTTGGCAAATGCCATGTAAGTGTTGGAGATGAGTTGTTGCTGATTCTCCACGAGTTCCTGAGAACTTGGGCAAGTTGTGGACCACTGATGTGTTGATGGCAATGTTTTCCAGCTCTGGGCCCTCGTAGATGCACCACGACTGATTTCTGAAATCCGGTGCCGATAGTTCTCTCATAGTAGGTTCGCGGAAGTTGTTGTTATCCCCATAGTAGTTATCGAAAACGGGTTCTCGCCTCGGTATTTGTCGAGGTGGGGGATATCTAGGGGGTTGCACTGGACCAGCTTCATTTCGGTCCTCGGTTTCTTCGAATGGCCTCCCTATTACGAGCTCTTTGGTTTCTGATGAGTTGTTCCGGATTGTCAATAAATGGAGGTGGAGCCTCATTATTTCGATCGTACAGGTTCATCTCGTCGTCATCCTGATAGTCATGGTGGCTTCCTTCACGAGACATGGTTATGCAGAAACGGGTACAAAAGAAAAGAACAACTAATCAATAGGCTAAGTCCCCGGCAACGGTGCCAATTTTGACGGAGCGCACTGCACTGTCGTTAAGGTGCAATGTCTCTGTGCAAAAATAAATTTATAAGTCCGCTACTCGTACTCTACTATTGGGTAGTAAAGTGGTAAGTAGGGGTCGAACCCAAGGGAATTAGTTGATAGTTGTTCTTTCGAAGATGGAAATTAAGACAGTTGGGGGTTGGTTGCGATTTTAGTACTGAAAGTAGCGTGGGTTGGTTGTGATTTTAGTACTGGAAAGTAAATAACTGAAAGTAAAGAAAGTAAATACGAGACTGAAAGTAATTACTGAAAAGTAAAGTGCTTGAAGGACAAGACTTGCGGAAATTAAAGTGCTTGAAGGACAAGACTTGCAGAAAGAAATTGCTTGAAGGACAAGACTTGCGGAAAGTAAGCAGTTGATATGGACTGAAAGTAAAGTAACAGGTGATATTGCAATTAAAAGAAAGATTCGGTATCAGGGGGCCTTGTATCATAGTCTGTTTATCATCGACCTCTAATGATCATACTAAGTGTTCAAAGATGTATCAAGGCTATTTATAGCACATGACTTGCCACATCATTTAGAACACTTGTTCTATTTGGGCTAATTCCTCCTTTCGAAGTATCTTAGCTTATGTGCATCCATTTGATCTTCAGTTACGATCAACCAAATGGTGTTTAAAAGAGGTCGAACTCCTCAGATAATCTTTGCCCGTTAAAGCATCCACTTACCCGAGTATGTTCATGAACCCCACGGAAGAGCTTTGCCCGTTAAAGCATCCACTCAACCTTGGAAGTTCTAACCTAATATATGGCACATAGAACAAGTTTTGAACACAAAGAGGCACTAAGAGAAGGGTCTAAAACATTGTATGATACTAGTACACCCCTTCAACCGAATGAAGGGTTTAGCTACGAATATCCATGGAACAGGACATCATGGCTAAGTACTTGAAAAGTAGAGGTTTTTGAAAGACAGTAAAGTAAAGTTTTCGAAAGTAAAGACAGGAAAGTAAAAGGAGAGTACTTCAAGAACCGACAAGAGTACTCAGGAACAGTAAGGAAAAGCTTGAGTACTTCAAGAACCGACAAGAGTACTCAAGATCAAACTTCAATATCAAAGTAGTGTGATTACATGGATGGTGCCCAAACTCTAGAGAGATAAGTGAATTGTGTTTTTGATTTTGGAATGAGATTGTGGGATGATTTACAAAGGGAAGGAGGAGCTCTATTTATAGGCATGGAGGAGCAAGGAGGAGGCAACACTTGGCAAGAGGAGGGTGGAGGGGAGCAAAGCCGCCGGGTGAGGTGGAGGGGAGGGGGAGCCGCCCCCCCATGTGTCATCTTGACACTCAAAGCCGCCGGCCATGTGAGGTGGAGGGGAGTGGTTGAGAGTTTTGTGATCTTTTCCCCAAAAGCCATCGGTCCTTTCAGCTCCGGTCTGACTCTGGTTGCCCTTCGGTTGGATTTGTTTTGAGTGTTTTTATGTCAGGTTCATGAAAATTGTACAGTTGGAATCTGGTCGTGTCCTGACTCGTAATTCATTTTCAGCTTTAAAACTCCTCCTTAGCTTGTATTCTCTCTGGACTTTAAAATACCCTGTAGATAAATATCGGAACTAACAAGCAAAAGTTAAATAGACAAAGAGTCTAATTTGGTGGGTTTAACTGTCTTAATGAATCATATAAATATGGTCCATCACCTGTTCACTTTAATTTTTCTTTTTTCCTATGCATGTGTGTCTTGCATTGTCTGTGTCTTTGAACTAAAGTCGTGTCATGAGGACACGGCTTGGTTCAAAAGTGTGGGGTGGGTGTGTCAATTGTGTCAGCACGTTTCTTTTTAGAAAGAAATTTCGAAGTCGGTGGAATTTCTCTCTATTTCTTGGATATTGCAGTATTGAATTATGACAAAATTTATGATGCCGATGACATGTAATTTTATTATGAAAACTAATTTATGCAATCACATGGGAATTTAATCCTTTACGTGTCTTTTGAGTTGAAATAAACGGGGATGTGGAGTTGATAGAAATGTCCTAGAGAGACTTAACGAGCATTCAAAAGACCGGATTTCTAATTATATGGTTATATGGATTTAGTGGAGACTGGCATTTCGAGTTCTATGGATTAGAGTTTGCTCCGCCACTGCAGCGTTTATGTAAGTAGGCGGGATGGGAAAAAAGATCGTCCTATCTCAAGTGCGAAGTAACCGGGAAAAGGTGGTAACCCCCATCTTGACTCGCGTCAAAAAGGGCAACGATGAGAAAGAGCGGGGAGGTATTTCCATATGCTTGCGGGCAATGATTGGACCTCTCTCAGAAGAAAAAGAAAAAAGGACAAGCAATTCACAATCAAGGAGCAAAGCTCAAGAAAAATCAGCCAAGTTGTGAAGTTTGGTACGAAAAAAAAGTGAAGCACCTCATTCATACACAAGAGCCAAAGGCAAAGGCCAAAGAAAGTTCACTACATCAAAAAGCTATCCAACTAAAGAAGAAAGAAAAACTCAAAGCCATCAAAACTCGAATAAATCACGTGCCAGAAAAAGCGATGAGTGTAACCATATAACTAGAGTTTGGGACAGAAAATACAGATCATTGGTCTAAAGAAGACTATCTCCCATTCATCTGAAGTAATATGAATTTCAGCTCAAAGGTAACATGTATCGAGTTAATTCTTTGTTGAGCATATTGATGTGACTAGCAATTGAGTTATGCATGGAAAAGCTAGTTAGAATAGCATCTCGTATTCATGTAGCATTTATCCAGTACGTCGTAGAAATTGTGGTGCTATGATTGTTTTCCTTCCATTTACTTTTTGGCATGGTTTTGCATTTCAGGTGTTTCGGAAGCTCTAGGTGGAAACGCGCATAAATGACAGTATTTCATGCCAAAAACACCATAGTGGCAAATCAGACCTTTGGAGGTTTGATGGAGTGATTGGAATTGACGAGTGACCAAAAAAATATTAGCTACATGTCGATGCGTAGCTGACTCAATTCTCTACAACTCTCTAATTCACACCGAGAAGAGCCGAGGTCATTTCGATTGTCAAATAAAGAGTCGCAGTCGAAACTGGCACGCAGAAAGGGGAGATGGAAACAGTGCAGGTCGCGCCCCACATAGACATTAGCTCATTGCTAATGTCAATGCTGGGTGCGAAAATAACGTCTACGCTGGACCCGACAGCTGACGTCCGCGATAGGTATTGATGACGTCAGCAAGTCTGAAAATTAAAAATTTTGGCCCAAGAGAGACTTTGATACCCAATCAACTTATAAATTAGGGTTTAGGGAAAGGTTTCTAATTCATTCTACATTCCTACTTTTGAAGAATCAACACGATGGCTCTTGAGAAGAACACGAAGCTTTCAAGGAAGAGAAGGATTTTCTACTTCTTCCATTCTAAAAAATACTTGTGTTTTCTGTTATGGCTATGTGTAGCAAATCTTTATTTCAAACTAGGGTTTCGTTCATTGTGACAAACGTTTTGAGACTTTTTACTTAATGCAATTTTGAGACTTTAGGATTTACAAACGTTTCTCTAGCTCTTGCACTTTATTTCAAGGATTGACTTGTGAAGCTAAGTGGATACTTTGCCGTAAAGCTTAGCCTAACAATCAATCCCTATTGTTAATACTTGTTTGATAATTTGCCTTAAAAGTAAGTAGTAACACCTAAACACGGTAATACCTTTGCCGGATTATTGTGTTTAGTAGAACTAGAAATCTAACACCTTTGCCGGGTTAGGTTGTGGTGTATCACCTTTTCCGGGATAATTTAGGTTATTACCTTTGCCGAAATAACCACACTTAGAAACTTTAGATTTAATTATTAGCAGTCATTGATAAACGTATCACAATAGAAACCCTAAGCTGAATATCTCCTCTGATTGAAATCTTTTGTCGCGTTTCTCTCATTTACACTCGTAATTGCTAAAATCCCCCTCTTTCTTTATTTGTCTACAGATTCAACTTCGACAAACCAGCTCTCTAGGGTTTGACCCTGCTTGCCACTAACTAGTTGTTTGCATGAAAAAATAAATTTAAGTTTGATGCGATAGACGACGCGCGTCACCCCTGTTTGAGACGAGATGTACCAACACTATACCTTCCTGCACCATAAAGTGATACTTCTCCCATTTCAAAACCAGGTTAGTATCCACACAACGACGCAAAACATTAGTAGGGATAGACATGCAGGTATCGAATGAAGAGCCATACACTGAGAAATCATCCATAAATACTTCCATGGTGTTTTCTATAAAATCAAAAATATGGCCATCATATAGCACTGAAAAGTAGCAGATGCATTGCAAAGACCGAAAGACATACTTCTGTAAGCAAATGTCTCAATGGGGCAAGTAAATGTAGTCTTTTCCTGGTCATGAGGGTGTATCGGGATGTGGAAAAATCCACTATAACCATCAAGATAGCAGAAAAATTTATGCTTCGCAAGACGTTCTAATATCTCGTCAATAAAAGGCAAAGGAAAGTGATCCTTACGAGTAGCCATATTCAACTTTCTATAGTCTTTGCACATGCGCCATCACAGTACGAGTATGAATTAAATCATTGTTCTTATTACGTACATCAATCAAACCTCCATTCTTAGGGACAACATGCATAGGAGTGACCCACTCACTATCAGCAGTCGAGTAAATAATACCAGCATCGAGTAATTTCAAAATTTCTTTCTTAACAACATTATTTGCTTAGGGTTCAAACGTCTCTAGGCTTCTCTAGTAGGTCTAACATCGCCCTCTAGATGGATTCTATGCATGCATATATCGGGGCTAGTCTCGTTAAGGTCATCAATCGAGTAACCTAGGGCTTTCCTATGCTGTCTCGAGATATCTAGCAATTTCTAGATCTCTACATCAGTCAAGGATGCATTCACAATCACCAGGTAAGTCGAATCGGGACCAAGAAATTCATACCTGAGACTTGCAGGCAAAGGTTTCAGCTTTACCTTGCAAGGTTCCTTACATGAACCAGTAGCTTTCTCAGCTTCAGCTCCAGCTCCAGCTCCAGCTCCAGCTCCAGCTGCTCGTTTTGTGCTCACTGCACATATATCCATCGGTATCAAGGAACCTGGTACAACTCTGAAAGACTCAACATAAGTCGGTGCAATAGGCTCATCAACATCACTAGAATCGAGCACATCACAGTCGACAAGCAAACTAGGGCTCTTACACATGTCAGGTATGTAAAAGATAACTCATTCACTACCAACTTGTGGAGCTATAGAACCTCTATCCATGTCGATTACTACCTTGGCAGTGTACAGAAACGGTCTACCAAGAATAATTGGGATATCTGTGTCCTCCACAATCTCTAGTACTATAAAATCAGTAGGAATATATATGTTCTTCACCTTAACGAGGACATCCTTTAGAATCCCTCTCGCGATTCTAGAAGAACGATCCGCAAGGTGAATAGTTACATTGGTAGGACAAAGATCACCCAGATTTAGTTTAGCATACAAGGAATACGGAATGATAGACACACTAGCACCTAGATAACACAAAGCACGACGAATAGTGATAACACCAATATCACAAGGGATAGAAAAACTCCCTGAATCTTTAAGTTTGGGTGGCATGGGCTGGTGCACGGTGGCGCTGCACTTCTCACTTAGTGCTATCGTTTTTAATTCCGTGATCTTCCTCTTGCATGTTAGGATGTCCTTCATGAATTGGACATAGGTATGAATCTGGGTGATGGCATTAGTGAGTGAAAGAGTGACGTAGAGAGTGCGGATCTTCTCAACAAACTGCTTGAAGGCTTTATCTGACTTCGATGCGGCCAACCTCTGAGGAAATGGAATTTGAGGCTAATACGGAGCTGGTTCTACTGGTTGAATACAATTTTTGACTTGGATCTCCACTTCCTTTGGTGTTTCCTCTTCAGTGGTCCAGAATATACTGATGTTACAGCTGGACATTGAGTGCTTTGAGCCGGTAGCATTTCAATCTCTTTTCCACCACGGAGTGTGATGACATTCAATGATGCTCTAGGGTTCGGATCCGGCTTCGACAGGAGTCTCCCTTGTTCTCTATTTGCTGAGTTTGCTTGCTAAGCCACCTGATTTTCCAGCATTCTGTTCTAGATGGCCAATTGTTCTATTGATTTCTCAACCTCTTGAAGCCTTCTATCTTGGTCCTGGTTCCATTTCTCTTGTTGTGCTAAGAAGTTAGTGAGAAGTGATTCAAGGTTTGATGTGACGCCAGAGGTTTGGTTCTGTTGTTGTGCCTGGTAGTTATACTGCCCCGAGCTCTAATTTTGCTATGGTTATGGTTGATTATTGTAGCTCCCGGAGTTATGGTTTTGCTGTTGTTGAGGCTGGTTGTTGTATTGGTTCATTGGATGGTAGGAAGCACTGTTCTGCTGCTGCCTAAAGGGGAAACCTGGAGGTGTCGGGTTATGTTTCTTGTAGGAGAGATTTGTATGAGTTCTGTTCGGGTTACATGTCAGATTCGTGCTGATCCCGGAGTGAAACTATTTCTCTGGTTCTTTCTCCCCACATAGTTAGCATCCTCATAACGTTCGCTGCTACTGTCTTGTCTCATTACTGAACAACTGTCTATAAAAAGAGAGCAAGAACTGCATATCTGACAGTAGAAGGCCACGTTAGCAACAATAGATGATATTATCGAAGAGTCAGTCTTAAGCAAATTTATCTCAACTGCAAGCATCTTTACAGTACAGGTTAGTTCCGCTATATCATTAGTGGACTCAGCGAGGTAGATATCGTTTATATCTTTCCTGTGCTTTGGATTACCTCGATAGCTCGTCCAGAGGTGGTAGTCTTGGGATGTCTTCTCTATGATGTTGTAGGTATCTTCTAGTGGAACTCCATTCTGTCCTCCGCTAGCTACTTGATTTATCAGAGTGTGCATTCCCCTGGTCGACTCCTTGATATAAAGTATCTATGATCCACCACAGCTCCATGTTGTGCTTCTCACACAGTCTCTTCAACTCCTTGTACCTCTTCCAGGCCTTGGAGAGAGTCTGACCATATGTAGATCGGAACGATATGATCTTGTTCCTAAAATGAGCGATCTTCAATGGTGGGAAGTATTGTTGCAGAAAAGCTTCATCAAGTCCATCCCAAGTTGTGAAGGTTCCCTTTCGTGACTGTCTGGCCATCTTCAAGCTTTATCAGAGAGTGAGAACGGGAATATCCTGAGGTAATAGGATTCTTGAGCGACACCATTGGTCTTCACTGTGTTGCACATCTTCAGAAACTGCTTAAGGTGCTAGCGAGGATCTTCATTCATCTATCCTTAGAACGGCTTAGTCTGCACTATTCGAACGAGGTCGGTCTCAGTCTCAAAGTTGTTGGTATCTACTCCGTGTGCTGTAATAGAGGACTGAAATCCTGAGATGCATGAGGCAGTGTAATCTCAGAGAGTTCTGTGCACTGGTTGCTGCGTTGGAGCTTGTTGGTCATCCTGACGCAGCCCAGGTAGTGCGGACTGATTTTGATTTATCCTTAGCTCTTCTAATCGACGAGCTTGTAGTCGAGTGAACGGAACGTCGTCTCTGTCTACTCGAGGTGTATGATGGTCCATCGAGTCGCTTTGATTGTTTGCTCGCGCCTTCTTCTTACTCATGATTGTTTTCCTAACCATGAACTAAGCAGTACCTGCGAAAGCTAAGAAAACAGTGACTAAAATAAAAAGAAATAGTCAGATATGAGCAACGAAAAAGGTGGAATAGTGTAAACTACACTGGTTAAATCTAATATCACTCTAAGCACTGTTCCCCGACAACGGCGCCATTTTAACTAGCATATTTTTAACTTTTGTTATAGTTTTTAAGTTACAAGTTTTTGGGATCAAGTTGCAGTAAAAAATAATGTGTAAATCTTGGTAAGCCAAGGGTCGACCCAAAGGAACAGTGCGTATGAATACTAGCTAACAAGTGATCTTTTTAGCTACTCCAAATAATAAGGGAAAATCTGGTGCAAATAAATTTCCTAAATTTAAATGCAGAAAGTTAAAAGGTTGATCTTATCAGAGAAAGAATCACATGATCAAACTTCACCCATGCCAACCTCACAAATCATGCAACATTATTACGCAATTCCAGCATGCTATCGAGTAAGGAAATAAACCAAAATAAGACTAGACAAGCCACCAATCCACAGATCGTTGTCTACACTAACCTAGATCGTTAAAAGCTGCCCATCCACGGATTATCAACGACTTCGGTTATTAAGCCTACGGTCTTTCAGATGACGAACATCAACTTTCCTATTAATTCACGTACTACCAGCGTAGCTACCGACTTAATATCAATTTCATGCGATCGGGTTAATTATTTCGGACTCCTCCATCTTTTGGTTATTAACCTAAATTCGGTCTAGAATGCAAACATCTCATTCAATGTAAACTTTGCAAGAATGATAAAATTAAGTACAATGAAATTGAATACTCGAATTGCATTAATGAAAAATGTTTCTATTGATCACATGAAAAGGTGGGTACAAGGCACGGGATCCATAAGATCCCAAATTAAAAGAAACTACTCACTACTCATGGTACAACAACCAACAAATAATGTATTTTCAGAGTTCAAGGAAAAGAAAACCGTGTTGACGAGTGATGGACCATAATTATACGAATCAAAAACACAGTAAAACCCCCTTAATTAGACTGTTGGTCTATTTAACTTTTGCTTGTTAGTTTCGATATATTTCTACAGGGTATTTCAGAGCTTAGAGAGAATACAGGCTGAGGAGGAGTTTTTAAGCTGAAAAGATATCAAGAGTCATTCCAAGGTCAAGATCAGACGCTGACTGAAGAAATCTCAAGGATCCTGAGATGGAATCACTCCAAACAAATCAAACCGAAGAGGAATTTGCATTGAAGACTCAACCGACCGGGTGGGAAAATGCCGCAGAAACCACCCGACCGGTTGAAGCAATTCCAGGCCCTCCGCCGAGCTGACCAAACACTCAATTCAAGTTGCTCGAGCAAATCACCTCTTCTGATAATTCCGCCTCGACCAAGGTGTTTAAAATGGAAAATAAGGTGGAAGATGTCGGAAAACCAAGGAGAATGCTCGAGCAGATTGGCAGTTAGCTCAATTCCAAGGCAAAGGCCTTGCGCATAGGCACCAAGACCAAATTGCTCGACCAAACCATGGAATTTGGGAATTCTGGCTCGACCATTAGTCTTAGAATCACTTGGCCATTCCAAATCAACTATCAAATGCAAGCATTGACCAAGGTGACCGGCCACCATGCTTGGAGGTGGCCAAGGGAGGAGCTCCTCCCTCCATGGTGACCTGCAACCGGCGGCTCCTCCACTCTAGGTGACCGGCGGCTTTGCTCCTCCCCCATGTGGCGGCTCCTCCTCCTCCTCCCTTGGATCAAAAGACACTTGCCACCATCTCCACCACCCATTTCTCCTCCCTTAGCCTATAAATACCATGCATCCCCTCCTCATTTGTATCATCTCACCATCATCCACATCTCATACAAAAATCACTTATCTCTCTAAAATTGTAAGTTTGGCTTTGGAAATAAAAGATTGCTCCCTTGGCGCTTCAACGGTAGTAAGTATTCTAATATTTATTACTGTCTTTAATTTCCAATTCCTTAGTTATAATGTTTAGCGCGATAAATAGTAGCTAAACTAGTCGTTCGGTAGAAGGGGTGGACTTGTATTATAAAATGTTTTAGACTGTTAATTTAGTGTCTCGTCTTTGTATTCAAAACTTGTTCTATGTGCCATATATTAGATCAGAACGTCCATGGTTGAGTGGATGCTTGAAATGGCAAAGCTCTTCTGTGGAAGTTCGTAAACATACTCGGGTAAGTGGATGCTTGAAATGGCAAAGCTTATCTGAGGAGTTTGATCTCTCTCAAACACCATTTTGGGTAAATCGGAAAAGACAACCCAAAATGGACGCACACAGGCTAGTATACCTTGAAATGGGGTGCTAGTCTAAGTAGAACAAGGGTTTTACGTTTTTTGCAAAAGATTAGACAGTCAAGTGCTTGAAATGGCCTTGACTCACTTTCGAACACTTTTGCAAAAGACTAGACAGTGTGGCAAATCAAGCGCCGGAAAAGGCCTTGATACACGTTTGAATACTTAGAAGATTCACTAAAGGTCAATGATAAACAGGATATAATACAAGGCCCCTGAAACCGAACGCTTTCTTTTAATTGTAATAATTAACAGTTACCTTCTAGTACTAAAACCAACCAACCAACCAATCAATCACTTAGCTGGTAGCTTTAAAACCAACCAACCAATCCCAAAATTGTCTAACTTAAAGAACAACTTATCCCCCTAATTCCTTTGGGTTCGACCCCTACTTACCACTTGCTACCCAGTAGTGTAGTCGCGAGTAGCGGAATATAAATTTATTTGTACAGAGAACACTGCACCTTAACGACAGTGCAGTGAGCTCCGTCAAATTGGCGCCGTTGCCGGGGAATTAGCCATCGGATTAGTTGTTCTTTCCCTCCTATGTCCTCATGACGCAACCCCCTTCGTATGCATGGACAACGCGATATCTGCCCCTGTTCGGAGGAACGGAGGGAGAAGACCCAGTACAGCACTGCCGAAACTTCCACCACGTTTGCCATCACATCAAACCTGAAAATGAGGTGTTAGAGGAATTTAAGCTTAAATGCTTTAAATTCTCTCTAACTGACTTCGCCACGATATGGTATTACACAGCCACCGCTTGCAGTGCAGAACGTTACGTAGATCTCTGCGTTCCATTCCTGAAGGAATTCTCCCCACCATCCTTACGCCAAGAAATCCGTGAGAAAATCTTGAGTCTTCAACAATCCCGGGATGAGACCTTGGACGAATATTACACGAACTATGATGCCATCGTCTCAAGCTGCCCGCACCATGGATTCACGAAGAAGGTTCTTCTCCAAAAATTTCTTCTTGGGATGAGGTCCGAAGAGCTGGGAAGAGTTAACGAAGCAATGAGGAGATCAGCCAGAAACTTCACCATTGCAGACATGTGGTACCTCATAATTGGCCTGGCCGCTGCCACAAGACGAGTACCCCAAACTGACGAGGAAATGCAGATAAATGAAGCTGACCCTGAGGCAGACAAAGAAGAAACTACCGAGCCGTCAGAAGAGACTCCTGAACCGTCAGAAGAATCAGATATGGAAAGCACCGGAAGCAACGAGGTTGGAGTCCAGAACACCACTGACGAACTGCCCAATTCATACCCGGGCAGCCGAGACTATCTACGACCAATTCCTCACTGACAATCATAACGAGGCAGAACCAAGCCTTAAGAGGCAAGCTTCCCGACTTTTCCCTTCGATCAATAGACAAATCGCCGAAAACTATGTGATCCATGAAGAGGCTGAAAAGAGGATGGGAAAAGGGCCTCTGCAGAATGACTCCTCGATAGAGCAGTGTTACACCGTAGCTGGACTAGACAGTCCCAAATATAAAAACTTCAAAGGGCTAGTAGTGAAAGGTCCCTCACACCCTCCGGGGTATTGGAAAGAAAGATCCCAAAACAAAGGAGTCCTGACCCAAGCACATCATCTCGCAAGAAATCGGGAAAAGGCAAGGCAAGAAGCAACACAGGAACGGTGGCAAAATTCGACCTGAGCCACCCATAGGACCCAAACCAGTAATCCACAACGAGGTATCGTCGAGCCAACGATGTTAAACAAGTGCACTGGTCGGGAGGTAACCCGACACTATCTTACTTTCTGTCATTTAAATTCTGTCATTTAATTTTCTGTCTTAGTAATTCTCACATATATATATTAGCTTGCATGACTTTTGAACTAAGGCACGCCTTCGTTCAAAAGTGTGGGGTGAGAACCACCATTGTATATAAATAACATGCTTGCTGTTTTCTTTTTTAGTAATAGTATCTTTTTAAAAATATGAACTTAAGAATGTGAAAAAGATAGACCGAAATTCATGCATTTACCTTGTGAAAATTCAACTGTCTAAAAACTTAGGACGTAACTTTTCATTTGTCCTTTGTGCTGAGATAAACTAGGGATGTGGAGTTGACATAAATCGCCCTAGAAAGGCTTGGCAAGCAATCGAAGGATCGAATCAAACTATATGGTTTTCGAAGTCAGTAGAGGCTGCACTTCGGGTTTCAGTGAAGATTGAAGTCATCTCCGCCATGCAGTGTTTATGCAAAAAGAAAAGAAAAGGCGAGGACGGGAATCAGACCGTCCTCTCTCTAGTTAAAGTAGCCGAGAAAATAGATGAGCGACCCTCATCTTGACCCGCGCGAAACAACAACGATGAGAGGAGCGGGGAGGTATTTCCATAGGCTTGCGGGCGATGATTGGACCTCCCAAAAAGGCTTGAGAAAATGGACTAGCAAAGCCACAAAAAGGCGAAAAGCTCGAAGAAGCAAATCAAGAGGCCAAAGGCCCAAAATTGTGAAGGTTTTAACCAAACGAAAAAAGTGAAGTACTCAAAGAGTCAAATCAAAGGCCAAAGGCCGATTCACTACAAAAGCAGTCCCTCGCCAAAAGAAAAATCAAAGTACTCAAACCAGTGAAACCCGAACCAAATCACGTGCTAGAGAAAGCTACAAGGAAACCATATAGTGCGAGACGATCCCGAAGTTGCAGTCCAGGAACCAAAAAAGGGCTATCTCCCGAAACATCCAATATGAATTGCATCTCAGCACGGAGGTACAAGTATTAAGTTTCTTCTATTTATTTACACAGTTCAATTCGGTAATAAGTAAGTAATGCATGAATTAGGATAAATCGAGTCCCACAGTCTAATTTTCATATTTTAAAGCCAAACTTAGAGTGCCGCCCTTTAATAGCATTGTTCGGGACGAACAACTAAAAGTGTGGGGTGATCTGATGGACCATAATTATACGAATCAAAAACACAGTAAAACCCCCTTAATTAGACTGTTGGTCTATTTAACTTTTGCTTGTTAGTTCCGATATATTTCTACAGGGTTTTCAGAGCTTAGAGAGAATACAGTCTAAGGAGGAGTTTTTAAGCTGAAAAGATATCAAGAGTCATTCCAAGGTCAAGATCAGACGCTGACTGAAGAAATCTCAAGGATCCTGACATGGAATCACTCCAAACAAATCAAACCGAAGAGGAATTTGCATTGAAGACTCAACCGACCGGGTGGGAAAATGCCGCAGAAACCACCCGACCGGTTGAAGCAATTCCAGGCCCTCCGCCGAGCTGACCAAACACTCAATTCAAGTTGCTCGAGCAAATCACCTCTTCTGAAAATTCCGCCTCGACCAAGGTGTTTAAAATGGAAAATAAGGTGGAAGATGTCGGAAAACCAAGGAGAATGCTCGAGCAGATTGGCAGTTAGCTCAATTCCAAGGCAAAGGCCTCGCGCATAGGCACCAAGACCAAATTGCTCGACCAAACCATGGAATTTGAAAATTCTGGCTCGACCATTAGTCTTAGAATCACTTAGCCATTCCAAATCAACTATCAAATACAAGCATGGACCAAGGTGACCGGCCACCATGCTTGGAGGTGGCCAAGGGAGGAGCTCCTCCCTCCGTGGTGACCTGCAACCGGCGGCTCCTCCACTCTAGGTGACCGGCGGCTTTGCTCCTCCCCCATGTGGCGGCTCCTCCTTGCTCCTCCTCCTCCTCCCTTGGATCAAAAGACACTTGCCACCATCTCCACCACCCATTTCTCCTCCCTTAGCCTATAAATACCATGCATCCCCTCCTCATTTGTATCATCTCACCATCATCCACATCTCATACAAAAATCACTTATCTCTCTCAAATTGTAAGTTTGGGTTTGGAAATAAAAGATTGCTCCCTTGGCGCTTCAACGGTAGTAAGTATTCTAATATTTATTACTGTCTTTAATTTCCAATTCCTTAGTTATAATGTTTAGCGCGATAAATAGTAGCTAAACTAGTCGTTCGGTAGAAGGGGTGGACTTGTATTATAAAATGTTTTAGACTGTTAATTTAGTGTCTCGTCTTTGTATTCAAAACTTGTTCTATGTGCCATATATTAGATCAGAACGTCCATGGTTGAGTGGATGCTTGAAATGGCAAAGCTCTTCTGTGGAAGTTCGTAAACATACTCGGGTAAGTGGATGCTTGAAATGGCAAAGCTTATCTGAGGAGTTTGATCTCTCTCAAACACCATTTTGGGTAAATCGGAAAAGACAACCCAAAATGGATGCACACAGGCTAGTATACCTTGAAATGGGGTGCTAGTCTAAGTAGAACAAGGGTTTTACGTTTTTTGCAAAAGATTAGACAGTCAAGTGCTTGAAATGGCCTTGACTCACTTTCGAACACTTTTGCAAAAGACTAGACAGTGTGGCAAATCAAGCGCCGGAAAAGGCCTTGATACACGTTTGAATACTTAGAAGATTCACTAAAGGTCAATGATAAACAGGATATAATACAAGGCCCCTGAAACCGAACGCTTTCTTTTAATTGTAATAATTAACAGTTACCTTCTAGTACTAAAACCAACCAATCAATCACTTAGCTGGTAGCTTTAAAACCAACCAACCAATCCCAAAATTGTCCAACTTAAAGAACAACTTATCCCCCTAATTCCTTTGGGTTCGACCCCTACTTACCACTTGCTACCCAGTAGTGTAGTCGCGAGTAGCGGAATATAAATTTATTTGTACAGAGAACACTGCACCTTAACGACAGTGCAGTGAGCTCCGTCAACGAGTTGGTTCATTAAATCTTCAATATCTTGCAATGTTCTTCTTAGTCTTTGATGGACCATAATTATACGAATCAAAAACACAGTAAAACCCCCTTAATTAGACTGTTGGCCTATTTAACTTTTGCTTGTTAGTTCCGATATACTTCTACAGGGTATCTCAGAGCTTAGAGAGAATACAGGCTAAGGAGGAGTTTTTAAGCTGAAAAGATATCAAGAGTCATTCCAAGGTCAAGATCAGACGCTGACTGAAGAAATCTCAAGGATCCTGACTTTGAATCACTCCAAATCAAA
The DNA here is from genome assembly GCA_033675395.1 of Rhodiola chrysanthemifolia. Taxonomy (NCBI): domain Eukaryota; kingdom Viridiplantae; phylum Streptophyta; class Magnoliopsida; order Saxifragales; family Crassulaceae; genus Rhodiola; species Rhodiola chrysanthemifolia. The sequence continues at coordinate 37,320,319 of CM066205.1, forward strand.
CCAAAGAGGATTTTAGGCCAAAAATATCACATTGAAGACTCAACCGACCGGGTAGGAAAATGTCGTAGAAACCACCCGACCGGTTGAAGCAATTCCAGGCCCTCCGCCGAGCTGACCAAACAATCAATTCAAGTTGCTCGAGCAAATCACCTCTTCTGACAATTCCGCCTCGACCAAAGTGTTTAAAATGGAAAATAAGGTGGAAGATGTCGGAAAACCAAGGAGAATGCTTCAGCAGATTGGCAGTTAGCTCAATTCCAAAGCAAAAGCCTCGCGCATAGGCACCAAGACCAAATTGCTCGACCAAACCATGGAATTTGGAAATTCTGGCTCGACCATTAGTCTTAGAATCACTTGGCCATTCCAAATCAACTATCAAATGCAAGCATGGACCAAGGTGACCGGCCACCATGCTTGGAGGTGGCCAAGGGAGGAGCTCCTCCCTCCATGGTGACCTGCAACCGGCGGCTCCTCCACTCTAGGTGACCGGCGGCTTTGCTCCTCCCCCATGTGGTGGCTCCTCCTTGCTCCTCCTCCTCCTCCCTTGGATCAAAGACACTTGCCACCATCTCCACCACCCATTTCTCCTCCCTTAGCCTATAAATACCATGCATCCCCTCCTCATTCAAATCATCCTCAAATCAAAATTTCACTTATCTCTCTAAGTTTTGTAAAGTTTGGCTTTGGAAATAAAGATTGCTCCCTTGGCGCTTCAACGGTAGTAAGTTTTTAATATTTATTTTCTGTCTTTAATTTCTAGTTCATTAGTTATAATGTTTAGCGCGATAAATAGTAGCTAAACTAGTCGTTCGGTAGAAGGGGTGGACTTGTGTTATAAAATGTTTTAGACTGTTAATTTAGTGTCTCGTCTTTGTATTCAAAACTTGTTCTATGTGCCATATATTAGATCAGAACGTCCATGGTTGAGTGGATGCTTGAAATGGCAAAGCTCTTCTGTGGAAGTTCGTAAACATACTCGGGTAAGTGGATGCTTGAAATGGCAAAGCTTATCTGAGGAGTTTGATCTCTCTCAAACACCATTTTGGGTAAATCGGAAAAGACAACCCAAAATGGATGCACACAGGCTAGTATACCTTGAAATGGGGTGCTAGTCTAAGTAGAACAAGGGTTTTACGTTTTTTGCAAAAGATTCGACAGTCAAGTGCTTGAAATGGCCTTGACTCATTTTCGAACACTTTTGCGAAAGACTAGACAGTGTGGCAAATTGAGCGCCGGAAAAGGCCTTGATACACATTTGAATACTTAGAAGATTCACTAAGGGTCAATGATAGACAGGATATAATACAAGGCCCCTGAAACCGAACGCTTTCTTTTAATTGTAATAATTATCAGTTACTTTCTAGTACTAAAACCAACCAACCAATCAATCAATCACTTAGCTGGTAGCTTTAAAACCAACCAACCAACCTAAAACACGCTCTCACGCTGAATAATCCCCTTAAAGAACAACTATCCCCCTAATTCCCTTGGGTTCGACCCCTACTTACCACTTACTACCCAGTAGTGTAGTCGCGAGTAGCGGAAAATATAAATTTATTTGTACAGAGAACATTGCACCTTAACGACAGTGCAGTGCCATCTGTCAGTCTTCTTCTCTAAGTTAGCTCTCAAATTCTCCAAGATCAAGCTCTCTTAACTAATTCTCAAATTTCCTATTTATTTTTGGAAATTCGTGATTGGGTCGTGACACCCGTGACATTCCCATATGTCACGGTTGTCACAGTGCATGCGAATCTGCCTTGAGCTTTTAGGGTGCCATGACACCCATTACATCCACTAGGAGTCACGGCAGTCACGGCTTACTCGAAATCCATCTCACTTTTTACCTTGTCGTGACACCCTTTAAATCATGGTATGTCACGACTGTCATGGCTCTACTAAAATTCTTCTAGGAAATTGCCTAGTCGTGCCCAAGTGACGAACACAGAGTGTCACGGCTATCACGGCATGTTGCCATGGCAGAGCTTTCTTGACCTTTTTCGTTGATTTTTGTTTTCTTTCGATCCTTCGGTTCCATGGAGCAGTTATCTATTTTTTGACCTGAAACACTAAAGAAAGTCATCAAATAGTGACAATTTGTGGGGAGAACGAGTATTATCCTTCATCTAATGGAGTAAATAATTAGTCAAAATATTGACCGGTCACTAGCCTCGCCGGTTTTAAGTAACCAATAGCCCCACCCGCAGTAGCCATGCATCGATTTGAAGTTAAGCCAACTTTGATCAACATGGTTGCTGCAAATTCTTTCACCGTACTTGGTAATCCCAACACTCATTTGACTCAATCCTCAAGCTATGTGATACGTTTAAGTGGAGGAAGCCATATACCTTGGTCTTTTCCCAATCTCACTTACCGAGAAAGCCAATGACTGGCTATGGAGTCATGCATCGGGATCCTTCACTACATGGGAGGACGTTGCGCAAGCCTTTCTCCTTCAATATTTCCCACCGGGAAAGAGCATCAAGCTAAGAACTGAAACAAAAACATTTGCGCAGCAGGATGAAGAAACTTTCTACGAAGCATGTGAGACGTAAAAAGAGCTTCAAAGAGCATCTCCTGACCATAATTTGGATAAGTGGATTCCAATCGGAAATTTCTAGGGAGGGATGGATTCTGCAGCTAGGAATCAAATCGACCAAACCACAGGAGGTGCTACCATGGAACTTTTACCTACAGATAGTGAAAGAATCATAGAGAAGATCGTGAGGAATTCTCACTTATGGAGAAGTGAGAAGACCTACCCCAAGAAGCATGGTGGTACACAAGATGTAAGTGCAATGGATTACATTGACACCTTGAACAACATCTCAAAGAAGATTGATGCATTGGTATCCTCTCTTAGCGCACTACTCATGGGACAAGCTCAAAATCAACCTCAGGTCTGTTCTATTTGTTCGAACTCTTCTCATTTAGAAGATTCATGCCCTCATAACCTCCCAAGTGACGAAATTCAGAATGTGGAAGAAGTTCATTATTTGGGAAGAAATTAAGGTGGCAAGTATGGGTCTAACTTGACCGATACTTATACTTCCAAAAATAGGGACCACCCGAACTTCTCGTATAAGAATGAAGACCCTATTCCATTTAACAAGAGCAGCACACCGCCCGGATTCACGTCTACGACTTAATACTTGTACAGTGCGCGTTGCTGAATCGGTGACAGTCCGGGGACGTAAAAATTAAATTGTTACTACCAATTTGTAGTTAATGCGGGAGAGGTGTTTGACAAAAATATAATATGTTTCAAAGTAAAAAATTAGGCCAAAATCCGGGGATAGTTCGGAAGATAATAAATAACAAATTTGAACCATGCGTTGTTGACACATAAATTACACGTCATTACTGACATTTGCATCTTTAATGGAAACATTAATTTGTCAACATTACACGTTCATAAGATGTACAACAAAAATTTACAAAATTCGATTTCGTTTAAGGAAAATGTTATCCGCCTTAGAACTAAAAAATTTATGAGAAAACAGTATTTTATAATTCAAAAGATTTTCTCATACTAATTATGATAACAGATCCCTTGCAATAACAAATCCTGATTCACCAACACACGGAATGTTAAGGCTTTATACATTTTGTGCCCCACAAGGACTCTATATTTGTCAATGAATATTTGGTATACTTGGCGAATTTCACTCGGGTCCCATGTTGCCAATTTCTGTGCATTGTAACACACGGAATGTTTAACATTTTTATATACAAATTGGGTATGTTTTATGTCGATTAAAATCGTTCATTCAAGGAGAGATGGAAACTTATATTTGGAATGGTTGTAAGATTTTCTCGTGTAATATAATTGGTAGACAATGGGCATCATTATAAACACTTTCAGAATAAATGAAAACGACAACAGATAGGCAAATAACCGGGGTCAAAACACAGAAATTGCTCCGGAAATTTACCGGATTTTAGACCGATTTTATTCGAACGAATATATTAATAACGGTAGAACATATTTACTCCGCCGCATTTCCGGCGATAATTCGGAGAAGCCACTGAATTTCTACGAATCGTCACCTATGTTTCACCGCAACCGATATAGGAAACGTTAACCTTATATTAATTAGGTGATTTTCCGGCATATTTCTGATTTTTTTGCATAGGACATTTCACAGATTTCTGCCGGATATACTCGCGATATAAATGAAAACATGATAAATTAAATAAATATTTCAGAAAACATGCAAAGATAATACTTTACTCCAAAAACTTTTAGTTATTAAATGGGTATGATGGTAAGGGTGCGTCCACTTTGACTGAAACTTAACTGATGTAAACTTATAGTGACTGATATTAACTTATCTTAACTGATATTAACTTATATTAGGCCCTGTCCACTTTGACTCTATTTTTGGATTTTTAAGTTAAGATAAGTTAATATCAGTTAAGATCATTTAAGATAAGTTAAATTCAGTTAAGATAAGTCACTATAAGTTAAGTTAAGTTTCAGTTAAGTTAAAGTCGATTGTTCCACCACCATCACAACCATGCGCAACCAATCACCGCCGCCCTCCACCAATCACCGCCGCCATCAGCCGCCTATCGCCGCCTGCCGCCGCCAGTCAACACCGGTCAACGCCGGTCAAGTTTAAGTTAGTAAAATAGAGTCAAAGTGGACGGCCCCATAGTGACTGATCTTAACTTATATTAACTTAACTGAAACGTATATTGACTAATGAATAGTATTATTTTATGACGATGATGATGGTTGTGATGATGATGATGATGATGAATAGTAATATTATGATGATGATGGTTGTGATTATGATGATGATGAATAGTAATATTATGATAATGATGAATAGTATTATTATGATGTTGATGAATAGTATTATTATGATGTTGATGAATAGTATTATTATTATGATGAATGAATAGTAATAATATGATGGCGATGAATAGTAATATACTGATGATGATGGGGGGTGATGATGGCGATGAATAGTAATTTTATGATGATGATGATGGTATGATGAATAGTATGATGGTATGATGATGATGGTGATGGTATGATGAATAGTATGATGATGGTATGATGATGATGATGGTGATGGTATGATGATGATGGTATGATGAATAGTGTGATGGTATGATGAATAGTATGATGGAATGGAGAATAGTATGATGATGGTATGATGATGAATAGTATGATGATGAATAGTATGATGGTATGATGATGAATAGTATGATGATAATGATGGTATGATGAATAGTATGATGATGATGATGGTATGATGAATAGTATGATGGTATGATGATGATGGTATGATGATGATGAATAGTATGATGATGATGATGGTATGATGAATAGTATGATAGTATGATGATGATGGTATGATGATGATGATGATGATGGTATGATGAATAGTATGATGATGATGATGGTATGATGAATAGTATGATGATGATGATGGTATGTTAAAAGTAACTTATCTTAACTTAACTGAAACTTAACTTATAGTGACTGAAAGTAACTTATCTTAACTGATATTAACTTATCTTAACTGATAGTAACTGATATTAACTTATCTTAACTTACAAGTCAAAAAATAAAGTCAAAATGGAGAGGGCCTAAGTTATTTATAGTGTGCTTTCAGGCAATCCCAAAAATCAGGCAATTTTCCGGAAAAAGTACGAGGTGGTGCACAGACCGCATGAATGTTGAGGGACTATTGCCGGATAAATGAGGCCGAATTACAACGACTATCCGGGGATCAAATTATCGCCGTAATATTTGTCGCCGGATATGGAGACATATTCCTATTAATTTTAAGAACCGCCGGTTTCTGCCCGCATGAGCGCAGGGTTAAATCCGGGGAATTTTTTTTGTCATCGGAATATGGCAGGATACTATCGCCGGTTGAATTGAAAAATTGTAGTGTAAGGTATGCTAGACAAGGCCGGTTTAGGTATTATATTCCATCACAGTGCCCTACTTATGTCGATCTGCTTTGTGAATTTGTCGCGTCTTTTGAGAAGAGAGTTCTTTATAGAGAGAACAGGCAGTGACATATTTCATTGGCCGGTTGGTATTCCAACATGGGATAGGGAGGAGATATGTCATGCTTTAGGATTCTCTTTGAAAGGAGAAATGTCGGTTGTAGTATGGAGTTTTTTTCAAAACTAACCCATTTAGGTTTGCAAATATCTAAAATGATCCATTTGAATTTGCAATTTCAGTTTTGACATATTTGTTAACAAAACCAGATCCTCAGGATCCGAGTTTTTGCATTTTGTTAAAAACCGGATGGCCAGGAACCGGTTTTATGTGAAAATTATCAAACCGGATCCCTGATATCCAGTTTTTTAAAAAATTGACAGGTGGATGCCGGGTGGAAAAAAAAATTTCGTTAAAAATTTTAATTTTTTTAAAAATCCTTATTCTCCTCTATAGTTAGTTTCCTAAAAAAATTAATTTTTTAAGAAACCGGTTCCTAGGAACCGGTGTTTGAGAAAAAAAATTATCATTTTTTCATTGGCATCCACGTACACTTAAAATCCACGTTTCGTCCACCTGTCACTTTTTTTAAACTTAGTAGTTGTTGTATCCTAGGAAGCAGTTGCTCGCGATTCCAGCACCCGGTGGGAGAGCAATAATACTTTAAGGAAAGCGTCCAACGCGCATCAACTACGCCCTACGTTTTGATAGTTTTGATTCATTACTTATGAGTTATGAATTGTTATGCTTATTTTATTACTTATGCAATCTGTCTATAATCATATTCCCACTGCGATTATTTGTAACTAATGTATAACAATGACTACCCTTCCCCTCCTCCAAATAGAGTTGTAGCTCCTCCTCCGGCCGACACTCTAGGTCCTTCTCGCTGTCTAACCACTTCCGCAATCTGCACAATGGATTACAGAATCTGTTTTACAAACAAATAAAGATGATTAAGGACTAGGTTTCAGAGACTTCAAAGCTATAAATCTTGCTTTTCTTGCAAAACAAGCTTGGCGTATATACTCCAACCCAGACAATCTGCTTGCTATACTATTTAAATTGAAATATTTTTGTAAAAAAATGTAATTTTTTCAGCAAGGAGGGGGGATACAGAGCTTCACAAGTTTGGCTGGGCTTATTCCAAGGAATTGAAGTTCTCAAAGAGGGATGCAGGTTCAATGATAGTGAAGGAAAATGGGAGTGGAGATCAGCTGCCTTCTCTGTTAAATCATCATATTTAGTCACATCGAGCATGCTGCTTAGTGATAATCACTGATGCTGCGAGACCTCTAATAAATCTGAACTTGGACGGTTTTGGAAAACCATATGGAAAATTCAATTACCTAGGAAGATTAAATTTTTCTTATGGAGACTATACAATGGAGGGTTACCAGTTGCTACTAAATTGTTAAGTACAAAATGTAAAATATGTGGCTTTAAAGCTGAATCGGAACAACATGTATTTTTGCATTGCTTGTAGTCATTTTATGTTTGGAACAATCTGAGTTTGCTCCAAGACACTGATTGTAACAGATCTGCAAATATGAATGACTAGTTGTTTTATTGTATTCAGAGAAATAGTAACGAGGAAATAAGGATGATTATATTAACAGTTTGGTACATATTAGGTATCACAGGAATACGGTATGGCATGGAAAGTCAGCTCTATCTCCATTTGGCAATAGTAAATAGAATCAGACTTTTGGACAAAAATTTCAAAAGTTTCCCTACTACTGTTTATGAAACATGGCAGCATAGAAACAAAACAGAGTGGGCACCTCCACCCATGGGGTGCTTATAACTCAATTGTGATGCTACGTCCGAGGCAGATGCTAAGGAAGATCTTGCAATCCTTGAAGACTTGAGACTAGCTAAAGACCCGAATGTAAATTGGTTCCTTGTAGAATCAGATAACTATGTTGAATGATTTTGCGCCGGAATGGCTAAGTGAATGTTATTCATACTTATCTAACGAAAAAAAACTAGTTTCTGCGCCTAATGCGAAGAGAAGCTAATGATCTTAGCGGACAACTTAGCAAAGCGGCGCTAAACGTCAAAGTGGGGAATGCATCGGTTCGACAGTTGCCCAAAATTAGATAATATATTTATTCCCATCTCGTGATGTACCTCCCTCTTTTCTCTTTGTCTTCAGTTTCCCGATTTGAATAGAAAAAAGATTCGGTGCAAACAAAATCCTTTTTATAAAAAGTACAAATCAATGACATCCATTGATTTGATCATTTGGACGGATGCGATTAAATCCCATCGTATGGATAATTTTTCGGCGACGAATTATAAAATATGATTTGTACCTGATCATTTTCCATTGAAATAGTATGCAAACTTTGCCAATCAGGTGATGGTTGAGAGTTACTTGTCTTGTAATGACAAGTCAAGGGTTCAAACCCCACCGGTGGCATATTATTCTATCAATTATTGGAATTGTGATTAGTCTCATCTTCGATGTGAACTTGTGATTATTCCTGCTTATGCGTGGATGGGTAGAGGTGTCCGACGAGACCCGCACTTCAATTTATAAATGATCCTTTATTAAATCAATAGTACCATTCGATCAAATAATAATAATAATAATATGCAAACTTTTATCAAAAAATAAAATATTTGGTTTTGATTAAACTGAAGTCAGTGTCGAGCCAACTCTGGGTCGGACCGACTGTTTTTCTAGAATATTACACGACGAATTAGGGGTGGGCGGATTGGGACGGGTTGTGCTTGGTCCTAACCCGGCCCGAAATAATGATCGGGTCATTTATTCGAACCATAACCCGGCCCGAAAGACCTGGTCAATTATGTGAACCCGAACCCGATCCTAAAACTAAAAATTTTAAAAGGCATAAAACATTCAATGTCATCTATGATGATATAAATACTTTAAAATTTAGTATTACAGTTTTATTTTTCATTGCAAATCAATTACATATTCATATGTAGTGTGATATATCACGAGAACACAAATAAATTTTTATTCATATGAGGTATAAGGTTTGAATCTCATTAAAAATCTAGTATTTTTTATATTACTTATGAAATCGGGTAATTCGAGCCTCAACCCTAACCCGATCTGAAAATTATACCGAATTGATTAAATGGACCTTAACCCGACATTAAGTGGATCGTGTCGGATCGAATTATCGGGTGGGTCGGGTTTTGTCCACCCCTACGACGAATAGTGTAATTGGTGATATAATAAACGCGGAAGAAAATAAAAATAAAAATTAATTGCTTCATCCTCCATTCACATTCAACGAGGTGTTGTACGAGAGAAGATGTTGCCGCTCCGACCCTTTCCCGATGTAATCTGATCTGCTCTCCACCGATTTCGATTATTTTTCTGTTGGTTGGTAATTTATCAGACTACCGCTGTGTGAGTGAGTGAGATGAGGAACGAAAGAGGGAGTAGCAGCGGGAGCGTCGTCAGAGGTGAATCGGTGGTGGTCGATTACGGAAGACGAAAGAGCACTTGTGGTTACTGCAAATCCGGCGCACGAACTAGTATTTTACACGGTCTGTTCATTTTTTCAATTATAAAATTTATGGAATTAGTCCTTTGTGTGATTCTTTTGGAATTCTTCCTCTGATGAAAATTTTTCGATTATAAAATTTATGGTTTGTTGCTCAATTTAGTGGATTGAACTCCCTAGAAGATTTGTGACTTCTGAGAATAACCTGTTTTCCCTTTCAGCTGTTGTTTTAGAATAAGGTGATGCTTTTACCACTTTGGTTATTAGGTTGGAAGTGTTCCAATGTTTTTGCAAGGGGCATTTTTTTTTAGGCTAACAGTTCTTTTTTTTGTGCTTACAGAAAGTCCTGATTTCATCTTTTTGCAGTGTGGTTATTTATGTTACTGGCTACATTACTTTTAAGTATATGCTGATGCTTAAAATAGATAATACAAAATTCTCATTTTTAATCTTTGTACTTTCTATGATATTGCAGGTCTCTGGGCTAATAGCCTAACTGTATACGACTACCAAGGTATGCCAACTGATTTTCTCTTTGTATGTTAGTAGGCAGGCAGGTGCATGATGTATCCTGTCTTTATTTGTTGCACATTAACATTCTGGATTTGCATCAATATTGAATCGACATTAGTTTCTGATATTAGGTAAATCCTCTTTCAGCTGAAGTCATGATTATGTAAAGTGGTAGTTTAGGTATAGGCATGGGGCATCATTTTTTGGGACATTTTGTAGCTCCAAACTCATGTAGGAAACAGTATGTTTAACTTTGCAGTCCTTCCCACTGGTTAAAAAGGTTTCTATTTGTAGATTTACTTGACCGAGGCTGGAGAAGATCTGGCTCG